>CM026387.1:36891614-36995712 GCA_014843695.1 Archivesica marissinica
TAGTTCTGTTTGTAATGATTGCATAGTTATACTAGCCGGGTCTCTGCTCTAGCGATTCATAGTTCTGTTTGTAATGATTGCATAGTTATACTAGCCGGGTCTCTGCTCTAGTGATTCATAGTTCTGTTTGTAATGATTGCATAGTTATACCAGTCGGGACTCTGCTCTAGTGATTCATAGTTCTGTTTGTAATGATTGCATAGTTATACTAGCCGGGTCTCTGCTCTAGTGATTCATAGTTATGCTTGTAATGATTGCATAGTTATACTAGTTGGGTCTCTGCTCTAGTGATTCATAGTTCTGTTTGTAATGATTGCATAGTTATACTAGCCGGGTCTCTGCTCTAGCGATTCATAGTTCTGTTTGTAATGATTACATAGGTATACTAGCCGGGTCTCTGCTCTAGTGATTCATAGTTATGCTTGTAATGATTGCATAGGTATACTAGCCGGGTCTCTGCTCTAGTGATTCATAGTTATGCTTGTAATGATTGCATAGTTATACTAGGCGGGTCTCTGCTCTAGTGATTCATAGTTCTGTTTGTAATGATTGCATAGTTATACTAGCCGGGTCTCTGCTCTAGTGATTCATAGTTCTGTTTGTAATGATTGCATAGTTATACTAGCCGGGTCTCTGCTCTAGCTATTCATAGTTCTGTTTATAATGATTGCATAGTTATACTAGCCGGGTCTCTGCTCTAGCGATTCATAGTTATGCTTGTAATGATTGCATAGTTATACCAGTCGGGACTCTGCTCTAGCGATTCATAGTTCTGTTTGTATATATTTTATTCTTTATTTCAGTCTCATCAATGTACAGCATATAGCAAACACAAACTATAGTCTACATATTACAAAGTACATTGCCACTCGATTCAGAGTTACAAGAGACTATGTATCTATACATCATTCATCTATAACATATTGCACTACTATAGTATATACAACTACATGTGTGAGATAAAGCAGTCGCTAATTTAAAATCTTATTAAGATGAAATGGAATGAAAACTACTGAAAGCAAAATAAGCACTACTGCGCCAACTAAAAAATGTTTTAAAATATCAAATACCAATCAGATTTTCTTTTAAATCAGATTTTTAAAAATAAAAAATCGAATAATGTGTGAATACGAACTTAAGAAAGTAATATGCCTTTAATGCTATAAGAGACTCTTTTCCATAAAGCATGTGATATAGATAATAACTTCATTACTATATCGGATAGTATAAGAAGCCGAGTTGATACGAGTTTTCTGTTGTTAAATAGATCTATCACTTTTCAAACAGCCATATCCTGTGCTTTAATCTTAAAAGAGAGACGACATTACCTATATGTGTAATTATGTAGAGTTAGTAGGGCATACATTATATAGTATGTGTAAAATAAAGGATTTTAGTTAAAGAGAAGTGTCGCTTTTGAGGATACTTTATAAAATACACATATTTATTTTATTGTTTTCATTTGTAACATTCTCCTGTAATATGACATAAGTTACATGTATATAAAAGTCTACATGTTATATGCATGAGTCAAATTTGGCATATATGTGTACGTACGTATTTATAGAATTCCATAGCTGCGTATTATATATTTGTGGATGACATGGACTGTGAATGTGATCAACGTACTATGACTATCATAGGGTATACACTAATATACTATTAACACATTGCTGTCCATACACACGGATATGTAGTCCAGTGGTAACACGCTGGACTGGTAATCCAGGGATCGCAGGTGCGACCCCCCGTCTGACCCTAATAAAATTAACAGTCTTTCAGATGGGACGTTAAACCGAGGAGACGGCTTGTGTTGGTGCTGTACACGGTACACGTAAGAGAACCAGATGATACTCTGGAATGGGTCTCTCTGTGTATCATTGCACTATCCTCCACACATATGTAAGTACGTACATGTATTTGTGTATTATGTAAGTACGTACATGTATTTGTGTATTATGTAAGTACGTACATGTATTTGTGTATTAAGTAAGTACGTACATGTATTTGTGTATTATGTAAGTACGTACATGTATTTGTGTATTATGTAAGTACGTACATGTATTTGTGTATTATGTAAGTACGTACATGTATTTGTGTATTATGTAAGTACGTACATGTATTTGTGTATTAAGTAAGTACGTATAATATATGTGTGTATTAAATAAGTACGTACATGTATTTGCGTATTAAGTAAGTACGTACATGTATTTGCGTATTAAGTAAGTATGTACATACATACATGTATGTGTGTATTAAGTAAGTATGTACATGTATTTGTGTATTATGTAAGTACGTACATGTATTTGTGTATTAAGTAAGTACGTACATGTATTTGTGTATTAAGTAAGTACGTACATGTGTATTAAGTAGGTACGTACATGTGTATTAAGTAAGTACGTACATGTGTATTAAGTAAGTATGTACATGTGTATTATGTAAGTACGTACATGTATTTGTGTATTATATAAGTACGTACATATATTTGCGTATTAAGTAAGTACGTACATGTATTTGTGTATTATGTAAGTACGTACATGTATTTGTGTATTAAGTAAGTACGTACATGTATTTGTGTATTAAGTAAGTACGTACATGTATTTGTCGTATTAAGTAAGTACGTACATGTATTTGCGTATTAAGTAAATATGTACATGTGTATTAAGTAAATACGTACATGCATTTGCGTATTAAGTAAGTACGTACATGTATGTGTGTATTAAGTAAGTATGTACATGCATGTGTGTATTATATAAGTACGTACATGCATTTGTGTATTAAGTAAGTACGTACATGTATTGCGTATTGAGTAAGTACGTACATGTGTATTAAGTAAGTACGTACATGTATTTGTGTATTAAGTAAGTACGTACATGTGTATTAAGTAAGTATGTACATGTATTTGTGTATTAAGTAAGTACGTACATGTATTTGTGTATTATGTAAGTACGTACATGTATTTGTGTATTAAGTAAGTACGTACATGTATTAAGTAAGTACGTACATGTATTTGTGTAACAAAAACACAGTGTTAAGTAAGTACTACATGTATTTGTGTATTAAGTAAGTACGTACATGTGTATTAAGTAAGTACGTACATGTATTAAGTAAGTACGTACATGTGTTAAGTAAGTACGTACATGTATTTGTGTATTAAGTAAGTACGTACATGTGTATTAAGTAAGTACGTACATGTATTAAGTAAGTACGTACATGTATTTGTGTATTAAGTAAGTACGTACATGTGTATTAAGTAAGTACGTACATGTATTAAGTAAGTACGTACATGTATTAAGTAAGTACGTACATGTATTAAGTAAGTACGTACATGTATTAAGTAAGTACGTACATGTATGTGTGTATTAAGTAAGTACGTACATGTATTAAGTAAGTACGTACATGTATTAAGTAAGTACGTACATGTATTTGTGTATTAAGTAAGTACGTACATGTGTATTAAGTAAGTACGTACATGTATTTGTGAATTAAGTAAGTACGTACATGTATTTGTGTATTAAGTAAGTACGTACATGTGTATTAAGTAAGTACGTACATGTATTTGTGAATTAAGTAAGTACGTACATGTATATGTGTATTAAGTGAGTACGTACATGTGTATTAAGTAAGTACGTACATGTATTAAGTAAGTACGTACATGTATTAAGTAAGTACGTACATGTATTAAGTAAGTACGTACATGTATTTGTGTATTAAATAAGTACGTACATGTATTTGTGTATTAAGTAAATACGTACATGCATTTGCGTATTAAGTAAGTATGTACATGTATTTGTGTATTAAGTAAGTGCATACATGTATTTGTGTATTAAGTAAGTACGTACATGTAGTTGTGTATTAAGTAAGTACGTACATGTATTAGTAAGTACGTACATGTATGTGTGTATTAAGTAAGTACGTACATGTATGTGTGTATTAAGTAAGTACGTACATGTATTTGTGTATTATGTAAGTACGTACATGTATTTGTGTATTAAGTAAGTACGTACATGTATTTGTGTATTATGTAAGTACGTACATGTAGTTGTGTATTATGTAAGTACGTACATGTATTTGTGTATTATGTAAGTACGTACATGTATTTGTGTATTATGTAAGTACGTATATGTATTTGTGTATTAAGTAAGTACGTATAATATATGTGTGTATTAAATATGTACGTACATATATTTGCGTATTAAGTAAGTACGTACATGTATTTGTGTACTATGTAAGTACGTACATGTATTAGTAAGTACGTACATGTATTTGTGTATTAAGTAAGTACGTACATGTATGTGTGTATTAAGTAAGTACGTACATCTATTTGTGTATTATGTAAGTACGTACATGTATTTGTGTATTATGTAAGTACGTACATGTATTTGTGTATTATATAAGTACGTACATATATTTGCGTATTAAGTAAGTACGTACAGGTATTTGTGTATTATGTAAGTACGTACATGTATTTGTGTATTAAGTAAGTACGTACATGTATTTGTGTATTAAGTAAGTACGTACATGTATTTGCGTATTAAGTAAGTACTTACATGTATTTGCGTATTAAGTAAGTATGTACATACATACATGTATGTGTGTATTAAGTAAGTATGTACATGTATTTGTGTATTATGTAAGTACGTACATGTATTTGTGTATTAAGTAAGTACGTACATGTATTTGTGTATTAAGTAAGTACGTACATGTGTATTAAGTAAGTACGTACATGTGTATTAAGTAAGTACGTACATGTGTATTAAGTAAGTATGTACATGTGTATTATGTAAGTACGTACATGTATTTGTGTATTATATAAGTATGTACATATATTTGCGTATTAAGTAAGTACGTACATGTATTTGTGTATTATGTAAGTACGTACATGTATTTGTGTATTGAGTAAGTACGTACATGTATTTGTGTATTAAGTAAGTACGTACATGTATTTGCGTATTAAGTAAGTACGTACATGTATTTGCGTATTAAGTAAGTATGTACATGTGTATTAAGTAAATACGTACATGCATTTGCGTATTAAGTAAGTACGTACATGTATGTGTGTATTAAGTAACTATGTACATGCATGTGTGTATTATGTAAGTACGTACATGTATTTGTGTATTAAGTAAGTACGTACATGTATTTGCGTTTTAAGTAAGTACGTACATGTGTATTAAGTAAGTACGTACATGTATTTGTGTATTAAGTAAATACGTTCATGTGTATTAAGTAAGTATGTACATGTATTTGTGTATTATGTAAGTACGTACATGTATTTGTGTATTAAGTAAGTACGTACATGTGTATTAAGTAAGTACGTACATGTATTTGTGCATTAAGTAAGTACGTACATGTATTTGTGTATTATGTAAGTACGTACATGTATTTGTGTATTAAGTAAGTACGTACATGTATTAAGTAAGAACGTACATGTATTTGTGTATTATGTAAGTACGTACATGTATTTGTGTATTAAGTAAGTACGTACATGTGTATTAAGTAAGTACGTACATGTATTAAGTAAGTGCGTACATGTATTAAGTAAGTACGTACATGTATTTGTGTATTAAGTAAGTACGTACATGTGTATTAAGTAAGTACGTACATATATTAAGTAAGTACGTACATGTATTTGTGTATTAAGTAAGTACGTACATGTGTATTAAGTAAGTACGTACATGCATTAAGTAAGTACGTACATGTATTAAGTAAGTACGTACATGTATTAAGTAAGTACGTACATGTATTAAGTAAGTACGTACATGTATTAAGTAAGTACGTACATGTATTTGTGTATTAAGTAAGTACGTACATGTGTATTAAGTAAGTACGTACATGTATTTGTGAATTAAGTAAGTACGTACATGTATTTGTGTATTAAGTAAGTACGTACATGTGTATTAAGTAAGTACGTACATGTATTTGTGAATTAAGTAAGTACGTACATGTATTTGTGTATTAAGTAAGTACGTACATGCATTTGTGTATTAAGTGAGTACGTACATGTGTATTAAGTAAGTACGTACATGTATTAAGTAAGTACGTACATGTATTAAGTAAGTACGTACATGTATTAAGTAAGTACGTACATGTATTTGTGTATTAAATAAGTACGTACATGTATTTGTGTATTAAGTAAATACGTACATGCATTTGCGTATTAAGTAAGTATGTACATGTATTTGTGTATTAAGTAAGTGCGTACATGTATTTGTGTATTAAGTAAGTACGTACATGTATTTGTGTATTACGTAAGTATGTACATGTAGTTGTGTATTAAATAAGTACGTACATGTATTAAGTAAGTACGTACATGTATTAAGTAAGTATGTCCATGTGTATTAAGTAAGTACGTACATGTATTAAGTAAGTACGTACATGTATTAAGTAAGTACGTACATGTATTAAGTAAGTATGTACATGTATTAAGCAAGTATGTACATGTGTATTAAGTAAGTATGTACATGTGTATTAAGTAAGTATGTACATGTATTAAGTAAGTACGTACATGTATTAAGTAAGTACGTACATGTATTAAGTAAGTATGTACATGTATTAAGCAAGTATGTACATGTATTAAGTAAGCACGTACATGTATTAAGTAAGTATGTACATGTATTAAGTAAGTACGTACATGTGTATTAAGTAAGTACGTACATGTATTAAGTAAGTATGTACATGTATTAAGTAAGTACGTACATGTATTAAGTAAGTACGTACATGTATTAAGTAAGTACGTACATGTATTTGTGTATTAAGTAAGTACGTATATGTATTTGTGTATTAAGTAAGTATGTACATGTATTAAGTAAGTACGTACATGTGTATTCAGTAAGTACGTACATGTGTATTAAGTAAGTATGTACATGTATTAAGTAAGTACGTACATGTGTATTAAGTAAGTACGTACATGTATTTGTGTATTAAGTAAGTATGTACATGTATTTGTGTATTAAGTAAGTATGTACATGTATTAAGTAAGTACGTACATGTGTATTAAGTAAGTATGTACATGTATTAAGTAAGTACGTACATGTGTATTAAGTAAGTACGTACATGTATTTGTGTATTAAGTAAGTACGTACATGTATTTGTGTATTAAGTAAGTATGTACATGTATTTGTGTATTAAGTAAGTACGTACATGTATTAAGCAAGTATATACATGTATTAAGCAAGTATGTACATGTATTAAGCAAGTATGTATATGTATTAAGTAAGTATGTACATGTATTAAGTAAGTATGTAAATGTGTGTGTGTGTGTGTGTATTAAGTAAGTACGTACATGTGTTAAGTAAGTAAGTACATGTATTAAGTAAGTACGTACATGTGTTAAGTAAGTACGTACATGTATTGAGTAAGTATGTACATGTAGTAAGTAAGTACGTACATGTATTAAGTAAGTACGTACATGTATTAAGTAAGTACGTACATGTATTAAGTAAGTATGTACATGTGTATTAAGTAAGTACGTACATGTGTATTAAGTAAGTACGTACATGTATTAAGTAAGTACGTACATGTATTAAGTAAGTATATACATGTATTATGTAAGTACGTACATGTGTATTTAGTAAGTACGTACATGTATTAAGTAAGTAGGTACATGTATTAAGTAAGTACGTACATGTATTAAGTAAGTACGTACATGTGTATTAAGTAAGTATGTACATGTATTACGTAAGTACGTACATGTATTAAGTAAGTATGTACATGTGTATTAAGTAAGTACGTACATGTATTAAGTAAGTATGTACATGTATTAAGTAAGTACGTACATGTGTATTAAGTAAATACGTACATGTATTAAGTAAGTACGTACCTGTATTAAGTAAGTACGTACATGTGTATTAAGTAAGTACGTACATGTATTAAGTAAGTACGTACATGTATTAAGTAAGTACGTACATGTATTAAGTAAGTACGTACATGTATTAAGTAAGTACGTACATGTATTAAGTAAGTATGTACATGTATTAAGTAAGTACGTACATGTATTAAGCAAGTATATACATGTATTAAGTAAGTACGTACATGTATTAAGCAAGTATGTACATGTATTAAGTAACTACGCATATGTATTAAGTAAGTATGTACATGTATTAAGTAAGTATGTACATGTGTGTGTGTATTAAGTAAGTACGTACATGTGTTAAGTAAGTACGTACATGTATTAAGTAAGTACGTACATGTGTTAAGTAAGTACGTACATGTATTAAGTAAGTATGTACATGTAGTAAGTAAGTACGTACATGTATTAAGTAAGTACGTACATGTATTAAGTAAGTACGTACATGTATTAAGTAAGTACGTACATGTATTAAGTAAATATGTACATGTGTATTAAGTAAGTATGTACATGTATTAAGTAAGTACGTACATGTATTAAGTAAGTACGTACATGTATTAAGTAAGTATGTACATGTGTGTGTGTATTAAGTAAGTACGTACATGTATTAAGTAAGTATGTACATGTGTGTGTGTATTAAGTAAGTACGTACATGTATTAAGTAAGTACGTACATGTATTAAGTAAGTACGTACATGTATTAAGTAAGTACGTACATGTATTAAGTAAGTAGGTACATGTATTAAGTAAGTACGTACATACATGTATTAAGTAAGTACGTACATGTGTATTAAGTAAGTACGTACATGTATTAAGTAAGTATGTACATATGTATTAAGTAAGTACGTACATGTATTAAGTAAGTACGTACATGTATTAAGTAAGTACGTACATGTATTAAGTAAGTATGTACATGTATTAAGTAAGTACGTACATGTATTAAGTAAGTATGTACATATGTATTAAGTAAGTACATACATGTATTAAGTAAGTATGTACATATGTATTAAGTAAGTATATACATGTATTAAGTAAGTACGTACATGTATTAAGTAAGTACGTACATGTATTAAGTAAGTATGTACATGTGTATTAAGTAAGTACGTACATGTATTAAGTAAGTATGTACATGTATTAAGTAAGTACGTACATGTATTAAGTAAGTACGTACATGTATTAAGTAAGTACGTGCATGTATTATGTAAATACGTGCATGTATTAAGTAAGTACGTACATGTATTAAGTAAGTACGTACATGTATTAAGTAAGTATGTACATGTATTAAGTAAGTACGTACATGTATTAAGTAAGTATGTACATGTATTAAGTAAGTACGTACATGTGTATTAAGTAAGTACGTACATGTATTAAGTAAGTACGTACATGTATTAAGTAAGTACGTACATGTGTATTAAGTAAGTATGTACATGTATTAAGTAAGTACGTACATGTATTAAGTAAGTACGTACATGTATTAAGTAAGTACGTACATGTATTAAGTAAGTAAGTACATGTATTTGTGTCGTTTTTGTAGGCATGTTTAATTATGTGCTATATTTGTTTTTAAGGGGCATCAGCGACCGAGCGGCATCGCTAACAGTTATTGTAAATCAATAGTCCCATCATGGCAGCTGTGGGTTCGAGTCCTATCTGCATACACTTCTCTAAATAAGCGAGGAAGCTATCTCGTTTTCTTGTGGAAGGCCATTAGATTAAATTCGTGCATCCCACCCTTGCCTAGTACATTTTTGAGAGAGATAAGTGTTCTCGGCCTCTAACGCAGAGAGAAGAGGGAGATATAGAAGAGGGAGAGAGAGAATAGGGAGATAGAAGAGGGAGGGAGAGGGAGAAGAGGGAGAGAGAAGAGGGAGAGAGAAGAGGGAGGGATAGTGAGAAGAGGGAGAGAGAAGAGGGATATAGAGAAGAGGGAGGGAGGGAGAGGGGGGAAAGAGGGAGAGAGAGAGAAGAGGGAGATAGAGTAGAGAGAGAGAGAAAAGGGAGAGAGAGACGAGGGAGGGAGAGAGAGAGAGAGAGAGAGAGAGAGAGAGAGGGAGAGAGAGTATTGTTTCGATCACAACCTGTTGTACAGATTACACATGTTGCTAAAACAATTGGCTATGAAGAATCGCCTGGTTCGAGATGCAATTATGGAAAACATTGTGGACACTGGGGGAATCTTTAAGTAGATAGAATATGGACCCAGAGGACGAGATTCACCCCAGCCACGTATTCCTAGTAACATCCATTTCTCAGTTGATATCTGAAAGAGAGCTCGCTCACCTCGTGTTTTGACTGATGCAATTAAAATGTACTCTTCTTAATTCACAGGTATTAACCTACTACAATACATGTTGATATGTGACTAATCATATAGATAGAAGAGTTAATCAACATAAAAAGCATAACAAAGTAGGGTTAACAACATGAATACGATTTACAATAATGACGGTATAAACGATGGAAGTGGATGTTGTGATAGTGCAGTGGATGGGCGTTCGATTCAGGTGCGAAAGGTCCGAAGTTCGAGCCCCGCTGGAGCCGTTACGAGTGTGTCCTTAGGCAAGGCATTTAAATTCCTCGTTGCCTCTTCTCTCTCCATCGTGGCGATGGATTCCATCAGTAATGAGGTCTCGAGAGTGATTAATATAAGTTGAAAGAACTTGTTTCGCAATCGAGCTCAAATAAAATTGTATAGACTAACTAGTATGCAAAACCTCGATGCTGATATACTTTATTATCATCACTGTGCAGCATAGTGAAGACGAACCATTTTGGAGAAGTCAAAAGTATCCAAGAACTAACGAGAGGGACACTTCTCGAAGTCAGCCATGGTGTAATGGCGGTAACGTAGCCGCTAGATGGCGCTGTAGATTTCTGGCGGATATCTATGAATGGTGAGCATTACTAAATGTCCCATCTATAAACCTCAGACATGTTTAAGTGTTTCATTTATTCTTACTAATTTATAATGAAATAATATCATAAGATCAATATAGCCAGGGATGTTTTCAGTTTTTTGATCGGGTGCATTTTGACATCATAATTTAACTTTATTTCACCCCCCCCCTCTAGTGTATTTTGGCATCAGTATTCTCGCGCTAAATTCCACGCGACGCTGATGAAACAACATCACACTTGAGTCAATACAAAGTAATTAGCTGGCGTTAATAACGTTACAGGGCTCACAACCCTAGTTCCCCGTATACTATCTACTGACAAAATAGAGCGTATAACATAGGGCGGGGCGGGGCGGAGCGGGGCGGGGCGGTGTGGTGGTCATTTATAAACACGCCTGGCATAAACAAACAAATAAACAACAATATTACGGTACAGTTAATTAGCTTTATTATATCTAATAGACAAATTAATTATAAGACATTACTTTCTATATTTGACAGGTAAATGTAACAAACATTCTCCCTAATTATGAATTAATCTGATTTATTTGAAAACAAATTGATAGTCTAAAGTTCTAGGAATGAATATATGGAAACTAATTAATACAGACAGACGAACGGACGGGCGGTCGGTCAGGCGATCGGACGGACGGACAGCCAATTTATTTCAAAAACCAGTATGCTAAAAATCACATGAAGTCATACATATGCATAATTAAGAAATAATAAGTATCAACCGTGGTATATCGCAGAATAACCCTCACGACAAACGAGGGTTATTCTGCGACATACCACGGTTGATACTTATTATTTCGATTCTAACACGACTTACTTCTAATAATTTTAGACGAGAATCAAAGGAGTATTTTCTCCAAACGCCGTGCTACTCGGCTGCATTTGGCTTTCGAAATTTCCTCCCGCGCAAGGGGTGATGACGTTAGTTGTTTATGGAATAAATCAATCTAGTGCATAAATGAACAAAAGTTGTAACTGATCAATAATTTTATTTATTTTGTCAAATAAAACTGTACAGAATAGTAACTGAAACGTTACTTAACAGAAACACAAGACGGACAAGAGATTATCTGATTCTAAAAATAGCTCACTTCCGCTGAATTCCCACGGTAGTATTTACAAACATCACGTGACTTTCATTCATAAAACTTTATACACGCATTGTATAAATGGAATAGCCAAAACACGGTGCGCGCAGCATAATTCAAGGTAGGTATATATCAGAATAACCCGAGGTAGATTTTACTCTAGAAGTATGTATGTTATTAGCTGGGTCGTGTTAGAATACAAGATAACGAACAGTGCAACACACTATACAATTCATTATACAACACACAGAGAAGGCCAGGTAATTTGACATCCAAGAGCAGTTGGTTTTCAAGGATTTCTTGACTGAAGCTTTATTTCCTACTCTCTTGAAGAAAACAAGGCATTGTATTATTATTATTATTATTACTACGAGACAGTTTAATAATGTCAATATTTCACCTATTCCTCCGGTCAATATCTATTATACCACATAATTGTGTGTAGTGAGTGTCCATGTTCACTCGGGAATAAAATATGTATTGTGTGTGTCCGGAACAGGGTATGCAATAATATATATAGAAATGTGAGTTGACTGTAGGCATACAATGTGTGAAACATACCCGGTGTTGCCCTCCCCCGCTGGTAATACGTTATTAATGAGTTAGTAATATATGTATTAGGTACGGAACTAGAAGCCGAGTTCACACTCCATGCATGTTCAACTAGCCTGGCTTCCAGACTTTTAAACTGCTGGCAAAATGACATGATCAGAAACTCAACACGGCTCAATTAACGGTTTGGGTGTTAAATTAATATATTTATATAAATGACCAGGCAAATATATCAACGCCTGTTCCCAGGCTAATGTTCAACCACAGGGGCATGACATCTTAAAATCCTTGTACGTCTATCCTTGGACTCCACAGTTGTATCATTTTAAAGAGAATATAGAGACATTAGGATAGAGGTACAAGTCACCAAAAACATTGTACCTCTTCCTAGGAAGGACTGGAGCCCCCTCCCCACCTTATACAGTGGATTAGAGGTACACGCCACACCAAAAGCATAGCACCTCTATCCTAGGACCACCCACCACCTTCTATATGTTTTAAGGTGGAGGTTACTAGGATATAGAGATGCAAGGCTGTTGGTGGCTTAATTTCTAGAATTTCAAGCTCATGTGGTTAAGCATCTCCAACCACGGGAAATAAATATAAAACACAAAGCGCCATTTGGAAATTACCCACCGAGAGCCCTTCGATAAATGTGCACACAGTCACATAAGTGACGTAATATTGTGTACCTATAGTCACATAAGATAAGTGACGAATATTGTGTACCTATAGTCACATAAGTGACGTAATATTGTGTACCTATAGTCACATAAGTGACGTAATATTGTGTACCTATGCTGGGTCAGCGTTTGGTCAGCGGTAATACTTAGTTAAATAACAAAACTATTTTGAAGGGATGTGTACTCTAATATTGAATAGTATGGAGATGCACGGATTAGGATGGATTTATGGATAATGGAAGGGATGTGTACTCATTAAAATGTTACGCTCTAATATCGAATACTATGGAGATACACGGATTAGGATGGATTTATGGATAATTAAGATACAAAGACTGAATTGAGAGTATTTTTTCCGTGAAATACTGTTGGAACACTGTAAATATGTTGGTGTTTCAATAGTATTTGCAAGGTTGCTTACCTGATTGCTTCAACATTTCATCGCATTTTACAAAAGCAAGTACGTGAACCACCGTAAGTTGTTTGTGTACGTTTTGTATTCTTCTCCACAGTAAATTCTTATAAGTCACCTATCCCAAATTTCCAAAATAAAAACAAAACATCGCCCAAGATTACCAGACAACTGTTTCCGTATTCCATTTTTCTCAAGATGTGGCAAGATTATGTAAGCAACCAATTAAGGATTTGTAAAACATAAGTTTGACCTAGCCCCGCCAATACAGGTGCGTACATGGAATACAGCGCGTGATATTTGGCGTAGATAACTCGAAGCACAAAAACCACAACACCACAAAAACCCCAACCACCAAACCACCCACAAAAAACAACAAAAACCCCAAACACAACAACCCCACCCAACCCACCCCACCAACAACCACCACCCACACACCCACTCGAAGCAACATGGCGTCTGAAAACTACAACAGGCATAAGGAATTTGAAAATCGCGTTTATGGCAAAACGTTTCAGTTGATCGTTTTGTGGAAATCTGTGCAACGAAACAGTTCTACGGTCCACAACTTTACCACGATATATTCCTTTGCATATGCAACAATATTTCAATGACCGTTTCTTTCCTTTATCAGTATTCATTATGTAATTATTAAGCAAATGTTGTCTAGCCCGTTAGTTTGTGAATATCGAAAGCAGAGTAGTAGTCCCCGGAAGTTGCGGGTACCTCTTCGCACATGCGCACTTGTCACAATGGGGGATAATTCGCAAGGGAGACTACCTATTTTTGGGAAAGGCCTATACAACAGGCCACTTCCAGGGAATTTGAAAATCGCTTTGATGGCAAAACGATTCAACGGAACCAAAAATCCTTGACAGTTGGGAGTGTGACTTATTTATAGATCAACATACAGGCATTTATTTTACGATTAATGCTTTACAAATGCTCTGTTCAGGCCAACGTTGTTGTTTGGGATGGGATGGGACATAGGTTACTCGTACTATATAGGCAACATACAATCGTCAGACATGCCTGTATCGGTATTGTATGTTTCATTGATGTAATATTTGTCATCAGAAGACTTTTTGCTTGGCTTGTCTCTGAAACGAAAAAAAAAAAAATATCATCATCACTTTACTATAGTGGCCTCGTTGACGTCAAATCACTTGCCCCTCAACGCTGTATGTTCGAATCACACAGGGTGTGTCGAATTCTTTCATACGAGGAATCTAGCCTGCTGGATTGCGGTAGGTCGGTGGTTCTACACGGGTGTCCGTCCGGGCATGCAATATTGGTCGGAGGGACATCCGGCCTGGGTCTTCCTCCACCAACAACAGCAGGAGATTTAGCATATGACCTAAACTGTCTGTTCGACCTTAAACCACAATACTACACATACTGTACGAATTACTGAGTGTACACGCATTAACCGAGTGTTAGCATTCGTTATTTGGATACACTTTGGATATTGAAGACGAGTATCATTTCATGTTAATATGCCCATGCTATGAAGACATTAGAATGGCATATATTAAAAGATACCATCTGTGCCGTCCATATATGTTCAAATTTATTGAATTGATAACTTAAACAAGCAAAAAATGTTGGTGCGGCCGTTGTCTAAATTAATGTTGCTAAGACTTGTGGCCCAAACTATTTGTATTTTCATGCTATGTTTTGTGCCTTTATGTTTATGACATATTTAGTATTGATTTGCAATAAAATATGATTACGCAAACAATGAAAACTGTTGTATTAAACATTGCGAAATATATAAAAGAAGTCAGTGTATTAAAAAGTATTATTGCAAATGCCAACAATTAATTATTATCTGTTATTCTATAAACAAAACGCATAGTTACATCTGTGTGTTACTAAGCACACATTGCATATCGGTACTACATTAGGTTCATGATATACTATGTAATGGCGTGAACGGTAATTGATTGATATTTATAGAATGTTGAACGGTAATTGATTGATAGCATACGGTTTACATTAAATATATTTATGCAATGTTGAACGGTAATTGATTGATAGCATACGGTTTACATTAAATATATTTATGCAATGTTGAACGGTAATTGATTGATAGCATACGGTTTACATTAAATATATTTATGCAATGTTGAACGGTAATTGATTGATAGCATACGGTTTACATTAAATATATTTATGCAATGTTGAACGGTAATTGATTGATAGCATACGGTTTACATTAAATATATTTATGCAATGTTGAACGGTAATTGATTGATAGCATACGGTTTACATTAAATATATTTATGCAATGTTGAACGGTAATTGATTGATAGCATACGGTTTACATTAAATATATTTATGCAATGTTGAACGGTAATTGATTGATAGCATACGGTTTACATTAAATATATTTATGCAATGTTGAACGGTAATTGATTGATAGCATACGGTTTACATTAAATCTATTTATGCAATGTTCATTCATCCTCTATACCTTAAATAGAAACATCTTTATATAATACTCAAATTGATTTACCATTTTTAAATATATACGCCTATATGTATTGCATTACGTGAGCAATGCATTATTATAGCTTTGTATGTTTATGACGATGTACCATGTACAAGTCTTCATGTTCTATCTGTTTGGTCGTATGTTTTATGTCGACTTCATAAGTACATTTATACATTTATGGAACATGGATTTGAATCTTGTACATATACTTGAAATGCTTATTTAGAAACGGTGGTGTCAGTTAGGTTCCGTAAAAGCTATGCATCTCGATACGTGATAACATACTTTTTGTCAAGGTGGTGCAACTAAACATTAAAATTAATTGAAATAACTGAAGATGATATTAAAAGTAGGCTACACTGTCGATATTGATTCTATAATAGAACAAAGTGTGTATATGGTTGCATAAAGTACAGTCAAACCTGTTCTTGTGGTCACCTCCAATAAGCAGCCAACCTGTATTAAGCAGACAGTTTCCAGATGCCCATTATGCTGTTTTATTATACATTTGACCTCTATTAGGCAGTCGCCTGTTCTAACGATCCACATTTTGTGATTCCCTTGACTGGTTGCTTAAGACAGGTTTGAATGTATCCATGAATTTGAATCTACTACGAGAATATGGTAACATACCTTCTGAAGTTGATTGCGTCATCAATTGTTTCTGGCAGCACCACACCGTTCGTCTCGGGTAGGAACAGCGATAGAAGACCGGCTATTACAGACAGGCCGCCGAATACAAGTAGCGGTAAGGCCTTCCCAAACGATCCGTCCACAAACGTACCCTAATAAAATTCAATAAATAAATTTAATATGGAAATACAAGGGGAGACGGAGCAGACGGCAATTAATACAAATACGAGGAACGGATTTATAAAACACGGTCGTAGACCAGCAGTGGGATTCGATCGTAAAATCTTTATTATCATGTTTATATACCAACACCATAAAAAACTGTGCACTTTTATATTGAACGTTACATTTTCCTTACATTTTTTTAGAATTATGCATTTTAATATCATGAATATAGAAAATAATCCTTCACACATTGCAATAATTTACACAATATTTCGCACATTTTGATACAAATGTTTTGCCGTTTGATGTCAGTATAGTTATCGCATTAAGTGTCCTGTTGTCTTGTATACATTTTATCCTGTTTGTAATCCAACCAAATTCCAGTATTTTAGATAAAAATAAAGCGCATCATTAGTTCCATATATAGTTCCAAAGATAGATATAAATATAGGCGATATTCTAGAATCGCATTGATATAAAACATGTCTTGCAACCATAAATGGAGCATTTGGAACTATTTCTTCCTTATTTAGGAAATCAACACACATCATAGAGTTGGTTTAAACATATTTATTCGATAATAATGTACATTACATATACATTGTATACAAAACGAAAATGGATTAAATCGGAAGCTTAAAGCATCATAGAGTTGTTATGCATTGACTGGTTTGTTTTAAAATAGTAACTCTTACATGTATGGACATACCCAGTCTAATATACGGACATGTATGGACACACACAGTCTAATATACGGTCATGTATGGACATACGCAGTCTAATATACGGACATGTATGGACATATACAGTCTAATATACGGACATGTATGGACATACCCAGTCTAATATACGGACCTGTATGGACATATACAGTCTAATATACGGACATGTATGGACATACCCAGTCTAATATACGGTCATGTATGGACACACATAGTCTAATATACGGACATGTATGGACCTACACAGTATAATATACGGACATGTATGCACATACACAGTCTAATATACGGACATGTATGCACATACCCAGTCTAATATACGGACATGTATGGACACACCCAGTCTAATATACGGACATGTATGGACATACACAGTCTAATATACGGACATGTATGGACATACCCAGTCTAATATACGGACATGTATGGACACACACAGTCTAATATACGGACATGTATGGACACACACAGTCTAATATACGGACATGTATGAACATACACAGTCTAATATACGGACATGTATGGACATACCCAGTCTAATATACGGACATGTATGGACACATACAGTCTAATATACGGACATGTATGGACATACACAGTCTAATATACGGACATGTATGGACATACACAGTCTAATATACGGACATGTATTGACACACACAGTCTAATATACGGACATGTATGAACATACGCAGTCTAATATACGGACATGTATGGACATACCCAGTCTAATATACGGACATGTATGGACATACCCAGTCTAATATACGGACATGTATGCACATACCCAGTCTAATATACGGACATGTATGGACATACACAGTATAATATACGGACATGTATGGACATACCCAGTCTAATATACGGACATGTATGGACACACATAGTCTAATATACGGACATGTATGGACCTACACAGTATAATATACGGACATGTATGAACATACCCAGTCTAATATACGGACATGTATGGACACACATAGTCTAATATACGGACATGTATGGACCTACACAGTATAATATACGGACATGTATGGACACACATAGTCTAATATACGGACATGTATGGACCTACACAGTATAATATACGGACATGTATGGACCTACACAGTATAATATACGGACATGTATGGACATATAGAGTCTAATATACGGACATGTATGGACATATACAGTCTAATATACGGACATTTATGCACATACACAGTCTAATATACGGACATGTATGGACATACCCAGTCTAATATACGGACATGTATGGACACACATAGTATAATATACGGACATGTATGGACCTACACAGTATAATATACGGACATGTATGAACATACCCAGTCTAATATACGGACATGTATGGACACACCCAGTCTAATATACGGACATGTATGCACATACCCAGTCTAATATACGGACATGTATGGACACACCCAGTCTAATATACGGACATGTATGGACCTACACAGTATAATATACGGACATGTATGGACATACACAGTATAATATACGGACATGTATGGACATACACAGTCTAATATACGAACATGTATCGACATACCCAGTCTAATATACGGACATGTATGGACACACGCAGTCTAATATACGGACATGTATGGACATACGCAGTCTAATATACGGACCTGTATGGACATACACAGTATAATATACGGACATTTATGGACATATACAGTCAAATATACGGACATGTATGCACATACCCAGTCTAATATACGGACATGTATGGACATACACAGTCTAATATACGAACATGTATCGACATACCCAGTCTAATATACGGACATGTATGGACATACACAGTCTAATATACGGACATGTATGGACACACACAGTCTAATATACGGACATGTATGGATATACCCAGTCTAATATACGGACATGTATGGACACACACAGTCTAATATACGGACATGTATGGACATACCCAGTCTAATATACGGACATGTATGGACCTACACAGTCTAATATACGGACATGTATGCACATACCCAGTCTAATATACGGACATGTATGGACACACCCAGTCTAATATACGGACATGTATGGACATACAGAGTCTAATATACGGACATGTATGGACATACGCAGTCTAATATACGGACATGTATGGACATACCCAGTCTAATATACGGACCTGTATGGACATACACAGTCTAATATACGGACATGTATGCACATACCCAGTCTAATATACGGACATGTATGGACATACGCAGTCTAATATACGGACATGTATGCACATACACAGTCAATATACGGACATGTATGGACATACCCATCTAATATACGGACATGTATGCACATACACAGTCTAATATACGGACATGTATGGACATACGCAGTCTAATATACGGACATGTATGCACATACACAGTCTAATATACGGACATGTATGCACACACACAGTCTAATATACGGACATGTATGGACACACACAGTCTAATATACGGACATGTATGGACATACACAGTCTAATATACGGACATGTATGCACATACACAGTATAATATACGGACATGTATGGACATACGCAGTCTAATATACGGACATGTATGGACCTACACAGTATAATATACGGACATGTATGAACATACCCAGTCTAATATACGGACATGTATGGACACACCCAGTCTAATATACGGACATGTATGCACATACCCAGTCTAATATACGGACATGTATGCACATACACAGTCTAATATACGAACATGTATCGACATACCCAGTCTAATATACGGACATGTATGGACATACACAGTCTAATATACGGACATGTATGGACACACACAGTCTAATATACGGACATGTATGGATATACCCAGTCTAATATACGGACATGTATGGACACACACAGTCTAATATACGGACATGTATGGACATACCCAGTCTAATATACGGACATGTATGGACCTACACAGTCTAATATACGGACATGTATGCACATACCCAGTCTAATATACGGACATGTATGGACACACCCAGTCTAATATACGGACATGTATGGACATACAGAGTCTAATATACGGACATGTATGGACATACGCAGTCTAATATACGGACATGTATGGACATACCCAGTCTAATATACGGACCTGTATGGACATACACAGTCTAATATACGGACATGTATGCACATACACAGTCTAATATACGGACATGTATGCACATACACAGTCTAATATACGGACATGTATGCACACACACAGTCTAATATACGGACATGTATGGACATACACAGTCTAATATACGGACATGTATGCACATACACAGTCTAATATACGGACATGTATGGACATACGCAGTCTAATATACGGACATGTATGCACATACACAGTCTAATATACGGACATGTATGCACCTACACAGTATAATATACGGACATGTATGAACATACCCAGTCTAATATACGGACATGTATGGACACACCCAGTCTAATATACGGACATGTATGGACACACACAGTCTAATATACGGACATGTATGGACACACACACAGTCTAATATACGGACATGTATGCACATACCCAGTCTAATATACGGAGGTATTGTCACGTTCATTACATACCTGATATAACACATGTGACCAGAACGTCATGGGAGGTAACTATAACCACATACCGGGGCTAGGACATACATACTTACAGCCTTGGTGAACAGGTATTATACGTACCAAATCAGCTATGTATGGACACAGCATACTTCCAACCCTGGCCATCATAGAGCTGGAACCCATCCCAGAATTGCGCACCTTTGTAGGAAACAATTCCGCCGACCAGACATATATAACAGCGAATGCTGCCGACACGCCAAACTTGCCGACGTTGGATAGTACCACTGTTATCCAGTACAGAGCTACAAAAACATGCCGCTATTAATTGTTTGTATAAGTTAGTTTTAATTTATTGACAAATTCGTATTCTAACATGATTTGATATTTTGCTCCTATAAATATAGAAGAAATCTACCGTTGTTAATCTGCAATAAACCACGGCTGTTGAATTTTGCTCCTATAAATATAGAAGAAATCTACCATTGTTAATCTGCGATAAACCACGGCTGTTGAATTTTGCTCCCCCTGTAAAATAATTATTTATGGACGTAAATAGTAAATACGTACAACTTTTAACTGTATTACATTGGAATTGAATACACCCATTGGGCAGGATTTGAAGTATTAATAAACCAGCCATATAGGTGTGTGTTTTTACGTTTATTTATCGTCGCTACCGGTTGCCCATATGAGCGACGCCTCCTGAAGATATTAGTCATTTTAGATTTTGGAGGATAGTGCAGTGATACAGACAGAGACCCATTCCAGGGTCTCCTCTGGTTCTTTTATGTGCACGGTGTAAAGCACCGACACGAGACCTCGGTTTAACGTCCCATCTGAAAGACTGTTAATTTTATTAGGGTCAGACGGGGGACCGAACCTGCGTTCCCTGGATTACCAGTCCAGCGTGTTACCACTGGACTACAGATCCGTCTGTGCCATATAGGAAATGAAATATTTCTTATATGGCTGTCTGATTAGCGCAGTGGCTAGCGCGCTCGCTTCTCACCAAGGCAACCCGGGTTCGATCTTCGTACCGGGATGTATGTGAGATGGTACGGTGGTCGCCAGATCGGACAGGTGAGTTTTTTCCGGGTACTCCGGTTCCCCCCCAAACGAATGGCCACATTTACGCTTACATCTGCGCCAACAATAGTGATTAATATAAGTTGTTTGAACTTGATTTGCAATCGTTGTAATATAAATAAAGTTTAAACTTAATGCAATAATTATAGTGTTGATAGCTGGAGGGTGATTTTCAGTGCCACTGGAATACAAATAACACTGAGACAAAACGCACGCACGCACGCACGCACGCACGCACGCACGCACGCACGCACGCAAGCACGCACGCACGCACGCACGCACGCACGCACGCACGCACGCACGCACGCACGCACGCACGCACGCACGCACGCACGCACGCACGCACGCACGCACGCACGCACGCACACACATTTATTCATTTGAATAATAGTTGTCTTGCTGTTGTTTATCGGCGGTTTGGAATTTTGATGCGTAGGAATTTATCACACAGGCCATAGGCCTAAGTAGTTCATTCCTACGCACCAGAACGTCAAAGAGAATATTAAACAACGGAAACACAAATACTTTTTCTTATTGTAAATATTTATAAAGGAAAAACTGCGAGAGAAACAAACGTTTAAAGTGACAATCTGTAAGGTCTGTGAAGTTGGCTTGTAGATGGTAGTTGGTTATTGAGATGTTAATTGGCGAATACACAGCCAGGTGTTTATTCAGATGTTTATTCAGATGTTAATTCGCGAATACATACCTAGGTGTTTATTCAGATGTTTATTGGCGAATACACAGACAGCTATGTATTCAGATGTTTATTGAGATGTTTATTGGCGAATACACAGCCAGGTGTTTATTCAGATGTTTATTCAGATGTTAATTCGCGAATGCATACCTAGATGCTTATTGAGATGTTTATTGGCGAATACACAGCCAGCTATGTATTCTGATGTTTATTGAGATGTGTATTGGCGAATACACAGCCAGGTGTTTATTCAGATGTTTATTCAGATGTTAATTCGCGAATACATACCTAGATGCTTATTGAGATGTTTAATGGCGAATACACAGCCAGCTATGTATTCAGATGTTTATTGAGATGTGTATTGGCGAATACACAGCCAGGTGTTTATTCAGATGTTTATTCAGATGTTAATTCGCGAATACATACCTAGATGTTTATTAAGATGTTTATTGGCGAATACACAGCCAGCTGTGTATTGGCGAATACGCAGCCAGCTGTGTATTCAGATGTTTATTGAGATGTTTATTGGCGAATACACAGCCATATGTTTATTCAGATGTTTATTGAGATGTTAATTCGCGAATACATACCTAGATGTTTATTGAGATGTTTATTGGCGAATACACAGCCAGCTGTGTATTCAGATGTTTATTGAGATGTTATTTGGCGAATACACAGCCAGATGTTTATTCAGATGTTTATTCAAAAGTGTATGTGCGTGAAATTCACTCAACTTCAAATATTAAGGGAGATTTAAGGGAGAAAGATATTAATGTGGAATAAAGTGTGTTAGTATAAGTGATTAATGCCAAACAGGTTACTTGGTTATGTAGGTATGGATGTTACCTACAGAACAATACAACCCAGATGGTCATATGTGGACCAATGAGGTCTCAGATGATGGCAGAGTAGGGCCACACAGGTTCCAACATTCATTTTCTCGTGCTTGACAATGGGTTTTACGAGGGTTCAAGCCCCTATTGGTGTATCACCTTTAAGTGTTATACATGGTTAGGTATGTATGAATTATTCCTACAGAACTTGACCGTCCGGTCTCAGTGGGTGGCAAAACATGGCCACCTAGGTTCGAACCTTCATTTTCTACCTACATACTATGGGGATTCAGGAGGTTCAAACCCATATGGGCGTACCAACTGTAAGTTTGATATATCATTACGTAGGAACAGATGGTTTCTACAGAACTAGACCATCCCGTGTGCCACAGGTGGATAAGTGAGGTTTAAGTGGGGAGGCAAAGTATGGCCACCTTGGTTCGAACCTTCATGTTATTACTCTTGGCAATGGGATTTTAGGGGGTTCAAGTCCCCAAGGGTGTATCACCTATAAATGTAATACATAATTATGTAGGTATGAGTAGTGACTATGTAGTAAGACCATATGGAGGGTCATTGGTTGACTACTGTTGACCAAGGACCTTGCAAAGTATCACAACCAAGGATCGAACTTGTGATTGTTTAGTGTTTTGAGTGGTTTTCGAGGGTTCAGAGTTCGTATGGGTTCAAGACCTATATATTGGTGTTATCTATAGAACAAGACCACCCCCGTGTATACAGGTGTACTATTGGGACTTGCATGGCAGCCCAACCCAGGATCGAGCTTGTGTATTTCTAATGTTGAACTTACTTTGGCATACTCTGCGAGCTCCTTGCGCTTAAAGAGTGTACATAGAAACACAGTGGTGGTCTTAGTCTATGCCCAACATCTGCTAATACGTGAACACGTATCAAACATGTAGCTTACGTATCCCACGGACCTTAAATAATCTTAAATTATATCATAATGTAGTAAAAATGAAACATGCGAACATGGATTGCCATACTCTGCGAGCTCCCTGAACTCCTTGTGTCCACCTATGAACATGGATTTGGTCACATATGATACATACCAACGTAAACACCTATGCATCAGGTGGTGCTATATCAAATAGGGTCACAAATAAGATCTGAACTGATGTTATATTAGTATGTAACAATAGCGATTTTTAGTGATTTTTATGGTACAGGCGCATTAATTCCGAAGGAACGGCAGTCGAATACGGAATTAGTACCCAACAGTCCTTTAGGACACTAATCACATGTTTCGATTCACTTTATCCCATTGTAATATTGTTCTCCCTTAAGTCTCCCTTAATATTTGAAGTTGAGTGAATTACACGAGAAATGTGCGAACGTTTGGTTATAATTGATGATTAACATTAACATTCACGTACAGACGGACATACGTATATATTGTCCTAAATCATCTTAATGTCGGAAAAACTAATATGTATCTAGTCAAAAAAATATTAAACATTAAAAGAGGATGGTATACTACCCATATGGCTTTATATTAGCTGACACTCTATGATAATTTAACAAAAATAAAAGATTCGAACTTAGGTTGCCATACTGTGCAAGCTCCCAGAAAGCAATTAGTCAAACTGTGATCTTATTCTATAACAAATACCCACACCTACGTGATTACGTATGATTCAGGTAGGTACTGTATCCAGGTGGGTTACAAATAAGGTATGACTTATTGTTACAGCTTTGAATAATAATGATCTTAGCATTAGTTATGTACCGGAACAAATTAATTTCAGACGGAAGGGCCGGCGGATAAGAAATTAAAACTACACAATCCTGTGTGGCATTAATCACTTATACTAACACACTTTATTCCACATTAATATCTTTCTCTCTTAAATCTCCCTTAATATTTGAAGTTGAGTGAATTTCACGCAAATACACTTTTGAATAAACATCTGAATAAACACCTGGCTGTGTATTCGCCAAATAACATCTCAATAAACATCTGAATACACAGCTATTCGCCAATAAACATCTTAATAAACATCTAGGTATGTATTCGCGAATTAACATCTGAATAAACATCTGAATAAACATCTGGCTGTGTATTCGCCAATAAATATCTCAATAAACATCTGAATACACAGCATTCGCCAATAAACATCTCAATAAACATCTAGGTATGTATTCGCGAATTAACATCTGAATAAACATCTGAATAAACACATGGCTGTGTATTCGCCAATACACATCTCAATAAACATCTGAATACATAGCTGGCTGTGTATTCGCCATTAAACATCTCAATAAGCATCTAGGTATGTATTCGCGAATTAACATCTGAATAAACATCTGAATAAACACCTGGCTGTGTATTCGCCAATACACATCTCAATAAACATCTGAATACATAGCTGGCTGTGTATTCGCCAATAAACATCTCAATAAGCATCTAGGTATGCATTCGCGAATTAACATCTGAATAAACATCTGAATAAACACCTGGCTGTGTATTCGCCAATACACATCTCAATAAACATCTGAATACATAGCTGGCTGTGTATTCGCCAATAAACATCTCAATAAGCATCTAGGTATGCATTCGCGAATTAACATCTGAATAAACATTTGAATAAACACCTGGCTGTGTATTCGCCAATTAACATCTCAATAAACATCTGAATACACAGCTGGCTGCGTATTCGCCAATAAACATCTCAATAAACATCTAGGTATGTATTCGCGAATTAACATCTGAATAAACATCTGAATAAACATCTGGCTGTGTATTCGCCACTAAATATCTCAATAAACATCTGAATACACAGCGGGCTGTGTATTCGCCAATAAACATCTCACTAAACATCTAGGTATGTATTCGCGAATTAACATCTGAATAAACATCTGAATAAACACCTGGCTGTGTATTCGTCAATACACATCTCAATAAACATCTGAATACATAGCTGGCTGTGTATTCGCCATTAAACATCTCAATAAGCATCTAGGTATGTATTCGCGAATTAACATCTGAATAAACACCTGGCTGTGTATTCGCCAATACACATCTCAATAAACATCTGAATACATAGCTGGCTGTATATTCGCCAATAAACATCTCAATAAGCATCTAGGTATGCATTCGCGAATTAACATCTGAATAAACATTTGAATAAACACCTGGCTGTGTATTCGCCAATTAACATCTCAATAAACATCTGAAAACATAGCTGGCTGTGTATTCGCCAATAAACATCTCAATAAACATCTAGGTATGTATTCGCGAATTAACATCTGAATAAACATCTGAATAAACACCTGGCTGTGTATTCGCCAATAAACATCTGAATAACCAACTACCATCTACAAGCCAACTTCACAGACCTCAATCAGGTTACATTGCAAAATATAACTTATTTAAAAAAATGTCTTGCAACTATAAGATAAAAGTCCTACAAATACCCACCCCTATACATAGTGCTGGTCTATCAGGAAACAATTTTACGGTCTGCGAGAATACAATGTCCCTAATTCTCACCTACAGTATCCTGTATCTCACGTTCATGGTGGAATTTATGTTGCAGGGTATATTTTATCATGGCGGTTGGACGGAGATACAACCATCTAAAATCTCCCATCTCGTAAGCAGTATTCATGTATATTAATTGGGGATGAACATTGAATAACAATAAAATTACGTATTAAAACTTACATTCATCAGCGTACAGCGTAGTGAAGATAGTGCAGAGACAGGCGGTTCCACCAAGAATCATTGTTCCGGCGTGTAGGGATTTACGACCTATTTTATTGAGCGTAAACAGGCATAGCAAGTAGGCACCAATTTCCACGGTGCTGTTGATTGCAAAGTTTACGTAAATATCACCTTCCAGATTACCTACGTTCAACCCCAGGCCGTAGTAGACCATACTGACTACGCACCTGTAGAATGTAATAATCATTACTATATACATGTAGACTGTAACTGTCAACATCTCCAGAGCGTATATTCTGGCTAGGGCCGAACTATTGGTCATATCCTACTGAATATGCACCTGTACAATGCACTAATGCATCATTATTAATCAACACTTTATATGTATTTGCAGACCAAGATGTACATGAGACGCGTTGTAGGATAACACACATTATGGACAAGAACATGCTTAATGAACCAGATATATGAGGGATATGATCTAGAATATCCAATATTATATTGGCATGCATACGGCTAGGGTGTAGTTACTTGACATACAATGCACGTGAAAATATTCGAACTTTTGTTCTTTTGTTTCCAAGTAAATGATTTAATCCTAGATCCAATTGAACACGTCATGTCTGAGGTTTGAGAAAATGTCTTTTTGGACCAACCGTAATATTATGTTATGTTATATTTCGGGTTTTAGGCCTGCATCAGCACCATTTCGGGCTATATCGCCGGCGGGCAGTTTACTTAACAACACCTTTCCTGGGCAGTATCCAGCGGTTAACCAGTACTTGGGTGCACCAACCTCCGTAAGAAACTGCCAACTTTTTCATATAAATGAGACACGGCCTGAGCGGGGCTCGAACCCGTGACCATCAGTGATGATAGGTTACAGTGGTATACAATTCAGCGACCTTAACCACTCGACCACGAAGGCGGACCCAACCGTAAGATACGTCTCAGGAATGTTAATAAAGTAACAGACGACGCATATAATAATAACATGATTTCAATGTGACATTAGCCGAATTAAAATGTTATATGTTCTTCTTGTCTAGTTTCAACAACACATTTGGTTTGCTTTTCCCAAGTATATAAACTTGAATGTGTGTAAAGTTCTAAGACTTTATTCGCTAGTACATGCACTGTCGTTGGCAGTTCGAACATTAGCAGCGGTAATGTTCATCTTAACCGTTATAGAACTTGGACGTTTGTATCTAGTAGATATCCGGACCGTATAAGCATTTGCCATAGACAAGAACACCAACCAGGTCGTCCATGGCTGCGCAATGTCTTGCACAATGCTACATTGATGTTCAATATGCTCAAAATACGCAAATGTTTCTCTGACATAGCTTCTGTTAAACGGCTGCGTGGAAGCAACGGTCAAAGTAACGAACAGAGTTACCCCTCCGAGGATAAACGGTCAAAGTAACGAACAGAGTTACCCCTCCGAGGATAAACGGTCAAAGTAACGAACAGAGTTACCCCTCCGAGGATATTTTCACAATGCAAGGAGCATTATAGGGGATCACAGAGACTAGTGCTATGTCAAGACAACTTGCTACATTTTCCCAAACGATATATCTGTCTTAGCTTATAGATATTTGGAAACCTTGGCAACGATATCTGATTTGGAATCGAACGGTCCCGGGTTCGATACTCGGTCAGGCCACGTATGTAGTGTCATTGAGCAAGGCACCTCACACACGTTGCTTAGTACTGGTTAATCGCTTAGGTCGGCTGAGCCTGCCCAGGAAAACATGTCTAAGTTCCCGCGAGGGGTTTGACATTAAAGGAACATACATACATATCTCCTTAGAACGAGCTATATGTATCAAACAGCAGAGATATATCTCAAAGAACAGAGATAAATATATCTTGTTTTAGAATAAATAGTAAACTTGTTTGCATATGGTGCCAGTCTTAGAACAAAGTTTATTAAGTATATTTACCAGTTGAAGTAAATAATGAGTGTTCTGAAGAGCAGCGTCGGCACAGTGAACATTCTGAGGACACTCTCCTTCTCCGTGTCGTCTGCCGTGTCCGCATCAACCACTTTATCTGGCAGCGTGACGCCGTTCACGACGGCACATCTCTGTATGATTGTGTTCGCCTCCTCGTACCTGCCCTTCGATATCAACCAACGCGGGGACTCGGGTATTATCCTGAACACAATGACAGTTTCCATGCAAAACACGTTCTGAGTCACAGGCACTTGTTTGAATATTCAATAAAATACTAGTAACTGCAACTTCATAACAGTCGTAAAAGTCGTGATAGCGCGGTGTAGCGCGTTCGCTTCGGGTATGAAAGGCCCAAAGTTCGAGCCACGCTGGAGCCGTTACGATTGTGCCCTTAGGCAAGGCAATTAAATTCCACATTGCCTCTCCTCTCTCATTCGTGGCGATGGATTCCATCAGGAATACGGTCTCGAGAGTGATTAATATAAGGTCTCGAGAGTGATTAATATAAGTTGTAAGAACTTGTTTCGCAATCGACCAGCTGGCTTGTGGAAGGTCGATGGTTCTACCCAGGTGCTAGTTCGTACCTGAAATTATGTTCGTGCATATGGGAGAGTCGCCATATGACCAAAGAGCAATGTTGGTGCAACGTTAAACCCAAAAGGGAAAGAAGAAACACCAATGACAATAGTTACATCTTATTAGATATTGCTTCCCAGTGATCCTGTCCACGTAACGTGAAATAGGCGGAATTAGTTCTAAGAAAACTCTTGTATTATTGCATAACTAATGTTATCTCGCAGTAGTATCATTTTCCAGACAGCACCCAAACCCACGGAGTAGCGTTTTGCGATCGTGTTTACATACATGTATTACATGTATATATGGTATTTATTTAACATGTTTATATACCGTATTATTATTTACAAACCTTATGTAACTAATATGGAATAGAATAAAGCAATAGTTTCACACTAACCAGAAATACAAGAAGAGTAGCACAGACGGACAGGCGAGAACGAGTTGCAGCATGTTCCACGACCGTACAAAATATGCTATGAAACAGAGTGCATACAAGCCCACGCACCAGAAGAACTGTATTATGATACCGGCAGCCACTCTTTCCGATGGACCTACAAGTTCCACTCCTGTAATATATATATAACAATGCTAAAGTCTGTCCCATCCCAAACCCCAACTTTAGCCTGAACAGAACATTTGTAAAGCATTGATCGTAAAATAACTACCAACAATTACATCGCATTTTCACAAGAGCCAAGTACGTGAACCACCGTAGATTGTGTGTGTACGTTTTGCATTCTTCTCCACATTAAATTCCTTATAAGTCACCTATCCCAAATTTACAAAATAAAAACAAAACATCGCCCAAGATTACCAGACAACTGTTTCTGTATTCCATCTTTCTCAACATGTGGCAAGAATATGTAAGCAGCCAATTAAGGAATTGTAAAACATAAGTTTGACCTAGCCCCGCCAATACAGGTGCGTGCATGGAATACAACGCGTGATATTTGGCGTAGATAACTCGAAGCAACATGGCGTCTGAAAACTATACAACAGGCCACTTCCAGGGAATTTGAAAATCGCGTTTATGGCAAAACGATTCAACGGAACAAAAATACTTGAAATTTGGGAGGGTGACTTTTTATATAGATCAGCAAACAGGTATTTATTTTACGATACAAATGCTATACAAATATTTTGTTCAGGCCAAAGTTGGGGGTTGGGATGGGACGGGACAGACTTGAGATACATTTCTGCAAGCTATAACAACTATACACATACTGTTATCAAACTTGTCGTCGGTGTATAATGCATTCAATATTTTATTTTCAAAGTTAATTTGTTTCAAGTGAGGAAACCATCCAGCTGGATTGCGGAGGCTCGATGGTTCTACACGGGTGTCCGTCCGTGCCTGAACTACTACTCGGAGGGGAACCCAAGGTATACGTCCACCGATAATAGCTGGAGGGTCGGCATAGGAGTCCAGCTGCTGGGGCGACGTTAAACCCAAACACAAACAAAACAAGATCTAAATTAGATAGTACATGTATAACGTAATAGCTTCCTCACTGGAAATAATTCGAGTTGGACTCATTTAGATCTACTGCCTACATATGTGTACTGTAATATGTCTTAGCATTTTTATATATGCTAAATGTATATTTAGATCATAGCACACCTCGTCATTAATTAAATACATAGTATATACATGATACCTAGGATAAACGTGCACATGAACATCCCGATGCTGGACATGCCCACAATAAACCGAAACATGACAAACAACACGTAGTTTGATACGAAAGCTGACCCGAACGTGCCACCCACGTGCAGAAATATGGCCACCAACAGCGCCACCTTACGTCCAAATCTGAAACAGAAACAAAAGAACCTCGTCTAGAGATACATATACACTTTGCAATTGTATCTGGCACTGGGAGATTAGTGATTATATGTTTGGTTATTGGGGACTATTTACTACTGCGTACGAATACACAATACTGATTTCCTTACGCCTTAATAAGGCTCAACGTATACAGGCAAGTAGAACAGTTACTTTGTCAAGTTACTGGTTACTGTCACAGTTGTAATGTGATAAAAAGGATCAGAGAGTCGTGGTGATTTCATAACATATTTTAAAAAGGCGAGTCTGTACCATAGACAGAGGCAAACTTCAACCGAGGCAATCTAGGGGTTTCGGAGGGGGGCATGTTACCCCTTAACATTGTTGGGATATAGAAGCGATACCCTGCGTTTTCTGATTTAATGAGTTTAGACGTATACGTATGTACTAACCATTCAGCTCTCTAGCAGTCAACATTTTATTCAGCAAAGGGAAAATTGTTGGTATTTTATTTATTTAATTTTTCATTTATTATTTTTTTCCTTTGGAAATTTTAACCGAGGCCGCTGATTCGGTATGCCTCAGTGTGGCTTCTCAACGATTAGCATAACGTTAGTAAAATTTGTTTCGCAAACGAACTAAAATAAATTTGTATCAACTAAACATTTAGTCATTGGAAATGCTTACACTGTCAGGGTATGTCCGACAGTTTGTGCGACAGACTTGGAGATGATTCTCGCATTGGGGCCTGGAAGTGTATAGCTTGCAACAACATGAACATAACTCTACCTAGCTCTGCTAGTCTGGAATCATACGAATCACCTAACAGATTCAGCAGCTTCAACAGTAGCACTACAGATACTAGCAGTGATGAACATGTAAATACTAGTGACAACATTCATCCAGTCACATCAACACCAAAAGGTAATAAGCAAACACCACATAAACCTAAACAAAATCCGAAATATAAAGTCAGACGACCATTAAAAGTATTGACTATAAATTGTAGGTCAATAGTCGATAAAAAACTAGACTATGATAACATGATTGCGTCTACCCAACCTGACATAGTATTAGGCACAGAGTCATGGTTAAAACCTAAACATTACGATAACGAGATTTTCAGCCCGGAACTGGGATACACCCCTTTCAGAAGAGATAGGCAGAAGCAGACTGGGGGAGGGGTATTCCTTGCAGTAAAAAATTCCCTGATAGCACAAGAAGCCACCCACCTTCACACCGATTGTGAAAACATATGGGTTAAAATACAACTCCAAAGTTACAAGCCACTCGTCTGCTCCTACTATAAGCCCAACGAACATGACCCCCATAGTACTGATGAATTCAATAAATCCCTCTCCATGGCCACAAAAACCAGTGCAACCGTATGGGTTGGTGGAGATTTTAATATGCCCAAAATGGACTGGTCCAATATTTCCCCAACCCCAGACTGTAAGCTGCAATCCCACTACCGTGATTTTATTAATATCTTATTTGATAATAACCTCACACAAATGGTCCAAGACCCCACACGCGGGAACCATAACCTTGACCTGTTCTTGACAAACAACCCCTCCAGAGTAAACAGAGCCCAAGTTATCCCAGGTATCAGTGACCATGATGCAGTCCTGGTTGTTATTAATACCTCCGCCCGAATGAAACCACAAAAGCCCAGCAAAATCCACTTATATAAGAAAGCAGATTGGGATGGTCTCCGGACACATATTACCAATCTACATGAATCCCTCTCCAAATCCAAAAAATATATCAGTGATTCAGTAGCAGACCTTTGGCAATCCATTTCCAGCTCCATCGAGGAAGGGGTCAATACTTTTATCCCGTCCAAAATGTCATCCACTAAAAACAAATTGCCCTGGATTAAGGTTGAACTAAAACGCCTATTCAGGAAACGGGATAAAGCATTCAGGAAATATAAGAAAAGCAAACAAACCACACACAAAGAACACTATCTTAAACTAAAACACCTCTGTAGAAAACAAACTAAAATAGAATATCAAAAATATCTAGGTGATATACTCAACGTAAATACCAGCAATTCAGATGAACAACAACAACAACCTGAAACCAAGCCAAACAATAAAAAAATCTATTCAGTACTAAAACACTCCAGACAAGACTCTGTTGGAATAGACTCTCTTAAAAAGCACAATAAACTACACACAGCAGACACAGACAAAGCCACAATACTAAATGAACAATTTCAACCTGTCTTCACCCCCAAGTCCCCTGTTTCTCTAAAATCCCTGGCTGAAATGAAAGTACAGGATATGGCAGATACAGGTAGAGAGACCTCACACCCAACGTTTAGCTCACACGACCCTATGCCAGATATCGACATCTCTGTTAATGGCGTTGAGAAACTCCTCAAAAACCTCAACCCCCATAAGGCTGCAGGACCAGACCAAATTAGACCAATAGTACTCAAAAACACCTGCAAAGAAATGGCCCCAATCCTATGTGAACTTTTCAAAAAGTCTCTGCAGACCAGTACCCTACCTGATATCTGGAAAATGGCAAATGTAGCCCCTATTTTTTAAAATGGCACAAAGTCCGACCCTGCAAACTACCGACCAATCTCCCTTACCTGTATCCTGTGCAAAACCCTGGAACACATTGTCTCATCTAGCGTAACAAAGCACTTCACACAAGCAAACCTCTTCTATGAACTACAACATGGTTTCCGAGAAAAAAGGTCATGTCAAACCCAACACCTCATGCTAATAGACGACATCCTCAAATCCATAAACCAGAGAAGTCAAGTTGACTTAATACTCCTTGACTTCTCAAAAGCCTTTGATATGGTCAACCATGAAAAGCTCCTGTATAAGCTACATTATTATGGCATAAGGGGTCAAACTCTCTCATGGATTAAAAGCTTCCTAGACAACAGGTCACAGTCCGTCGTAGTCAATGGCTCTAAGTCCAGTACCATACCAGTCTCCTCCGGTGTCCCACAGGGTTCGGTCCTCAGACCACTCCTCTTTCTCATATACATCAATGACCTCCCCGATTTTGTCAAACACTCTAAAGTCCGCCTCTTCGCCGATGACACAGCTCTTTATCTTTCTCTGACTGTTTCTTCTCATTCCAGCCTATTACAGCAAGACTTACACCAGCTTGAACAATGGGAATCCAAATGGGAAATGAAATTCAATCCATCAAAGTGCCAGGTTATTCAGATCACCAAACGCAAACTAGTCATATCCACGAAATATCGTCTGCATAATACCTTCTTAGTAACTGTTTCTTCAGCAAAATACCTGGGAGTAACAATATCAAGTGATTTAAACTTTAACAAACACATAGACAACATCAGCAAAAAAGCAAGTCAAACATTGGGTTTTCTAAGACGAAACATCAAAGTGCACTCAGAAAGGTTAAAATCAACAGCATACAAGACACTGGTAAGGCCCCAGCTTGAGTATAGCTCCACGGTTTGGTCACCGTATACGGCAGTTCTCATAGACCAGCTTGAGTCTGTACAGCGCAGAGCTGCCCGCTGGGCCAAACAAGACTACGGCCGAACGTCCAGTGTCACAGAAATGTTGAACTCCTTAAATTGGAGACGCCTTGACCTTCGTCGCATCGACCAAAGATTGGTTATGTTCCACAACATCATCCATAACCAAGTCGCCATTCAAGCTGAAAACTACCTTACCCCAAATACAAGATCTTCCAGAACATCCCATTCCCAAGCATTCCGACAGATCCAAACAGTGACTGACTACCATAACTATTCCTTCTTTCCAAGAACCATTGTCCACTGGAATGCTTTGCCCCCAGATATTGTCACCTTGTCTGGCCCACAGTTCAGTCTGGCTGTAAGTCGGATTGAACATGTTTCTCCCTAAATAAACCTGCCCTATTCTTAACCTGTTTTTAACCAACCTAACATCATTCTTTTATCATCTTTTATTTCATTTCTTACTAACATTATTGTCAGTTGACGCGCGTCAAAGTCTAAGGTCCCCATCAGGGGTTTGACTAATAGGAAGATAGATAGATACATTCTAAATTTCGTTGCAGTGTTATTGTTGGCCTGTATAGCAATGTGTTTTTTAAAGATTGTATATACAGTGCTGTACTGTCTTTGCAACTTGCATGGGGATGCGGACAGTAAATCATATTGTTCAAGGTTTGTATATACAGTGCTATACTGTCTTTCCAACTTGCATGGGGATACGGACAGTAAATCATATTGTTCAAGGTTTGTATATACAGTGTTGTACTGTCTTTCCAACTTGCATGGGGATACGGACAGTAAATCATATTGTTCAAGGTTTGTATATATAGTGCTGTACTGTCTTTCCAACTTGCATGGGGATACGGACAATAAATCATAATGGATTTGATGTCTGTCGAATATGCTACATATGTTAAGCATTCCAACACGCTAACTGGCAAATATGCTAATGGACCAGTCACCACTATGTGGCTATACTCACATGTCTGAGAACACGCCCAGTGTGATGGCGCCAATCAGAAGTCCTGCCATCAGGATCATATTAGCGTTAGCTCGTGCAATCTCCTGACCACATATAAGGTTTTCCTGCAAAGGAGAACAACATGAAAACAACATGATAGTCCGCCTCCGCGGTCGATTGGCTAACCGCTGGAGCCTGTCCAGGAAAGGTGTTGTTAGGTATGCTTCCCGTGGCTCAAATGGGCAACGGTAGCGACGTTAAATCAACTTAAATAAAACACAAAACACAAACCCCCAAACACCATGACTCAATATGTCTGTCTGTCTGTCTGTCTGTCTGTCTGTCTGTCTGTCTGTCTGTCTGTCTGTCTGTCTGTCTGTCTGTCTGTCTGTCTGTCTGTCTGTCTGTCTGTCTGTCTGTCTGTCTGTCTGTCTGTCTGTCTGTCTGTCTGTCTGTCTGTCTGTCTGTCTGTCTGTCTGTCTGTCTGTCTGTCTGTCTGTCTGTCTGTCTGTCTGTCTGTCTGTCTGTCTGTCTGTCTGTCTGTCTGTCTGTCTGTCTGTCTGTCTGTCTGTCTGTCTGTCTGTCTGTCTGTCTGTCTGTCTGTCTGTCTGTCTGTCTGTCTGTCTGTCTGTCTGTCTGTCTGTCTGTCTGTCTGTCTGTCTGTCTGTCTGTCTGTCTGTCTGACACCGGTCATGTTAACGACCTAGGGGCGCTTCTGGAATTTGAACGTATATGTCTGCTACTAGTATATCATGTACTATCCTCCAAAACATAAAATGACTGATACACGTCTGGAGGCGTCGCCATCGATTAACCAGTTAACCATGGGGTGGTGATAAATTAACGTCTAACAAGAAACATGTATCTCCATCGATCAGATAGCAAACGTAATATTCGCATAATTATATTTTGACATTAAATTTGTGTTTTATGGCCTTATTCAAGGATATATGTTGAAATGAAGCTTGTTCTAATTACCACATAGACCTACATCTTGATACTACCGTATTTATCCTTATGGGCGTACCGGTTTTCGGTGTTCTTAGGTGTGTCGTTGAATAACTTGTAGTCAGTCTCTTTTGCAGGAGAAGCAATGGTATTGCTATTAGTCTAGTAAGAAGATAGGGTCTCCATGTACCCGAAATATGTACAAGAGAAGCAATGATATTGCTTTTAGTCTAGTAGGAAGATAGGGTCGAAAGATGTCCATTTTCTAACTTACATTTTTGGAATCCTCAAGGCCTCTAGTTGACGTATTTTGATGTTCCCAACGCGACATATTGTCCCATGGGCTCCATTGACGGCCATATTGGTGGCCATCTTGGATTTTCGACGAAAATTGATAATTGGCATAACTTTTGAACTAAGCATGGTACAAACACAAATAAAGCCATTTCTTGTGTGTAGTTTTTGTATTAGGTAGCGATTGAAAGGTTATTGGTATGATTAGAAGATGATTTAAGCTAGTTGAATAGACTATAACACGAAACATTTGAAAATTGTCGAAACTATTTACACTCAAAGTCTTGCATGGGAACCCCACCTTACAGTTCGAATAACAGGAGCAACACTAACATTCTTGTCGTTTGGGATTGATACATTGAGATGAGTTAGATTTCCTCTAACATATGGGAGAGATGGCAATTAACATACTCAACAACTACATGAAACCTTCTAATATATTTCTCCCACTTGTTATGGTATTTTACATTACAAAGTTAATTATATTACTGCTTATATACTAACACAAATCTAAGTTTACGCGTGTAGGTAGAATCTTCTAAATTTAGTACATAACTGTAGAACAGAACTGGTTGTGGTTACAATTAACTAGCAATCTTAGCAGTCATAGTGTGATGGTAGATATGCATGCTAAAGTCAACGAATCGCAAGACTGATAATGGCTGTGGGTCACTATGACTGTTGGATCGTCCTCCTGTAATTTATAACAGACGGATCTGTAGTCCTGTGGTAACACACTGGACTGGTAATCCAGGGATCGCAGGTTCGATCCCCCGTCTGACCCTAATAAATTAACAGTCTTTCAGATGGGACGTTAACCCGAGGTCTCGTGTCGGTGCATTACACCGTACACGTAAACGAACCAGAGGAGACTCTGGAATGGGTCTCTGTCTGTATCATTGCACTAACCTCCAACAATCTAAAACGACACATCTCTTCAGGAGGCGTCGCTCATATGGTCAATCGGTAGCGGCGATAAATAAACGTAAAACACAATGTAATTTGTATTTTACACGCAAATGGCATTCAGCATATAGCGTACACATTATTCAATGAAGTCAAGGGATCGATCGTTGACACGGTGGATCAGCTGCATATTATTCGGAACCGATGTATCACATTAACACACGATTCACACGATCGCATGCAGGGTGTATGTATTCGCATTCCGGAAAGTCAAAACGATGCAGATCGTCTGAAAGATCATCTAGATCGTTTGAAAGAGATGTAGAAAAAATCTAAATAAGCTACTAGCTTCCGATTTAATCCATTTGTTCTTGTATGTTACAACATGATGTAAATATTGATAAAATAAAATATGTTTAAACTAAAGAGATGTAGCACCAAACATATCCTTTGGTGCGTAAACATCACGCTCACATAGCAAACCACCACCCTCTGTGATGCGGCTGTTCTCTCTAAACCATATCTGCTGTGGAAAACTTGAAATGGAAGTATCTGAAAAGACTGAATGATGGATCAAGTTCCCAATATGCATGACCTAGGAACATTGAAGGAACCTGCATGGAAACAGATTGAACCTCGGGCGCTAGCACTAAATCTACATCGTCTACATCGCATGGTTGAAAGCAAGGACCTGTTTGCAAGAGAAGCCAAGTTCCACCATCCTGTCGTACTTCAACCATTTACGCGATACATCTACAAATATGAACAATGTCATTGCTACATAGCAGGGTCGTAAGGTTGCAGCACATCAGAAGGCATTCGCTAATGTGATAGATATGGTTGAAGATATAGTGATTTAGCGAAATGAGTCTGGTCGTACAGCCTGGTCGTACAGCCTGCATCGCTACCTCTTCTATACATTCAAAATTTGGAGAGAAATGGCTTCCCCAATCCAGAGTACAGAAGTAAGAAGCTGAAGATTCGACTAGAAACACATGATGTGCTTATGCTAAGGTCAATCCAGGAGACAAAGGCTGCATCACCTATACCTTGGTCTACAGTGCAATCATATTCGTCACAAATGCTAAGTATGAGGACCTGGCCAAATTCTTTCGAAGTATAATCAAGTGGGCGTTCAATGCTCCCAAGTACAAGGCATCCACCAGCTGATGATCTTGATGTTCAATCATCGGATAAACTCCTTTCACCTGACATCGGATAAACTCCTTTCACCTGGCTTCGTGAAGTTCTGTAATTTCATAATATCGTATCCATGGAGATACAGAATTAGAGAAGAGTGAGAAGACTAGCCGTGTCATCGATAGGTAGGGTATCACATCTCTCCCACCATGCTGTCGATAGACCGGGTATCACATATCTCCACCATGCTGTCGATAGGCCGGGTATCACATCTCTCCCACCATGCTGTCGATAGGCCGGGTATCACATCTCTCCCACCATGCTGTCGATAGGCCGGGTATCACATCTCTCCCACCATGCTGTCGATAGGCCGGGTATCACATCTCTCCCACCATGCTGTCGATAGGCCGGGTATCACATCTCTCCCACCATGCTGTCGATAGGCCAGGTATCACATACCTCCACCATGCTGTCGATAGGCCAGGTATTACATACCTCCACCATGCTGTCGATAGGCCGGGTATCACATATCTCCACCATGCTGTCGATAGGCCGGGTATCACATCTCTCCCACCATGCTGTCGATAGGCCAGGTGTCACATATCTCCCACCATGCTGTCGATAGGCCAGGTATCACATATCTCCCACCATGCTGTCGATAGGCCGGGTATCACATCTCTCCCACCATGCTGTCGATAGGCCGGGTATCACATACCTCCTACCATGCTGTCGATATGCCGGGTATCACATATCTCCCACCATGCTCTCGATAGGCCAGGTATCACATATCTCCCACCATGTTCTCGATAGGCCAAGTATCGCACATCTCCCACAATGATCTCGATAGGCCAGGCATAACGAAGGGAGAGTGTAAATTTCCGAAACAGAAGGTTAACCCCGTGTTTGATGCCACCAACCAAGATTCGAACACTCCCTCCACTCAAGCCAAGTAAGACACGCTCCCTGAAAGTCGATAATCTAAACACCCTAACCCCGTCCACATATGGTCGAGTTTGGTCAATCCACACACTATAAACAATGAAGTCTACTAGATTTGTATCAACGAGTAGTGTGTCTGATCACTTGCACGTGTAGTTGGGAGCAGCGAAGACAAGCAACAAGTTACATGGTTTGGTGGCTACATCTCAGGTACTAAGTCCTCCAAAAAGTAAACCATCGACAAGCAATAAGTTACAGGGTTTGGTGGCTACATATCAGGTACTAAGTCCCCCAAAAAGTAAACCATCGACAAGCAACAAGTTACATGGTTTGGTGGCTACATCTCAGGTACTAAGTCCTCCAAAAAGTAAACCATCGACAAGCAACAAGTTAATGGGTTTGGTGGCTACATCTCAGGTACTAAGTCCCCCAAAAAGTAAACCATCGACAAGCAACAAGTTACAGGGTTTGGTGGCTACATCTCAGTTACTAAGTCCCCCAAAAAGTAAACCATCGACAAGCAACAAGTTACAGGGTTTGGTGGCTACATCTCAGGTACTAAGTCCTCCAAAAAGTAAACCATCGACAAGCAACAAGTTAATGGGTTTGGTGGCTACATCTCAGGTACTAAGTCCCCCAAAAAGTAAACCATCGACAAGCAACAAGTTACAGGGTTTGGTGGCTACATCTCAGTTACTAAGTCCCCCAAAAAGTAAACCATCGACAAGCAACAAGTTACAGGGTTTGGTGGCTACATCTCAGTTACTAAGTCCTCCAAAACGTAATCCATCGACAAGCAACAAGTTACAGGGTTTGGTGGCTACATCTCAGTTACTAAGTCCTCCAAAAAGTAAACCATCGACAAGCAACAAGTTACAGGGTTTGGTGGCTACATCTCATGTACTAAGTCCTCCAAAAAGTAAACCATCGACAAGCAACAAGTTACAGGGTTTGGTGGCTACATCTCAGTTACTAAGTCCTCCAAAACGTAATCCATCGACAAGCAACAAGTTACAGGGTTTGGTGGCTACATCTCAGTTACTAAGTCCTCCAAAACGTAATCCATCGACAAGCAACATGTTACAGGGTTTGGTGGCTACATCTCAGGTACTAAGTCCTCCAAAACGTAAACCATCGACAAGCAACAAGTTACAGGGTTTGGTGGCTACATCTCAGGTACTAAGTCCTCCAAAAAGTAAACCATCGACAAGCAACAAGTTACAGGGTATGGTGGCTACATTTCAGTTACTAAGTCCTCCAAAACGTAAGCCATCGACTACTAGTATTTCACACCAATTAACCACCCATTCACAGAATATTCAGTCACCAAGGAACTGTAGAAGCGGACAGAGGTTGCCAGAAGGGCAGTGGGTCAGCAGTATGTCCTCAATACCTTTCATCTTGGTGGTTGTACATTGTATGTAGGCTCTCGCTACCCTCTTTGAATATTTCCAAATGAATATAAATAGCATTTGGTCACACCAAGGGCATTCCATAGTGGGATGAACTACATGGGTATGATGACTAGTAGCAATGTAGAGGTCCAGGCTACTCTGAAATCCTCACAGATGTCGAACTCGTCACCTGTTGCTGCTTAGTAGTGGGCTGAAAGAAGGCTTATGCTAAAGCATTGCTCTGTCTCCAAAAAGTTTGTTTTTGAAAAGTTTTTTATTTAAACTTTATTTATTTTACAACTTATATTAATCATTCTCGTTGGCGCGGATAAAAGCGTAAATGTGATCATTCGTGTGGGAGAAAACCGGAGTACCCGGAGAAAACCCACCTTTCCGATCTGACGACAACAATACCATCTCACACACTTCCCGGTCCGGGGATAGAACCCGGGTTGTATTGGTGAGAAGCGAGCACGTTAACAACTGCGCTATTCATGGAGAGGTTATTAGTTGAGAGATTCATTGAAGTGGAGGCAGTATTGAAAGTAGCTGACTACTGGAGGAAGCTGAGGTCGCCAGCTTGTGAACGTTAGTGACCTGGCAGAATTGAAAGTAGCTGACTGCTGGAGGAAGTTGAGGTCGCCAGCTCGTTAACGTTAGTGACCTGGCAGAATTGAAAGTAGCTGACTGCTGGAGGAAGATTAGGTCGCCAGCTCGTTAACGTTAGTGACCTGGCATAATTGACCTAGTGCTGAGAGCAATTGTGTCATTGGAACACAGATGGGGTACGCAACCAGGGCGATTGGCGATTCTGTGGAAAGTTAATACATGTACAACGAAACATAAAAATCGATATAAATAAATGCAAATCATCTTCAATATTTTTATAATATAATGTATTGCCGACAAGGACAGTGTGCTGTATCGAGGTACATATGGTACAATACCTGTGTGATGAACGTATTTTTGAATGTTGATTTATCATACACCCAATCATCGCATTCCTTCTTGCTTGTATTCACGGGAACATTCTCGTCATTGTAAGTTGTATTCTGATTGGTTGAGAAAAGGTCACATGTTGCATATTCCTCTTTGTCATATTCATTCTTGACCAATGGGATCGACTTATTGACCAGGATCTCGTGCCAATGACCTTGAACTTTATAAGTATCGTTAACGATACCCAGGATTCTACATCTAAAATATTAGCAATATTCAAATGTGTTATACTGTGCACAACAAACATACATCTCGTCACTAATGCGACCTGGTGTCAACCCTTGGTCTGGAAAGTATGTGACATGGTGCATTGGTAGCCAGATCGGACAGGTTGAAATTCTCCGAGTTCAATACTTGTCCTGGAAAGTATGTGACATGGTGCATTGGTAGCCAGATAGGACAGGTTGAAATGCTCCGGGTTCAATACTTGTCCTGGAAAGTATGTGACATGGTGCATTTGTAGCCAGATCGGACATGTTGAAATTCTCCGGGTTCAATACTTGGCCTGAAAAGTATGTGACATGGTGCATTGGTAGCCAAATAGGACATGTTGAATATCTCCCGGGGTACTCCGTTTCCTCCAATACGAAGGAACACACATTACGCTTGCATCCACGCCAACTATATTTAATATGAATAAGCCAAAGCTGCAAAGCCAGCTCAAGCATATATCCATAGCATAGCTCAAGCATAGATCCATAGCATAGCTCAATCCGAATGATTGAATCCACGGTCGGGGCTAATAAATCTATGTTCTGTATTATTTTCCACTTAACTCTTTCACCGCGAATGTCGCATAATAGCGACTTTGCAAAACGTAGAGAACCCGAATCAGACAGAACAGAACGTGCCGTCTGATTAGGCTGCATGCTGATTGGTATTCAGACAGTGAAGCTGAAGCACCTGTCCGAATGGCAAACAACATAGATCCTGAATATATGTATGTGTCACATGTTCTGAATTTATTCAGCGCTGAAAGAGTTAAGCAAGCATTTCGTATGAATGTATGCATCGAGGTTGTGCTACTTGTACTGTGCGTTAACGGGGTCTAATTGACAAGCAGTTCGTATGAATGTATGCATCGAGGTTGTATTGCTTGTACTGCGCGTTAACAGGGTCTAAATGACAAGAGGATGGATTTCGCATATGGATCATTTTCTATCCGTCTCCTATTTCTCAGGGGCGGTTCTATATTTTTTTTATTTTTTTTTTATTTCTGAATTCCAATAGGCTCAAAAGCCCATGAGGACATATACAGGCATACTTTATGACAAACAGTGATAATAGCATAACTTATATAAATACTTGTACATAGATATCAAACATAAAGAAATATATAGTTGTTCAAATTTTGAGAAGGTTATACGTATTCATGATCATATTTTACATATAGTATGCATACATTTACAGTAATTACTCACATTTAAAATATTGCTATATTGTAGCAGTTACTATAATATTATAATATTCCAGGTTATTTATATTGCTTAGCTGTTCATTCGCTATATAAATGTTCTCTCTAACTAATAATAAATAGACATTTTAAAAATGATACCAATATGACGTTGATCTTAACCGAAACGAAACAGAAAGACCAACAAATGGTTTCCTAATGTGTAATTCAATTTGTAAGTTAGCCATTTAGCATCCACGCTTCCTAAAGTGTAAGACTCGGATGGTGTGCTAACTATTTAATACATTAAGTAATACAACCTACATATATAGCAATGATACGCCATAGCCTCTAGGGTGGCGGGTATCGACAGGCAGTGAAGATTCACACTGAACATGACTTCATGGAATGACAATGTATAACGAGGATGCCTGCATACACAAATAGACAATTGCGCTCCTGTATAATATACATGTATGTAAACATTTTTTAAAAAGATATGTTTTTCAACGTGACACAGTTACTGCCTAATGTGCAATACAGCAACGAGTATGATAGTGTACATTGTTTTATTATCGCAATTAAACCTGAATTATGAAATCCCAGAAATGATTTTGAAGTATGAAGGTTAAAATTATATACATATATATGAAGATCATGATTGATGACCCTCCGAATAAAGACCACCTCTGAACAAAGACCACTTTGCCTATTTCCCAAGGCCGGTCTTTGTTCACATGTTTGACGGTAATTGTATACTTTATTTCCCTAAAAAAATTACAATTGTGAAATATTCAAAAAATATTGACGAAAAAATACCGATACTGGGATTCGATCTTTGGTCCTCTGAATCTGTTCGCCTATAAATTATAACATATGTATGTGCAGGTGAACGTGTGTAGTCGCTATGCATTCTGTAAGCAGAATAAAAATGGCAGCCATTTTTTCTCTCGATTCGAAAATTTAAATCGCAATGATTGAACAGAAATTATTATGTGTTATTATTCGTTCAATTGGTATGCATTTTGATTTGTCGAAAATTGCTTATAAGGCCTACTATGTCATAATATTGCGTTTGTTGATTTCGACTATCAAATAGGGTCAATGAAATCTCGTTTGCTTCGAGATGACGCAGATTTATTTAATCTGGATCATAGAACGCATTCGTTACCTCCATGAATACGATCAATAAAATATCGACACAAAATGACCCACATGGTGTTAATTTATAAGTTGTACATAGCGCCATGAATAGTGTAACATATCATTTAATATGTTCAATTGCGATATATATGAACTACTCTTTTACTCGCCGAACTTGTACGGGATCAGTGGTCCAGTAATATTAGCTGAACTCGTAAACCAGAGAGTGTGGGTTCGTGCCAACGCTATGCCTACTACAGTCACCTATCAGATGAGACATGAATTCGAGGTAGTGCACGTAAAAGAACCAGAGGAATCTCTGAAATGAGGCTGTCTGTATCAGCGCAAGCATCCTCCAAACCCAAATATTACTAAATCGCTACACGCGGCGTTGCTCATGTGGGTTTATTTAGTTTATTTAATCATATGTTATATTATTCTATGGGGCAACCGATATAGCGAGGATAAATACACACAACAAAAAACACACAACATTACTGATTCAAAGCACCGATGCTGAATGATCAATCTGTCGTCGCTTATTTATTATTCATAATTGTACTGTGCACGCAGTGAGCGAATTAATAGTAATGTGCGTACTTGAGTTTGTTGTTAGCAAGATTAATATAATAAATGCATTATTACATCATTTCAAATTGGTTTTGGGGAGAGTGATAGTTTTTGACAAAGTGTTTTATTTTTCCAATTCCTTTAGGCCAAAAAGCCTAGGAGGACAATATCTGCATGATATAGACGAACAGTGAATTAACAAATAAATAGAGTCAATATTTCATATAGAGAACATGTTAATAACTGATTTAATTTAATGGAGAAGGTTACAGAATTAATTTGAAATGTTTCAATGTACATTGAATAGAAATGCATGCCATATATATATTATATATACACATATACACATATACATATATAAACCAAGTTTCTGCTTAGAACACATAGACCGAATATCAAGCTCACAATATAGACCACAAGGTCAATTTGACTGAAGTCCACTCATAATTTACAGTGTAATATTGTTCCCAAAAAGACGATGAACCATCCCTGACTAAACGAGTGTGGGTACACCCCCGCTTAGTTTACAAAGGTGTCCACACTGCATATATAATATTAATTACATGAGCCGCTAGAATGCATATAATATTTTGCACGAGGGTAATCGAGATCGTTTCTCGTGACATTAGCCTGCTTTAAATACCTGTACATGTATACTGCACGGTTTAAGTTACGATGCCGTATCAAAGTACACATTGTGTGTTACGCTTATTTATCGCCGCTACCGGTTGTCCGTATGTACAGGATAAGCCGAAAACGATCCAATATGTAAAATATTGGACTGGATGAGGTGTGTAGCGCAGATGTCAGTGCCAATATTATACATAATGGATCCGTTTGAGGTTTATATCTTACTTAAAGCACACACTTATATAACAAGATCCTACTAATTAAAATTGTTAATTTCGTACCGGTACGCCTAGGATTTAATATAATACTCTGGTCTTTTGATAACAGTCCAATATTAATAATAATGGACTGCAAGTACGAAGGTATGACGTCACGACCGTGTTTTAAGAGCGACGCCTCCTAAAGAGGTATAGATTTTTGGAGGATAGTGCAATGATACAGATAGAGACGCATTCCGGAGTCTCCTCTGGTTCTTTTACGTGCATGGTGAAAAGCACCGACACGAGACATCGGTTTAATCCCATCTGAAAGACTGTTCATTATATTAGGGTCAGACTGGGGGATCGAACCTGCGATCCCTGGTTTACATGTCCAACAAAGTGCACATGCTTGCCTACAATAATTATAAGTATCCAATGAATGGCGGGCGATGTGCATGCCCTTGCTATAGCAAAACAAATCTAGATAATATTACGTCTCGTCATTGTACGTGCACTATTTACAATAACATTACATGTATAGTTTACATAATAAAAGTACAATGCCACTCAAACATGGAGTTATAAGAGATGAACACAATTATACATACTCATTTATCACAGTGTGTTAGGGATAAAGCTGCAATATCCCTGCTAATCGGATATTACAAACTGCTTTAAAACAATTATAAAACACTGAAATACAAAATAGGCACTATTGCAGACTGATTAAGAATTGGTTATATGAAATCGAACTTCGCTTTGATCAGATCATAGCGAATATGATTAGCAGAGATGTTACAGACGAGATTTAAAAAATGCAGTTAGAAATACAAAGAAATAATGACATTATTCACAAATTAAAAAAGTATTTACATAATAAAAACTGACGCCTCTGTAGAATAATAAAACAGGTTTTGGCACAATTACGAATTATCTCTTGGTTTGAAAACAGGAAACAATATTTATCATAATCAGACATTGAGTAGAAATTGATATTACACGCATATTACTTTGAGAATAAATCTTGTCTTAAAACATTGTAAGCTGGACAATTCAGTATTACATGCATCTCATTTTCATTAGTAGCAATATCACAAAACGGACACATCATATACCTGTATGAATGTGTGCATTGTTGTGAGAGTGCTTGGTGTGAGAGAGTGAGAGGACGAGAGTGTATGAGAGCTACAAGCTATTCTATGTCAATTTCTTATCATATTTAAATGCTTAGATTATGTACATGCAGATGCACATGTATTGTAAATAAATAAAATTTAAAAAATAGTATATTATGATCAGGATAATCCCCTCAAGTTATATTTTATATTTTATTCTTTATTTCAGTCTCATCAATGTACAGCATATAACAAACACAAAATATAGTTTACATATTAAAAAGTACATTGCCACTCAATTCAAAGTTACAAGAGACTATATATCTGTAGCATAGTGCACTACTATAGTTATATACATATGACAACTATATGTGTGAGATCAAGCCGAAAAGCAGTCGCTAATTGAAATTTAAAATCTTATTAAGATGAAATGGAATGAAAAATACTGAAAGCAAATTAAGCACTACTGCGCAAGCTAAAAATGTTTTAAAAGACCAAATACCAATTCCAATCAGATTGGGATTAGCCTAATTAGCAAATGTTTTTCAGGTGTAATAAAATATGAAGACGACATATAAAACACTCAATAGGCATTATTTACAAAGATAAGAGGTACGTCGTTGTAAAATACTAAAACAGGTGTTGGCAGCTAATCTAATAATGGGTACATTTGTGAATGTGAATTTAAGTTGTTCTTGACTAGACATATTAACAAAACCAGGTTGTATAAGTTGAGATCTATGCAATAATATATTCTTAAATCATCATAAAGGTTACATTCAAGGATAACATGTGACTAATCTTCAATTGTGTTACATAATGTACATGTTCTGTCTTCTACTGGTAAGTTTTATATGTAAGAACACCTAAGCGCAACTTCGGCAGGGATGCTTGAGCTTATTTGTTAAGCAACACATAAGTAGTAGCCACTATCATTATAACTATATGCGAATACAGACATGTAGGATCCGTGTACATTAGACAATACGTATGTACTCTCAAGAAAATAAAAATTATTGCATTGTATTGAAACGTAAAATCATGTAAAACTGGTATAGTAGTATGTGATTATGAAACTAGCTTCTGAGTCGCCATGGATATGATGTAGTATGTGATATATTGTATGATGCGTTTGCAGTTCATGAACAGAACAGACTATATGGTGTATTAGACTTAAAGCAGCATTACATCGTAATAAAGGATGTTTTGGGTAAAATACAAATACTAATGTGTGTGTGTTTACAAAAATCGAAATAGTCGCTCATAAACGATAAAATTCCAATAAATTTAAACCGTCGTATACGCGAATTTGTTTATCAACACACGAACCGTAAACACGCATGCGTGAAACAACAGAGGATGTAGAAAACAACGTATATATTTTGAACATTTAAGACTATCTATCTATCTTCCTCTAATGTCGAACCCCTCGCGGGGATGTAGAAATGTCCCTAAAAGACTTAGCTAACAGAGGTATGAATCGACATATCGAGTAATTTAATTAAAAAGACAACATGGGACAAATGGGGACGATGCATTCCGAATGTAAACAAGTGCGGACGATGCGTTCCGGTTGTAAACAAGTGCGTGACCGATCGACTCGGAAAGTCCTACTTTCGGTTTCGAGTTTGTTTTATCGCAAAAAACACTGTTTACCAAATGAACATAAGCATACGAAGTATAATGTTAGTATGTGTAGCAACATTGCTACCCATACGTAAAATTCGAATTTTTCAAATATCTTTTATTTCATACGATGTAATGCTGCTTTAAACATTACACAGCTCATGATTATAATACTACATGTATAATCTAAATTGTTAAACATCAAGTTGGAATGTAATATAATACATATTGAACAATGAACATTACACATATCAAAATACAGAAAAAGGATTAGAATGAAAGACAGACATAGTCTTATATAATTATTCTCCTCTTTCTAGATTACAGATTTCTTGAATTATTTAAATGCTAATCACATCGAATTGACTGTGCTAATTAACTAATTACATATATTGTTGAATATTCTTGTCAATATAGAGTCCATTGTGGATGACTCACCACCAAGTGAGGTTAATTCTTTTGATAAAGTTGATGTATCGAACGTACCAGAACAATTTATGAAGGCTGCTGATGCATTACATGAAGTAAATATTGCAATTGACAGTTTGGAACTAGGAATCCAAACTGAAAATGATATAGAGTGTGTGTATGATGACTGGTGCACTATTGTTAACAGTAACATGTATCGCCATGTTCCATTCAAGACTAGTATTAATTAATTCTGGTAATCATAATAAACGTTGAATGATTTCAATTTGAAAATGCCGAACACTTTTTCTTTCAATGTCATAAATATGATGCGCCATGAATTGTTTTATTTCAGAAACAAGAGTTTATCATCCACTTAATGCTAATCTGTTATTCTTTGAAATACGAATACAACATTGTAATTTTAATAGCAGTACAGAAATCTATTAAACACACAAATAGTTTAAACTTATAATTAATTACTTTACATTAATTTTGTGTTTATGCTCTTTGGGATAGCAACTCTCCACTCCTTTTCGTTTTCTTCCTTTGCGTAAGTCTTGGTCCCGGGATTTACTTCTTGGGGACACTGGACAGTGGATTGTGCAGACTAGTACATTTCTTTATAAAAAGTCAAAGACTACTACATATATTCTATCTTGTAAACTGCTTTATATACATGTACATGTTTCAGCTTTAATTAAGCCATAAGTCCAATTCCCTATTTCAACTGTTGTAAATAATCATGTACATGATAGAATATAAATATGTTTAAACCAATTAAGCCATTTAAATTATGTTCAAATCACTTCTATGTGGAGGAGGGACAATCATTAATGTTGTTAGAACCATTTGCTAATTAAGTAATTGTAATTTGTTTGTAATTGTTACATACATGTAGAAACAGCAATCAATTATTATCATAACAAACGTTTTAGATTTGGCGGAGTGATATATTTACTGAGCTTTGGAATATTGTAAATATTGTTCTGATTTCTTAAAACATATTCTAATTTTGCGCGATAGTGCTCTTTTTCCCTGTCAGAATCTTAAAAAAATTTTTTTTAAAATATTGTTTAGTGTCATGACTAGCGACTTTTACATAGCTTTTAGAAAGTAAAACATGTTTAACGTTATTGTAATATGGTATTGTGTCTTATAATTCTCTATTTGTAGAATGGCTATGTGCACTGTATGTGTCATAATATAAATTGAAATGCATGTACTGGACATAGATGCGACAGAAATAAAGATATATTTTTTATAAATATGAGCAGAGTTGGTTACAGTGTATAGAGAGACACAAACAAAGTATATACATGGAGTTTAATGATAATCCGTAACAGTACATGGATAATAATTAACAAACAAAGTATATACATGAAGTTTAATGATAATCAGTAACAGTACATGGATAATAATTAACAAACAAAGTATATACATGAAGTTTAATGATGATCAGTAACAGTACATGGATAATAATTAACAAACAAAGTATATACATGAAGTTTAATGATGATCAGTAACAGTACATGGATAATAATTAACAAACAAAGTATATACATGAAGTTTAATGATAATCAGTAACAGTACATGGATAATAATTAACAAACAAAGTATATACATGAAGTTTAATGATGATCAGTAACAGTACATGGATAATAATTAACAAACAAAGTATATACATGAAGTTTAATGATGATCAGTAACAGTACATGGATAATAATTAACAAACAAAGTATATACATGAAGTTTAATGATAATCAGTAACAGTACATGGATAATAATTAACAAACAAAGTATATACATGAAGTTTAATGATAATCAGTAACAGTACATGGATAATAATTAACAAACAAAGTATATACATGAAGTTTAATGATAATCAGTAACAGTACATGGATAATAATTAACAAACAAAGTATATACATGAAGTTTAATGATAATCAGTAACAGTACATGGATAATAATTAACAAACAAAGTATATACATGAAGTTTAATGATGATCAGTAACAGTACATGGATAATAATTAACAAACAAAGTATATACATGAAGTTTAATGATAATCAGTAACAGTACATGGATAATAATTAACAAACAAAGTATATACATGAAGTTTAATGATAATCAGTAACAGTACATGGATACTAATTAACAAACAAAGTATATACATGAAGTTTAATGATAATCAGTAACAGTACATGGATAATAATTAACAAACAAAGTATATACATGAAGTTTAATGATAATCAGTAACAGTACATGGATAATAATTAACAAACAAAGTATATACATGAAGTTTAATGATAATCCGTAACAGTACATGGATAATAATTAACAAACAAAGTGTTAATATATTGATATCGGGCTTTCTACCTACTCTATATTTCTACCGGTGGTTGGCGGGTCGTGCTTTCTACCTACTCTATATTTCTACCGGTGGTTGGCGGGTCGTGCTTTCTACCTACTCTATATTTCTACCGGTGGTTGGCGGGTCGTGCTTTCTACCTACTCTATATTTCTACCGGTGGTTGGCGGGTCGTGCTTTCTACCTACTCTATATTTCTACCGGTGGTTGGCGGGTCGTGCTTTCTACCTACTCTATATTTCTACCGGTGGTTGGCGGGTCGTGCTTTCTACCTACTCTATATTTCTACCGGTGGTTGGCGGGTCGTGCTTTCTACCTACTCTATATTTCTACCGGTGGTTGGCGGGTCGTGCTTTCTACCTACTCTATATTTCTACCGGTGGTTGCGGGTCGTGCTTTCTACCTACTATATTTCTACCGGGGTTGGCGGGTCGTGCTTTCTACCTACTCTATATTTCTACCGGTGGTTGGCGGGTCGTGCTTTCTACCTACTCTATATTTCTACCGGTGGTTGGCGGGTCGTGCTTTCTACCTACTCTATATTTCTACCGGTGGTTGGCGGGTCGTGCTTTCTACCTACTCTATATTTCTACCGGTGGTTGGCGGGTCGTGCTTTCTACCTACTCTATATTTCTACCGGTGGTTGGCGGGTCGTGCTTTCTACCTACTCTATATTTCTACCGGTGGTTGGCGGGTCGTGCTTTCTACCTACTCTATATTTCTACCGGTGGTTGGCGGGTCGGGCTTTCTACCTACTCTATATTTCTACCGGTGGTTGGCGGGTCGTGCTTTCTACCTACTCTATATTTCTACCGGTGGTTGGCGGGTCGTGCTTTCTACCTACTCTATATTTCTACCGGTGGTTGGCGGGTCGTGCTTTCTACCTACTCTATATTTCTACCGGTGGTTGGCGGGTCGTGCTTTCTACCTACTCTATATTTCTACCGGAGGTTGGCTGGTCGTGCTTTCTACCTACTCTATATTTCTACCGGTGGTTGGCGGGTCGTGCTTTCTACCTACTCTATATTTCTACCGGTGGTTGGCGGGTCGTGCTTTCTACCTACTCTATATTTCTACCGGTGGTTGGCGGGTCGTGCTTTCTACCTACTCTATATTTCTACCGGTGGTTGGCGGGTCGTGCTTTCTACCTACTCTATATTTCTACCGGTGGTTGGCGGGTCGTGCTTTCTACCTACTCTATATTTCTACCGGTGGTTGGCGGGTCGTGCTTTCTACCTACTCTATATTTCTACCGGTGGTTGGCGGGTCGTGCTTTCTACCTACTCTATATTTCTACCGGTGGTTGGCGGTCGGTCGTGGTTGGCGGGTTCTTTCTACCTACTCTATATTTCTACCGGTGGTTGGCGGGTCGTGCTTTCTACCTACTCTATATTTCTACCGGTGGTTGGCGGGTCGTGCTTTCTACCTACTCTATATTTCTACCGGTGGTTGGCGGGTCGTGCTTTCTACCTACTCTATATTTCTACCGGTGGTTGGCGGGTCGTGCTTTCTACCTACTCTATATTTCTACCGGCCCCACCACCAATGGTTGGCGGGTCGTGCTTTCTACCTACTCTATATTTCTACCGGTAGTGGGCGGGTCAGGCTTACTTCCTACTCTATATTTCTACCGGTGGTGGGCGGGTCAGGCTTTCTGCCTACTCTATATTTCTACCGGCGGTGGGCGGGTCAGGCTTTCTACCTACTCTATATTTCTACCGGTAGTGGGCGTGTCGGGCTTTCTTCCTACTCTATATTTCTACCGGTAGTGGGCGGGTCGGGCTTTCTTCCTACTCTATATATTTCTACCGGTAGTGGGCGGGTCAGTCTGGAATGGGTCTCTGTCTGTATCATGCACTATCCTCCAAAATCTAAAATAACTAATCTCTTCAGGAGGCGTCGCTCATATGGACAACCGGTAGCGACGATAAATAAACGTAAAAACACGGTATTAAAGAATCGGGATCATTTTATTTTAACTGTACCTGGTAATATTCGAATACAGGTAAATCAGGAATATTATCTGATATATATTCAAACAAAACGTACCTAACCTGCTGTTGTTTGGTATTTGATTACCGAAGCTAAACACAAATTAACTTATCAACCTTACCTGTGATCTGGTATCGCAAGTGTAAACACGGACGACAGCATCTGCATGGCTACTAATATCGCCGGCAAACATACCAGAAAATATAAAATCTTCTGGTATTTCCCAAACTCGCCTAGTAATATGGTTATTTCATCGAATTTCATGTTGAATAATGTACGTGTGTATCCTCAGTTGTGTAAACTAGCAACTGCGACTGTTTGCCCATTGAAATACGAACACATAGAGTAGCGTAACCTCATTCACGTATATATTTGTTATACTACGTGTTTCTGCTCCTATTTATTTGTAATGAACACTAGTAATTCACATTTTTGTATGTTTGTATGGCAGATCGGACTCTACATACATTGTGTGTGTGTCTTACATTTATTTATCGTCTCTACCGGTTGCCCATATGAGCGACGCCTCCTGAAGAGATTAGTCATTTTAGATTTTTGGAGGATAGGGCAATGATACAGACAGAGACCCATTCCAGAGTCTCCTCTGGTTCTTTTACGTACACGGTGTAAAGCACCGACACGAGACCCCGGTTTAGCGTCCCATCTGAAAGACTGTTCATTTTATTAGGGTCAGACGCGGGATCGAACCTGCGATCCCTGGATTACCAGTCCAGCGTGTTACCACTGGACTACATATCCGTCTGTTGTTACAACTGGACTACAAATCCGTCTGTTATGGCATGGAAGTGACACACCTGTCTTATATATTCACAGTTAGCATGGACACGCCCTCACTCGTAGAGTGTAAATATAGGGTATTTATTCTATAGCATGGACACGCCCTCACTCGTAGAATGTAAACATGGGTCCTTATTATATGGCATGCACACGCCCTCACTCGTACAGTGTAAACATAGGGTCTTTATTATATGGCATGGAAGTGACACGCCTGTCTTATATAGACACACTTAGGGGGGTCTTTATTCTATGGCATGGACACGCCCTCACTCGCACAATGTAAACATAGGGTCTTTATTCTATGGCATGGAAGTGACACGCCTGTCTTATATAGACACACTTAGGGGGGTCTGTATTCTATGGCATGGACACGCCCTCACTCGCACAATGTAAACATAGGGTCTTTATTCTATGGCATGGAAGTGACACGCCTGTCTTATATAGACACACTTAGGGGGGTCTTTATTCTATGGCATGGACACGCCTTCACTCGTACAGTGTAAACATAGGGTCTTTATTCTATGGCATGGACACGCCTTCACTCGTACAGTGTAAACATAGGGTCTTTATTATATGGCATCGAATAGTGACCCCCCTCTCTTATATAGTGTACACATAGCAATGTCGGTACTCTATTGCATAGAAGAGTGACACACTCTCACTAGTGCCGTGAATACATAGGGGGAGGGGTCTGTGCAAAAATAATATGCATACATTATGTGAACCTCATAGTTATAGCACCCACCAGATCAATAGACAATTTATCTGCATACATGATTTTGTTTTCAGATTCAATGTAGTTATGTTGTTCTGTATAATATTGGATTATGTGTTATTTTCAGACAAATTCTTTTAGGAATAGTAACTACTAGCGGCTGTCCGATTAGAGCAGTGATTAGCGAGCTCGCTTCTCACGAATGCAACCCGGGTTCGATCCTCGGACCGGGAAGAATGTGAGATGGTACGGTGGTCGCCAAATCGGACAGGTGGGTATTCTCCGGGTACTCCGGTTTCCTCCCACACAAATGACCACATTTACGCTTTCATCCGCGCCAACGAGAGTGATTAATATAAGTTGTTAAAACTTGCTTCGCAATCGTTGTAAAATAAACAACGTTTAAACTTTTTTTATAGGTCTGTGAAGCAGATTGTAATTGAATGTGCTTCAGTGTTGTATAACGTCTTGTTAAGGGGCTCGGTACTTCCCAATCTCTTTTACATATACCTTAACTTAAAGATTACCAGTGTGTTTTCGTCGCCTTTTATATATTACATTGTTAGAATTGTTATTGGTGAGGGCCGATTTCTAATGTGATTTGCACTTGTGGCATGTACATGTATTATGTATATTGAAGAGGCAATAGAATATGGTTAAACCAAGGTATTCTGTCAAATGGATACCTTAATCTGAAACCGGATGATATAGCCTAAAGCAACATTACATCAGAAAAAGCAACACAAAAAAACACAACATAATCTACGTATGAATAGCATTGCTACTACAAATTCTTCCGAAATAATTCGAACACAAACTTTCAATCAATAAACAGTGTGTTGGGGTCTGTCTACATACAAACTCTCAAATGTCAAAGTCATATAACAGTCTGCCACTCTCCTGAATTGACGTTGTTTCTTTATTAGTTTCGTTTTGGATTCTATGCTAAGCGTGTGGTATACTTCCTATTAGAGATAATTACATCTGATTAGTCTAAACATGAATATACACAGGCACAAATGCGAGGTATAACGGTGAATCTGTACCATACATGTTGTTATTCAGGATACACGAGTTGTATTAGGTATGGATGTTGACCCTATTTACATTATTTTGCTATGTATACAAACTTCGTATACGACGTTTGATTATTAGTTGTAATACTGAGATTCTGTTAAGTTTATACAAATTTATTTTAGCTCGATTGCGAAACAAGTTCTTACAACTTATATTAATCACTCTCGAGACCTCATTCCTGATGGAATCCATCGCCACGAGGGAGAGAGAAGAGGCAACGTGGGATTTAAATGCCTTACCTAAGGGCACAATCGTAACGGCTCCAGTGGGGCTCGAACACCGGACCTGAAGCGAACGCGCACCCACTGCGCTATCACGACAGATATCTGCCAACAATTATATAATAGGAAACTGCATTCGGTAGCAATTTGCCTTTTCTTCACCGATGTAGTGTGGCTTTATTGGCACTGGGCTCATGTACCCGGATTCACACAACCATTGTCATCATGCTATCTATCTGTCACCCCCTCGCGGGTATTTAGTAATTGATATTGGCTTTCCCCGCTGATATTTAGTGCATATTTCATAGTACATTGTATATCACACGTGCCCAATCATTACAAGCATTATTTGCTGACACCAAAATGAAACTGTGCCTTCGAGGTAAAATTGATATCCTTTTAGAAAAAAAGTATAGGTAAAATTGATATCAAAATGTGCAAAATAGTTGGTTTATTTTGTATTGTGTCAGTACATGCATGAAACAGTTTTAATGGTAAGTTGAATAACAACGGTATATATAGTGCAATGATACAGACAGAGACCCACTCCAGTGTCTCCTCTGGTTCCTTTACGTGCACGGTGTAAAGCAACGACATGAGACCTCGGTTTAAAGTCCCATCTGAAAGACTGTTAATTTTATTAGGGTCAGACGGGGGATCGAACCTGCGATCCCTGGATTACAAGTCCAGCGGCTTAATCATTGGACTACAGATCCGTCTGCACGTATATCTACGTTATCCATTAACGTCTATACAGGCCGTCAGAAGAGAGCTGACATTGGGACCGCGCGCTGACATTGGGGCCGCGCGACCATCGTAAAGACTTGGGGCCCTCCAGAACCAGAACGTCGATTTCCCGGTATGCAGGTCACTAATCACCCATACACAGGTCACTATTTCCCGGTACAACGGTCACTCTTTCCCAGTACACATGCCATTATTTCGTGGTACACGGATCACTAGTTCACATAGTAACCGGTTCAAAGTGTTTTTACAGTACACTATTTGAAAGGCTAAACATTTTAATATTGCTTCTATGAATACTGGGCCCGCGAATGTGTTTGTGTGTGTGTGTGGGGGGGGGGGGTGGGTACATTGTGCTGTTACGTCTTTACGTGTGAGCGACATTCGAAATATAAATTTATATTCGTACAAACAACACAACACATGTAGCGGACCATACACCCTGTACTTGTAATCCAGGTCACGTATGTTCTATTCCTTACTATACAATACCAAAATGACGGAAAATCTGTGTCGGTGTCTCTGTGTCTGGCAGATTGTCTGCGTTAGTGAGATATGTTGTGTATGGGGGTGAGTGAGGGTGTGATAATCAGGGTGTGATAGTGAGGGTGTATGTGAGAGGACGTGAGAATGACGGCGGCGTGTGAGAGGACGTGTGAGTGGGTGAGTGAGTGATGGCGTGTGTGAGAGAGAATGCGTGAGTGAGATGGTGTGATTGAGGGCGTGTGTGAATGATGACGAGTGTATGAGGGTTTGAGTGAGAGGGTGTGTGAGTGAGGTCGTTCACGCTAGAATATGTGAGGCAGGGCGTGTGAGTGAGGTCGTTCACGCTAGAATGTGTGAGGGAGGGCGTGTGAGTGAGGTCGTTCACGCTAGAATGTGTGAGGGAGGGCGTGTGAGTGAGGTCGTTCACGTTCGGACGTGTGAGGGAGGGCGTGTGAAGTGAGGTCATTCACGCTAGAATGTGTGAGGGAGGGCGTGTGAGTGAGGTCGTTCACGCTAGGATGTGTGAGGGAGGGCGTGTGGGTGAGGTCGTTTACGCTAGGATGTGTGAGGGAGGGCGTGTGAGTGAGGTCGTTCACGTTAGAGCTTAGAGCGTGTGAGTGAGGTCGTTCACGTTAGAGCTTAGAGCGTGTGAGTGAGGTTGTTCACGCTAGGATGTGTGAGGGAGGGCGCGTGAGTGAGGTCGTTCACGCTAGGATGTGTGAGGGAGGGCGCGTGAGTGAGGTCGTTCACGCTAGGATGTGTGAGGGAGGGAGCGTGAGTGAGGTCGTTCACGCTAGGATGTGTGAGGGAGGGCGTGTGAGTGAGGTCGTGCACGTTAGAGCTTAGAGCGTGTGAGTGAGGTCGTTCACGCTAGGACGTGTGAGGGAGGGCGTGTGAGTGAGGTCTTTCACATTAGGATGTGTGAGGGAGGGCGTGTGAGTGAGGTCGTTCACGCTAGGATGTTTGAGGGAGGGCGTGTGAGTGAGGTCTTTCACGTTAGGATGTGTGAGGGAGGGCGTTTGAGTGAGGTCTTTCACGTTAGGGCGGGGAGGGAGGGCGTGTGAGTGAGGTCGTTCACGCTAGAATGTGTGAGTGAGGGCGTGTGAGTTAAGTCGTTCACGCTAGGGTGTTTGAGGGAGGGCGTGTGAGTGAGGTCGTTCACGCTAGAATGTGTGAGGGAGGGCGTGTGAGTGAGGTCGTTCACGCTAGAATGTGTGAGGGAGGGCGCGTGAGTGAGGTCGTTCACGTTAGAGCTTAGAGCGTGTGAGTGAGGTTGTTCACGCTAGGATGTGTGAGGGGGGCGTGTGAGTGAGGTCGTTCACGTTAGAGCTTAGAGCGTGTGAGTGAGGTTGTTCACGCTAGGATGTGTGAGGGAGGGCGTGTGAGTGAGGTCGTTCACGTTATAGCTTAGAGCGTGTGAGTGAGGTTGTTCACGCTAGGATGTGTGAGAGAGGGCGTGTGAGTGAGGTCGTTCATGCTATGACGTGTGAGGGAGGGCGTGTGAGTGAGGTCGTTCACGTTAGAGCTTAGAGCGTGTGAGTGAGGTTGTTCACGCTAGGATGTGTGAGGGAGGGCGTGTGAGTGAGGTCGTTCACGTTAGAGCTTAGAGCGTGTGAGTGAGGTTGTTCACGCTAGGATGTGTGAGGGAGGGCGTTCATGCTAGGATGTTTGAGGGAGGGCGTGTGAGTGAGGTCTTTCACGTTAGAATGTGTGAGGGAGGGCGTGTGAGTGAGGTCTTTCACGTTAGGGCGTGGGAGGGATGGCGTGTGAGTGAGGTCGTTCACGCTAGGACGTGTGAGGGAGGGCGTGTGAGTGAGGTCTTTCACGTTACGATGTGTGAGGGAGGGCGTGTGAGTGAGGTCGTTCACGCTAGGGTGTTTGAGGGAGGGCGTGTGAGTGAGGTCTTTCACGCTAGGAGGTGTGAGGGAGGGCGTGTGAGTGAGGTCTTTCACGTTAGGGCGTGGGAGGGAGGGCGTGTGAGTGAGGTCGTTCACGCTAGAATGTGTGAGTGAGGGCGTGTGAGTTAAGTCGTTCACGCTAGGGTGTTTGAGGGAGGGCGTGTGAGTGAGGTCGTTCACGCTATATTGTGTGAGGGAGGGCATGTGAGTGAGGTCGTTCACGCTAGAATGTGTGAGGGAGGGCGTGTGAGTGAGGTCTTTAACGTTAGGACGTGTGAGGGAGGGCGTGTGAGTGAGGTCGTTCACGTTAGAGCTTAGAGCGCGTGAGTGAGGTCGTTCACGCTAGGATGTGTGAGGGAGGGCGTGTGGGTGAGGTCGTTCACGCTAGGATGTGTGAGGGAGGGCGTGTGAGTGAGGTCGTTCACGTTAGAGCTTAGAGCGTGTGAGTGAGGTTGTTCACGCTAGGATGTGTGAGGGAGGGCGCGTGAGTGAGGTAATTCACGATAGGATGTTTGAGGGAGGGCGCGTGAGTGAGGTCGTTCACGCTAGGATGTTTGAGTGAGGTCGTTCACGTTAGGATGTGTGAGTGAGGTCGTTCATGCTAGGATTTGTGAGTGAGGTCGTTCACGATTGGATGTGTGAGGGAGGGCGGTTGAGTGAGGTCTTTCACGTTAGGGCGTGGGAGGGAAGGCGTGTGAGTGAAGTCGTTCACGCTAGAATGTGTGAGCGAGGGCGTGTGAGTTAAGTCGTTCACGCTAGGGTGTTTGAGGGAGGGCGTGTGAGTGAGGTCGTTCACGCTAGAATGTGTGAGGGAGGGCGTGTGAGTGAGGTCGTTCACGCTAGGATGTGTGAGGGAGGGCGTGTGGGTGAGGTCGTTCACGCTAGGATGTGTGAGGGAGGGCGTGTGAGTGAGGTCGTTCACGTTAGAGCTTAGAGCGTGTGAGTGAGGTTGTTCACGCTAGGATGTGTGAGGGAGGGCGTGTGAGTGAGGTCGTTCACGTTAGAGCTTAGAGCGTGTGAGTGAGGTCGTTCACGCTATGTTGTTTGAGGGATGGCGCGTGAGTGAGGTCGTTCACGCTAGGATGTGTGAGGGAGGGCGCGTGAGTGAGGTCGTTCACGATAGGATGTGTGAGGGAGTGCGTGTGAGTGAGGTCATTCACGTTATAGCTTAGAGCATATGAGTGAGGTCGTTCACGCTAAAATGTGTGAGGGAGGGCGCGTGAATGAGGTAATTCACGATAGGATGTGTGAGGGAGGGCGTGTGAGTGAGGTCGTTCACGCTAAAATGTGTGAGGGAGGGCGCGTGAATGAGGTAATTCACGATAGGATGTGTGAGGGAGGGCGTGTGAGTGAGGTCGTTCACGCTAGGATGTGTGAGTGAGGTCGTTCACGCTAGGATGTGTGAGTGAGGTCGTTCACGCTAGGATGTGTGAGTGAGGTAATTCACGCTAGGATGTGTGAGGGAGGTCGTTCACGCTAGGATGTGTGAGTGAGGTCGTTCACGCTAGGATGTGTGAGTGAGGTCGTTCACGCTAGAATGTGTGAGTGAGGTCGTTCACGCTAGGATGTGTGAGTGAGGTCGTTCACGCTAGGATGTGTGAGGGAGGTCGTTCACGCTAGGATGTGTGAGGGAGGTCGTTCACGCTAGGATGTGTGAGGGAGGTCGTTCACGCTATGATGTGTGAGGGAGGTCGTTCACGCTAGGATGTGTGAGGGAGGTCGTTCACGCTAGGATGTTTGAGGGAGGTCGTTCACGCTAGGATGTGTGAGTGAGGTAATTCACGCTAGGATGTGTGAGGGAGGTCGTTCACGCTAGGATGTGTGAGTGAGGTCGTTCACGCTAGGATGTGTGAGTGAGGTCGTTCACGCTAGAATGTGTGAGTGAGGTCGTTCACGCTAGGATGTGTGAGTGAGGTCGTTCACGCTAGGATGTGTGAGGGAGGTCGTTCACGCTAGGATGTGTGAGGGAGGTCGTTCACGCTAGGATGTGTGAGGGAGGTCGTTCACGCTATGATGTGTGAGGGAGGTCGTTCACGCTAGGATGTGTGAGGGAGGTCGTTCACGCTAGGATGTTTGAGGGAGGTCGTTCACGCTAGGATGTTTGAGGGAGGGCGTGTGAGTGAGGTCGTTCACGCTAAAATGTGTGAGGGAGGGCGCGTGAGTGAGGTCGTTCACGATAGGATGTGTGAGTGAGGTCGTTCACGCTAGAATGTGTGAGGGAGGGCGCGTGAGTGAGGTCGTTCACGCTAGGATGTGTGAGGGGGCGCGTGGGTGAGGTCGTTCACGTTGGGGCGTGTGAGTGCGGTCGTTAACGTTAGAGCGTGTGAGGGAGGGCGTGTTAGTGAAGTTGTTCACGTTAGGGTGTGTGAGAGGTAGCGTGTGAGTGGGATCGTTCCCGTTAGGGCGTTTGAGGGATGACGCGTGAGTGAGGTCGTTCACGTTTGGGCTTGTGAGTGATGGCGTGATGAAGCACGCACGAGTGCATGCTTCCTGTATGTGCGTCCGTGAGTATGTTTGTATGTGTTCATTTGTACTACAGATAAGTTTGTGAAAGTGTTCTGATTATGGAATGGCAACATATGTGGATCTACACAATCTCTCTCTCCCTCTTTCTCTCTCTGTGTGTGTCTCTCTCTCCCCCTCTCTCACTGTCTCTCCCCATTTGTCTTTCTTTCTCTGTCTCCCCCCTCTCTCTCTGTCTCTCCCCCTCTCGCTGTCACGCCCTCTCTCACTCTGTCTCTCCCCATCTGCCTCTATCTGTGTCTCCCTCTCTATCTCTGTGTCTCTCCCCCTCTCTCTCTGTATCTCCCCATCTGCCTCTCTCTCTATCTCCCCCTCTCTCTTCTCTCTCTCTCTCTCTCTCTCTCTATGTCTCTCTCTCTGTCTCTCTCTGTCTCTCTCTGTCTCTCTCTCTCTCTCTCTCTCTCTCTCTCTCTCTCTCTCTCTCTCTCTCTCTCTCTCTCTCTCTCTGTCTCTCTCTCTCTCTCGTTCTCTCTCTCTTTCTCTCTTTCTCTCTTTCTCTGTCTCTCTCTGTCTCTCTCTGTCTCTCTCTCTCTCTCTCTCTCTCCCCTATCTATCTGTCTCTCCCCATCTGTCTCTCCCCCTCTGTCTCCCACACCCCCTCTTTCTCTCTCTCTCTCCCACTCTTTCCCCCTCTCTCTGTCTCCCTCGCACTGCCTATCACCCCTCTCACTTTGTCTCCCCCCTCTCTCTGTCTCTCCCGCTATCTTATTGTGTACGATGATAGTTTGGTATAATCGTATACTATCGTTTGTTCTTATTACACGAACATTTGTTCTTATCGTACGGCCGTTGATGAACCGGGTCACAGCAATATAGGAACAGTACTGTAGTAGTCAGACCACAGGGATTCGGTACGTTTGGGGGTACTAGTATATATATTTAAGTACAGGGATTCTACTCTGTGGGATGTCAGATTTCGCATCAATCAGTAAAATGGCCCTATCTGAAACAATTGTGTACAAATCTGTCCAAATATAACGCCTATCCCGAGTCTTTATATTGTTCTTCAAATAAAACACAACTTTAAGCTGCATGCATGTATACTTTGCAAACAATTGCCACAGACATTGGCCATAGCAGGTCACATTTCCATACTAGGACACGGGTTCTGTCAGCAACAACAAAAATCTTCGACGGGAGAGTTTTAACTGTGAATAACATTATCAATAAAATATGTTTCCACTAACGTGTAGGTTTATTCCACAAAAATGTACGTCAAAAAGAGATTTCGTAGAATATTTCAATTTGTTTTGAAAATTTCTAAAGCGGCGCTGAAAAGAGTAGAATCCCTGTACTTAAATATATATACTAGTACCCCCAAACGTGCCGAATCCCTGTGAGTCAGACGGGTCTATAGTCCAGTGGTAACACGCTGGACTGGTAATACAGAGATCGCAGGTTCGATCCCCCGTCTGAATATAATAAAATTAACAGTCTTTCAGATGGGTCATTAAACCGAGGTCTCGTGTCGGTGCTTTACGTAAAAGAACCAGAGGAGACTCTGGAATGGGTCTCTGTCTGTATCATTGCACTACCCTCCAAAAATCTAAAATGACTAATCTCTTCAGGAGGCGTCGCTCATATGAGCAACCGGTAGCGACGATAAATAAACGTAATCCATAACCAGCCATTAATTGATGCGTACACTATACATGTACACTGTCATTGATCGAGGATGATATGAAGATTAACTCATTAATATAGTATCTAAATACATGTATTTATTAACAATATATTAAATAAATATGCAATTACCATGCGACGTATACATGTGTTCTATCTTTAAATATAAGTGGAAGTCGTGATAGCGCAGTGGTAGCACGTTCGCTTCAGGTACGAAAGGCGGCCCGGACTTCGAGCCCCACTTGAGCCTTTACGAGTGTGCCCTTAGGCAAGGCATATAAATTCAACATTGCCTCTTCTCTCTCCTTCGTGGCAATGGATTAGGAATGAAGTCTCGAGAGTAATTAATATAAGTTAATATTTTTGTTTCACAATCGAGCTAAAATAAATTTGTATATACTAGCACTATCAACTTGAATGAAAATTTGGTTGTTACATCCATACTAGTATATATTCTCCGACTAGACTACAGTATGCATAATACTATATTGAAGGACACATCATACAATTTGTATAATTAAATAGCACCGAACCGGGCACACTTTACCTTGATGTCACGTTGAAGGAATGGATCCAGACGCTGGATAATTATATTTTGTATTGTTAGAAGTGTTTATACAAATTATTTTAGCTCGATTGCAAAACAAGTTCTTACAACTTATATTAATCACTCTCGAGAACAAATTCCTGGTGGAATCCATCGCCACGAGGGAGAGAGAAGAAACAATGTGTAATTTAAATGCCTTCTATAAGGGCAGACTCGTAACGGCTCACGCGGGGTTCGAAATCCGGGCCATTCGTACCTCAAAAAGTGTCCGTCTTCACTTTCAATACCATAGCAATTGTTCTAGTGCTCGCATAAGCCCCAATATACAGCAACTAATAATATATGATGTAGATATAGCTTAGTATCCATAATTATGTTCAGCAATTGTGTGCATTATATATGATTGAAACGCCGTTTAAGGTGAAATACGGCGCATTCATGTATTAGACGTCACGTGCTAGTACCTGACGGTTAAAATGATGTACTTGAATTGACGGAAACATTGACGCTATATAGCGATGTAGATTTCCGGCGGAAATCGATACATGGCGAGTATAACGGACGGTTGGAATGGCGGTAACGTAGCCGCTATATGGCGATGTAGGTTTTCTGGCGGAAATCGATACATGGCTAGTATAACGGACGGCTGGAATGGCGATGACGTAGCCGCTAGATGGCGGTGTGGGTTTCCGGCGGAAATCGATACATGGTGAGTATAACTGACGGCTGGAATGGCGATGACGTAGTCGCTAGATGGCGGTGCATGGCGAGTATAACGGACGGCTGGAATGGCTGTAACGTAGCCGCTAGATGGCGGTGTAGGTTTCCGACGGATATCTATGAATGGTGAGTATACGTGACGTCTGGAATGGCGGTATCGTAGCAGCTAGATGGCGGTGTAGGTTTCCGACGGATATTTATGAATGGTGAGTATACGTGACGGCTGGAATGGCGGTAACGTAGCAGCTAGATGGCGGTGTAGGTTTCCGGCGGAAATCGATACATGACAGATAACGGACGGCTGGAATGGCGGTAACGTAGCAGCTAGATGGCGGTGTAGGTCTCCGGCGGAAATCGATACATGACGAGTATAACGGACGGCTGGAATGGCGGTAACGTAGACGCTAGATGGCGGTGTAAGTTTCCGACGGATATCTATGAATGGTGAGTATACGTGACGGCTGGAATGGCGGTAACGTAGCAACTAGATGGCGGTGTAGGTTTCCGACGGATATCTATGAATGGTGAGTATAAGTGACGGCTGGAATGGCGGTAACGTAGAAGCTAGATGGCGGTGTAGGTTTCCGGCGGAAATCGATACATGGCGAGTATAACTGACTGCTGGAATGGTGGTAACGTAGCCGCTAGATGGCGGTACATAGCGAGAATAACTGACGGCTGGAATGGCGGTAACGTAGTCGCTAGATGTCGGTGTAGGTTTCCGGAAATCGAAACATGGCGAGTATAACGGACGGCTGGAACGGCGGTAGCGTAGTCGCTATATGGCGGTGTAGGTTTCCGGCGGAAATCGATACATGGCGAGTATAACGGACGGCTGGAATGGCGGTAACGTAGTCGCTATATGGTGGTGTAGGTTTCCGACGGAAATCGATACATGGCGAGTATAACGGACGGCTGGAATGGCGGTTGCGTAGACGCTAGATGGCGGTGTAGGTTTCCGGCGGATATCTATTAATGGTGAGTATTGCTACTCATACTATCGTCCACAATTACACATTGTATACTACTTGAATTTAAAATCTCCAGAAATGTCTGTATCGTTACTATAAGTTTCATTAATGTAATACTTGTTGCCAGAAGACTTTTTGCTTGGCTTGTCTCTGAAACGAAAATAAATCAATATATCATTACTTTACTATCCTGGCCTCGTGGTTAAAGTCGTTAGCTTCAAATTACTTGCTCCTCAACGCTGTATGTTCGAATCCCACTGGGTGTGTCGAATTCAATGAGGAAGCTAGCCTGCTGGCTTGTGGTAGGTCGGTAGTTCTACACGGGTGTCCGTCCGGGCATGCAATACTAGTCGGAGGGACATCCGGGATCTTCCTCCACCAACAGCAGCAGGAGAGTTAGCATATGACCTCAACCGTCTGTTCGACCTTAAACCACAATACTACACATAATGTACGAATTACTGAGTGTACACGCATTAACCAAGTGTTAGTATTCGTTATTTAAGATACACTTTGGATATTGAAGACGAGTATCATTTCATGTTAATATGCAGACATTAGAATGGCATATATTAAAATATACCACCAGTACCGTCCATATATGTTCAAATTTATTGAATTGATAACTATTAAACCTTGCGAAATATATAAAAGAAGCCAGTGTATTAAAAAAGTATTAATATTGTAAATGCCAACAATTAATTACCATCTGTTGTCCTATAAACAAAACGCATAGTTACTAAGCACATATTGCATATGGGTACTACATTTAGGTTCATGATATAATTATGTAATGGCGTGAACGGTGATTGTTTGATATTTATAGAATGTTGAACGGTAATTGATTGATAGCATACGGTTTACATTAAATATATTTATGCAATGTTGAACGGTAATTGATTGATAGCATACGGTTTACATTAAATATATTTATGCAATGTTGAACGGTAATTGATTGATAGCATACGGTTTACATTAACTATATGTATGCACTGTTGAACGGTAATTGATTGATAGCATACGGTTTACATTAAATATATTTATGCAATGTTGAACGGTAATTGATTGATAGCATACGGTTTACATTACATATATCTATGCAATGTTGAACGGTAATTGATTGATAGCATACAGTTTACATTAAATATAGTTATGCAATGTTCATCCTCTATCCCGTAATAGAAACATCTTTATTATAATATTATATGTAAATTGATATACCATTTTGAATATATACGCATGTTAAATATATTGTATTACATGACCTATATATTATTATACATGTGTATGTTTGTGACGATGTACCATGTACAAGTCTTGAAATAAACATCTGTTCTGTTCTATCTGTAGTATGGTCGTATGTTTTATGTCCATTTTATAAGTATATATTTGTGGAACTGGGAATTGCGTACATATATAATTGAAATGCCTAGTTAGAAACGGTGATGTTAGTTAGATTCCGTAAACCACCTTATGCAGTAAAAGCTATGCATCTCGATACGTGACAACATCTATTTTATGGCAAAGGTGATACAAATAAACATCAAAATTAATTGAAATAACTGAAGATGAGTAGGAGTAGGCTACACTGTCGATATTCATGAGTAGGAGTAGGCTACACTGTCGATATTCATGAGTAGGAGTAGGCTACACTGTCGATATTCATGAGTAGGAGTAGGCTACACTGTCGATATTCATGAGTAGGAGTAGGCTACACTGTCGATATTCATGAGTAGGAGTAGGCTACACTGTCATGTGTGGTTGTATCAACTGTTCTATAATAAAACCAGGGTTGCATAAAGTACAGTCAAACCTGCGCGTGTGGTCACCTCCAATAAGCAGCCAACCTGTATTAAGCAGACAGTTTCCAGATGCCCATTATGCTGTTTTATTATACATTTGACCTCTATTAGGCAGTCGCCTGTTCTAACGATCCACATTCTGTGATACCCTTGACTGGTTGCTTAAGACAGGTTTGAATGTATCCATGAATTTGTATATACTACGAGAATATGGTAACATACCTTCTGAAGTTGATTGCGTCATCAATTGTTTCTGGCAGCACCATACCGTTCGTCTCGGGTAGGAACAGCGATAGAAGACCGGCTATTAAAGACAGGCCGCCGAATATAATTAACGGTAAGGCCTTCCCAAACGATCCGTCCACAAACGTACCCTAATAAAATTCAATAAATAAGTTGAATATGGAAATACAAGGGGAGACGAAGCAGACGGCAATTAATACAAATACGAGGAACGGGTTTATAAAACACGGTCGTAGACCACCAGTGAGATTCGATCGTACAATCCTTATTATCTAATATACGGACATGTATGGACATACCCAGTCTAATATACGGACATGTATGGACATACCCAGTCTAATATACGGACATGAATGGACATACGCAGTCTAATATACGGACATGTATGCACATACTCAGTCTAATATACGGACATGTATGGACATACCCAGTCTAATATACGGACATGTATGCACATACCCAGTCTAATATACGGACATGTATGCACATACCCAGTCTAATATACGGACATGTATGCACATACCCAGTCTAATATACGGACATGTATGGACACACACAGTCTAATATACGGACATGTATGGACATACACAGTCTAATATACGGACATGTATGCACATACACAGTCTAATATACGGACATGTATGGACATACACAGTCTAATATACGGACATGTATGGACATACACAGTATAATATACGGACATGTATGGACATACCCAGTCTAATATACGGACATGTATGGACAAACACAGTCTAATATACGGACATGTATGCACATACCCAGTCTAATATACGGACATGTATGCACATACCCAGTCTAATATACGGACATGTATGGACATACCCAGTCTAATATACGGACATGTATGGACATACACAGTCTAATATACGGACATGTATGGACACACACAGTCTAATATACGGACATGTATGGACATACCCAGTCTAATATACGGACATGTATGGACATACACAGTATAATATACGGACATGTATGGACATACCCAGTCTAATATACGGACATGTATGGACATACACAGTCTAATATACGGACATGTATGTACATACGCAGTCTAATATACGGACATGTATGGACATACCCAGTCTAATATACGGACATGTATGGACACACACAGTCTAATATACGGACATGTATGGACATACCCAGTCTAATATACGGACATGTATGGACATACACAGTATAATATACGGACATGTATGGACATACCCAGTCTAATATACGGACATGTATGGACATACACAGTCTAATATACGGACATGTATGTACATACGCAGTCTAATATACGGACATGTATGGACATACCCAGTCTAATATACGGACATGTATGGACATACACAGTCTAATATACGGACATGTATGGACACACACAGTCTAATATACGGACATGTATGGACATACACAGTCTAATATACGGACATGTATGGACATACCCAGTCTAATATACGGACATGTATGGACATACCCAGTCTAATATACGCATACCCAGTCTAATATACGGACATGTATGGACATACACAGTATAATATACGGACATGTATGGACATACACAGTTTAATATACGGACATGTATGTACATGCGCAGTCTAATATACGGACATGTATGGACATGCGCAGTCTAATATACGGACATGTATGGACATACCCAGTATAATATACGGACATATATGTACATGCGCAGTCTAATATACGGACATGTATGGACATGCGCAGTCTAATATACGGACCTGTTTTTTTAGTTTAATCATATTTTATTGCATTGATCAAGATATTTTATTGCATTGATACACATATACGGACCTGTATGGACATACGCAGTCTAATATACGGACATGTATGGACACATACAGTATAATATACGGACATGTATGGACATACCCAGTCTAATATACGGACATGTATGGACATACCCAGTCTAATATACGGACATGGACATACCCAGTCTAATATACGGACATGTATGGACATACACAGTCTAATATACGGACATGCATGGACATACCCAGTCTAATATACGGACATGTATGGACATACCCAGTCTAATATACGGACATGTATGTACATACCCAGTCTAATATACGGACATGTATGGACATACCCAGTCTAATATACGGACATGTATGCACATACACAGTCTAATATACGGACATGTATGGACATACCCAGTCTAATATACGGACATGTATGCACATACCCAGTCTAATATACGGACATGTATGGACATACCCAGTCTAATATACGGACATGTATGGACATACCCAGTCTAATATACGGACATGTATGGACATACACAGTCTAATATACGGACATGTATGGACATACACAGTCTAATATACGGACATGTATGGACATACCCAGTCTAATATACGGACATGTATGGACATACCCAGTCTAATATACGGACATGTATGCACATACCCAGTCTAATATACGGACATGTATGGACATACGCAGTCTAATATACGGACATGTATGGACATACGCAGTCTAATATACTGGATATACCCAGTCTAATATACGAACATGTATGGACATACCCAGTCTAATAAACGGACATGTATGCACATACCCAGTCTAATATACGGACATGTATGGACATACGCAGTCTAATATACGGACATGTATGGACATACGCAGTCTAATATACGCATACCCAGTCTAATATACGGACATGTATGGACATACGCAGTCTGATATACGGACATATATGCACATACACAGTCTAATATACGGACATGTATGCACATACCCAGTATAATATACGGACATGTATGCACATACCCAGTCTAATATACGGACATGTATGCACATACCCAGTCTAATATACGGACATGTATGGACAAACCCAGTCTAATATACGGACGGTATTGTCCAGTTCATTACATACATGATATAACACATGTGACCAGAACGTCAGGGGAGGTAACTTTAACCACATACTGGGGCTAGGACATACATACTTACAGCCGTGGTGAACAGGTATTATACCTACCAAATCAGCTATGTATGGACACAGCATACTTCCAACCCTGGCCATCATAGAGCTGGAACCCATCCCAGAATTGCGCACCTTTGTAGGAAACAATTCCGCCGACCAGACATATATAACAGCGAATGCTGCCGACACGCCAAACTTGCCGACGTTGGATAGTACCACTGTTATCCAGTACAGAGCTGCAAAAATTATTATTTGTTAGTATAAGTTAGTTTTCATTTATTGGTTAATTCATATTCTAACATGATTTGATATTTTGCTCCTATAAATATAGAACAAATCTACCGTTGTTAATCTGCAATAAACCACGGCTGTTGAATTTTGCTCCTATAAATATAGAACAAATCTACCGTTGTTAATCTGCAATAAACCACGGCTGTTGAATTTTGCTCCTATAAATATAGAACAAATCTACCGTTGTTAATCTGCAATAAACCACGGAAGTCGTGATAGCGCAGTGGATGCGCGTTCGCTTCAGGTGCGAAAGGTCCGGAGTTCGAGCCCCACTGGAGCCGTTACGATTGCGTCCTTAGGCAAGGCATTTAAATTCCACGTTCTCTCCCTCGTGGCGATGGATTCCATCAGGAATGAGGTCTCGAGAGCGATTTATATAAGTTGAAAGAACTTGTTTCGCAATCGAGCTAAAATAAATTTGTATAAACTAATAAACCACGGCTGTTGAATTTTGCTCCCCCTGTAAAATAATTATTTATGGGCGTAAATACGTACAACTTTTAACTGTATTACATTGGAATTGAATACAGCGATTGGGCAGGATTTGTAGTGTCAATAACCAGCCATGCAGGAAACATAGTGTTGCTAGCTAGAGGATGATTTTCAGTAACATTGGAATACTAATAACAGACAATGAGACAAAATAACACACGCACGCACGCACCCACTGACGCACCCACTGACGCACACACACACACGCGCACACACGCACGCACGTACGCACGCACGCACACACACACACACACACGTACGCGCACGCACTGACGCACACACACGCACACACACTTACGCACGCGCACGCACGTACACACGCACGTACACACGCACGCACGCACGCACGCACGCACGCACGCACGCACGCACGCACGCACGCACGCACGCACGCACGCACGCACGCACGCACGCACGCACACACACGTATTGGATGTGTAATATTTGTCCTGCGGTGGCGACTTTAAATTAATGTATTATTCAGGAATTAACCTAACCACACAGGCCGTAGGCGGAAAAACAAATATTTCTTAATGTAAATATTTATAAAGGAAAAAGTACGAGAGAAATAAACGTTTAAGGTGACAATGTGTATACATTACAAAATATAACTTATATAAAAAGTGTCTTGCAACTACAAATACCCACCCCTATACATAGTGCTGGTAAAGTAAACACCTTTTTCTATTTATATGTAAAATGTTAATTATACTAAATACTGAAATAAATAATGTTTAAACTAAACAAGTTTACGGTCTGCGAGAATACAATGTCCCCAATTCTCACCTACAGTATCCTGTATCTCACGTTCTTGGTGAAATTTATTTTGCAGGGTATATTTTATCATGGCGGTTGGACCGAGATAGAACCATCTAAAATCTCCCATCTCGTAAGCAGTATTCATGTATATTAATTGGGATATACATTGAATAACAATAAAATTACGTATTAAAACTTACATTCATCAGCGTACAGCGTAGAGAAGATGGTGCAGAGACAGGCGGTTCCACCAAGAATCATTGTTCCGGCGTGTAGGGATTTACGACCCATTTTATTGAGCGTAAGCAGGCATAGCAAGTAGGCACCCAGTTCCATGCTGCTGTTGATTGCAAAGTTTACGTAAATGTCACCGTCCAGATTACCTACGTTCAACCCCAGGCCGTAGTAGACCATACTGACTACGCACCTGTAGAATGTAATAAAATTATCATATATATAAATTTATAAATATCAACATACAGGGTGCGTATATTCAGACGACGACCGAATATCGGTCCTTTCATACTGACTATACGCACCTGTAGAATGTAATACAATTATCATATATACGGAGTCAAAAAAGAAACGCTACCTCTTGTGTTTATGTGTCTATAATTTCAACATTTATTAAGAAAATTCTATGAAAATTCATAAGATGATAGTCCAACATGTTTGAAAGAGGAGCACATAAAGCATAATGAGCCTCCGAAACTGTCTGCTGCGTGATGACGTAATTCGTCAGACAGGGGTCTAATGGAGTTTTCACACAGACGTCAATACCGAGTATGGGCACAATTTGCGTCTCTCACTGCAATGCACCGCCGTCGCATCGAACGGAAGAGTGTCTGAATCTCTTGCTGGTCAATATTTGTCCACTCCTGACGCAAAACATCCCTCAGTTGGTTTAACGTTACCGGCTGACGTCGTCTGACGCGGCGGTCTAACGTATCCCACAAATGTTCTATGGGTGACAAGTCTGGTGACAAAGCAGGCCACGGCAGGGTTTCAATATTGTTCTGCTCCAATAATGTGGTGGAAATCCGAGCAGTATGACACCTGGCGTTGTCCTGTTGGAACAGTGTGACGTTTCTGTTGGCGTTAAAGAACGGCACAACAACTGGCGCAAGGATCTCATCACAGTACCGCTGGGCGTTTAGGTTCCCGTCCACCACTAACAGTTCAGTGCGACTGCCGAAGGTGATACCGCCCCACGCCATAACGCTTCCGCCCCCGAACAGATCGACCTGACGTACACATGCGTCGGCGTAACGTTCACCGCGTCTGCGATATACCCGCTCTCTGCCATCCGCTCGACGCAAACAGAACCGCGATTCATCGCTAAACATCACCGAATTCCACTGTAACCGAGTCCAGCGAGTACGTTCCGTCGTCCATTCCCGCCGTACGTTACGGTGACGTCGTGTCAGGATGGGTCCAACGTATGGCCGATAGGCACGAATGCCACGTTCACCGAGCCGGTTCCTGACTGTTTGTGCACTGATGCGATTGTTGGTCATCCCAGGAGTAACGGCAGCTGTAGGAACCGGTCACGTAAATGTGACGTCCGAATGTGACGGTCCTGTTCACGCGTCGTCACACGTGGTCGACCAGATATTGGACGGTCGTCCACCGATCCATGTGTTCGATAACGTCGAAGTAGACGTGTTATCGTGATCCGCGTAACCCCGAGTCGATTTGCGACGTCACGCTGACGTAAACCGCCGTCAATCATGCCAATGGCACGCATTCTCTGATTGCGGTTTAGCCTAGGCATTTTGTTAGAGGTAACAATGGGTATGTAAGGTGTTTTTCCTCGATGATAATGCAATACCAGTACAATAAACCGGTTTTCAGATGTGTACATGTGTAGGAAGTTGTCTTTGTTGAGGAGCACGTGCAAATCGGAAATTCGGCGTTCCAGGATTATCGGGTGTTTATTTACCTGTGTTTATGGTTGGCTGACGTTGCAATAAGATACCCGGTACTGATACGTAATAATATATTAAACCTTTCTATGGTTTTATCCGTTTTACGTCATTTTTAGTTTGGTATCGTTTCTTTTTTGACTCAGTATATATAAATTTGTAAATATCACCACCCAGAGTGCGTATATTCAGACCACGACCGAACTATTAGTCCTAACATACTGACTACGCACCTGTAGAATATAATAAATGCATTACTATGTACATGATATTCTCTCATATCTGGTTCATGAGTTATGCGTGTTCTTGTCCATACTGTTTGTTTTCCTCCAACACGTCTCATATACATTTGTAATTAGCTTATACACATTTATCTTAGCTCGATTGCGAAACAAGTTATTACAACTTATATTAATCACTCTCGAGACATCATTCCTGATGGAATACATCTCCACAAGGGGAGAGAGAAGAGGCAATGTGGAATTTAAATGCTTTGCCTAAGGGCACAATCGTAACGGCTCCAGCGGGGCTCGAACTCCGGAACATTCGCACCTAAAGCGAACACGCATCGACTGCGCTATCACGACTTCAGGTGCCAAAGGTCTGGAGTTCGAGCCCCGCTGGAGCCGTTACGATTGTGCCCTTAGGCAAGGCATTTAATTTCCACGTTGCTCTTCTCTCTCCCTCGTGGCGATGGATTCCATCAGGAATGAGGTCTCGAGAGTGATTAATATAAGTTGTAAGAACTTTTTTCACAATCAACCTCAAATAAATGTGCTTAACTAAAAATCACGACTTCCACTTACATGTGTAATTCCGTCTTGTTCTGCAAATACATATAAATTGTGCAGTGATAATGATGCATTATTACATTTTACAAGTGCGTATTCATTATGATAGGACCAATATGTCGGTCCTCACGAACGGACGGACGGACCGGACACATCCACAATTGTATATTAAGTGGCTATTCCTTTGATATCTATAGCCACATAAACGGTTTGCCACATTATCCCTAGACCACTTTCGATTCCCCGTCTGATCGTAATAAAATTAACAGTCTGTCAGATGGGACTTTAAACCGAGGTCTCGTGTCAGTGCTTTACACCGTGCACGTAAAAGAACCAGAGGAGATTCTAGAATGGGTCTAATGTCTGTATCATTGCACTATCCTCCAAGAACCTAAAATGACTAATATATTCAGGTGTCGTTCATAATGGGCAACGGTAGCGACGGTAAATAAACGCAAACAACACACCTAGACCACTAGACAGTAAACCTATTGTTCTCCTAGTAACGTAAGTACCATTTTAATTGTAAGGATGGACCTTTATGTGGAACTACAACAATAGTCTATTTATCGGATCTAGAGATACAAGCATAATTATTCAATTTGCTTAAAATTGTTCCAATATATCATAATATAAATTTAGCATTGTCTTGTAGAACGCTAAAGGTTAAATCAATTCCAAACGCTATGACAAATATGAAACTCGCAAAATGCTACTAAACGCTTAAAAGTTACAAGTTATTTTGTGTTATACTTATGGCCGCCAGGGTTATGACTTTGAATTTATAACCATTTCTACCGTTATACTTTGATCGTTCCCACAACCTTGAAACTGCCTTTAAAGTAAACATCGCAAGTATGTACATTTACTGCCTTCCGACTTCAAGGTATGTTTAATAGATGTTTAATTTAAAATCATCTTATCACATTTACAGATACAAATTTAAATAAAATTTACATAACATAGTAGAAGGGTACTTCATAGAAACTACTTTGACACTGACACGTTTACCAACACTTATATATTTTCTACGAAATTGAAGGCCAACGAAAGAAAGGTCCATTTAAACCTAATTCATTTTTATTTAGCTTAGCAAAGTTCATCTTCGGCGTGAGTAATTACATCCAATAAAATCCACAAATTCGATCCGATATACGGATCTGGTGATAATTTGATTCACGATATTCGGCGGATTTAAATACATTGAACATCCTAACTGCCTTGCCTAAGGGCACAACCGTAACGGCTCTAGCGGGGCGCAAACTCCGGGCCTTGTGTGTGTTTTACCTTTATTTATCGTCGCTACCGGTTGCCCATATGAGCGACGCCTCCTGAAGAGATTAGTCATTTTAGATGTTGGAGGATAGTGCATGATACAGACAGAGACCCATTCCAGAGTCTCCTCTGGTTCTTTTACGTGCATGGTGTAAAGCACCAACACGAGACCTCGGTTTAACGTCCCATCTGAAAGACTGTTAATTTTATTAGGGTCAGACGGGGGATCGAACCTGTGATCCCTGGATTACCAGTCCAGCGTGTTACCACTGGAATACAGATCCGTCTGTGTGCAAATATTGCACTCCAGGCCTTTCGCACCTGAAACGAACGCGCTACCACTGCTCTACCACAGCGCTATCACGACATTCACGAAGATAGGCATCTTGTCTTGATTACTTTGCTACAAATGCATTTTCTTCTTGTTTTATCGAGCTCAAACCTTTCGGCGAGTGTAAATAAACTCAAATCATCATCATCACTTTATATATATACATACAATCATCAAGAGAAAAACACATAACAAGAACATATAAACACAACGTTACAGGAATGTTAATAATATCACAGACGATGCTTATAAATATAGCATGATGCCAAGGTGCCATTAGCCGATGCCAGGATGACATTAGCCGATGCCAGGGTGACATTAGCCGATGCCAGGATGACATTAGCCGATGCCAGGGTGACATTAGCCGATACCAGGGTGACATTAGCCGATGCCAGGGTGACATTAGCCGATACCAGGGTGACATTAGCCGATGCCAGGGTGACATTAGCCGATACCAGGGTGACATTAGTCGATACCAGGGTGACATTAGCCGATGCCAGGGCGACATTAGCCGATACCAGGGTGACATTAGCCGATACTAGGGTGACATTAGCCGATGCCAAGATGACATTAGCCGATGCTGTTTAGGCCGAATTAAAAAGAATGTGCGTAAAGTTCTAAGACTTACTAAGCTAGTACATGCAGTTGGCTGTTCGAACATTTGCTTCGGTAATTGTCTTAGCCGTTATAGAGCTTGGACGTTTATATCTAGTAGTTAGCTTTGCATATATCCGGACCGTTATAGGCATGGCGTTCATGGCTGCGCAATTTCTTGCACAATGCTACATTGTTGTTCCATTCGCTCATAAATAGACACACGTTTCTCTGACATAGCTTCTGTTAAATCGCAGCGTGAAACACAAGCAACTGTCAAAGTAATCACCAGAGTTACCCTATGTACACAATTAAATGAGCACTACACTGGATCACAGAGACTAGAGCTATGACAAGAGTTACCCTATGTACACAATTAAATGAGAACTACACTGGATCACAGAGACTAGATTTATGACAAGAGTTACCCTATGTACACAATTAAATGAGCACTACACTGGATCACAGAGACTAGAGCTATGACAAGAGTTACCCTATGTACACAATTAAATGAGAACTACACTGGATCACAGAGACTAGATTTATGACAAGAGTTACCCTATGTACACAATTAAATGAGCACTACACTGGATCACAGAGACTAGAGCTATGACAAGAGTTACCCTATGTACACAATTAAATGAGAACTACACTGGATCACAGAGACTAGATTTATGACAAGAGTTACCCTATGTACACAATTAAATGAGCACTACACTGGATCACAGAGACTAGAGCTATGACAAGAGTTACCCTATGTACACAATTAAATGAGAACTACACTGGATCACAGAGACTAGATTTATGACAAGAGTTACCCTATGTACACAATTAAATGAGCACTACACTGGATCACAGAGACTAGAGCTATGACAAGAGTTACCCTATGTACACAATTAAATGAGAACTACACTGGATCACAGAGACTAGATTTATGACAAGAGTTACCCTATGTACACAATTAAATGAGCACTACACTGGATCACAGAGACTAGAGCTATGACAAGAGTTACCCTATGTACACAATTAAATGAGCACTACACTGGATCACAGAGACTAGAGCTATGACAAGAGTTACCCTATGTACACAATTAAATGAGCACTACACTGGATCACAGAGACTAGAGCTATGACAAGAGTTACCCTATGTACACAATTAATTGAGCACTATATTGGATCACAGAGACTAGTGCTATGTCAAGACAACTTGATACATTTTCCAAAACGAGATATTTGTCGTACCATATAGATATTTGGGAATACCGGCAACGATATCTCTTTAGGACGAGATCTATGTATCAAACAGCAGAGATATATCTCAAAGAACAGAGATAAATATATCTTGTTTAAGAATAAATAGTAAACTTGTTTGCATATGGTGCCAGTCTTAGAACAAAGTTTATTAAGTATATTTACCAGTTGAAGTAAATAATGAGTGTTCTGAAGAGCAGCGTCGGCACAGTGAACATTCTGAGGACACTCTCCTTCTCCGTGTCGTCTGCCGTGTCCGCATCAACCACTTTCTCTGGCAGCGTGACGCCGTTCACGGCTGCACATCTCTGTATGATTGTGTTCGCCTCCTCGTACCTGCCCTTCGATATCAACCAACGCGGGGACTCGGGTATTATCCTGAATAAAATAACAGTTTCCATTGCAAAACACGGTCTAGACCTCATTCCTGATGGAATCCATCGCCACGAGGGAGAGAAGAGGTAATGTGGAATTTAAATACTTTGCCTAATGGCACAATCGTAACGGCTCCAGCGGGGCGCGAACTCCGGGCCTTTCGCACCTGCGCTATCACGACTTGCAAAAGACGGTCTGGACCAATACTGAATCCATCAAACCAGCAGACTCATAAAATTTAGCGTTAAACACAAAAGGGAAAGAAGAAACACAACTGACAATAGTTAAATCTTATATTAGATGTCGGTTTTCTTAGGTGGAATTAGTTCTAAGAAAACTCTTGTATTATTGCATAACTAATGTTATCTCGCAGTAATATTATTTTCCAGAGAGCCGCCAAACCCATCCAGTAGATCGTGTTGATATATTGCATTTATATATCGCATTATATATGGTATTTATTTATCATGTTTATATATCGCATTATATATGGTATTTATTTATCATGTTTATATATCGCATTATATATGGTATTTATTTATCATGTTTATATATCGCATTATATATGGTATTTATTTATCATGTTTATATATCGCATTATATATGGTATTTATTTATCATGTTTATATATCGCATTATATATGGTATTTATTTATCATGTTTATATATCGCATTATATATGGTATTTATTTATCATGTTTATATATCGCATTATATATGGTATTTATTTATCATGTTTATATATCGCATTATATATGGTATTTATTTATCATGTTTATATATCGCATTATATATGGTATTTATTTATCATGTTTATATATCGCATTATATATGGTATTTATTTATCATGTTTATATATCGCATTATATATGGTATTTATTTATCATGTTTATATACCGTATTATTATTTACAAACCTTATGTAACTAATATGGAATAGAATAAAGCAATAGGTTCACACTAACCAGAAATACAAGAAGAGTAGCACAGACGGACAGGCGAGAACGAGTTGCAGCATGTTCCACGACCGTACAAAATATGCTATGAAACAGAGTGCATACAAGCCCACGCACCAGAATAACTCAATTATGACACCGGCAGCCACTCGTTTCGATGGACCTACAAGTTCCATTCCTGTAATATATAAAGCAATACTAAAGTAGTCTGTCCCATCCCATCCCAAACTCCAAACATGAACAGAGCATTTTGTAAAGCATTAATCGTAAAACCAATACCTGTTTGCTGATCTATATAAAGAGTCACCCTCCCAAATTTCAAGTATTTTTGTTCCGTTGAATCGTTTTGCCATAAACGCGATTTTCAAATTCCTTATAGAATGGCCTGTTGTATAGTTTTCAGACGCCATGTTGCTTTGAGTTATCTACGCCAAATATCACGCGACTGTATTCCATGCACGCACCTGTATTGGCGGGGCTAGGTCAAACTTATGTTTTACAAATACTTAATTTTACTAGAGGACATAGAAAACGCACACTTCGGATAAGTGTGTTTTTACATGAAAAACAATAACTCTGTAAATACACAGTTTTAAACATTTTGGAATATTTGAGTTGTTCAGTTTGTGTTTTGTAATTAAAGATGTGATATATCTTTGATGGAATCCTTCGTATTTCGTTTTCATGTAATAATAATCATATAATGTAGGTGTACGTTTTCTATGTCCTCTAGTATACAATGTAGGTGTGCGTTTTCTATGTGCTCTAGTATATAATGTAGGTGTACGTTTTCTATGTCCTCTAGTATATAATGTAGGTGTACGTTTTCTATGTGCTCTAGTATATAATGTAGGTGTGCGTTTTCTATGTCATCTAGTATATAATGTAGGTGTACGTTTTCTATGTGCTCTAGTATATAATGTAGGTGTGCGTTTTCTATGTCCTCTAGTATATAATGTAGGTGTACGTTTTCTATGTGCTCTAGTATATAATGTAGGTGTACGTTTTCTATGTGCTTTAGTATATAATGTAGGTGTACGTTTTCTATGTGCTCTAGTATATACTGTAGGTGTACGTTTTCTATGTGCTCTAGTATATAATGTAGGTGTGCGTTTTCTATGTCCTCTAGCATATAATGTAGGTGTGCGTTTTCTATGTCCTCTAGCATATAATGTAGGTGTGCGTTTTCTATGTGCTCTAGTATATAATGTAGGTGTGCGTTTTCTATGTCCTCCAGTATATAATGTAGGTGTTCGTTTTCTATGTCCTCTAGTATATAATGTAGGTGTACGTTTTCTATGTGCTCTAGTATATAATGTAGGTGTGCGTTTTCTATGTCCTCTAGTATATAATGTAGGTGTACGTTTTCTATGTGCTCTAGTATATAATGTAGGTGTGCGTTTTCTATGTGTTCTAGTATATAATGTAGGTGTGCGTTTTCTATGTCCTCTAGTATATAATGTAGGTGTGTGTTTTCTATGTCCTCTAGTATACAATGTGTGTAAGAGGCCATACTTGCGAATAACACATCACATACTAGATACAGGAGAGGGATCTACATACGTAGTTTATGTAGTTTTACACTATATATTATAAATGACAATATATGTACATATATTGAAATAAAATATTGCTAAAAATATTAATACATTTCTGCAAGATATAACAAATATACACAGACTGTTATCAGACTTGTCGTCGGTGTATAATGCATTAAATATTTTATTTTCAAAGTTATTTTCTTCAAGTGAGGAAACCATCCAGCTGGATTGCGGAAGCTCGATGGTTCTACACGGGTGTCCGTCCGTGCCTGAACTACTGCTCGGAGGGGAACCCAAGGTATACGTCCACCAATAATAGCATATAACCCCAGCTGTTGGGGCGATGTTAAACCCAAACGCAAGCAAAACAAGATCTAAATTAGATAGTACATGTATAACGTAATAGCTTCCTCACTGGAAATAATTCGGCGCCCACCGTTGGACTAATTTAGATCTACTGCCTACATGTGTACTGTAATATGAGGCATGCATTTCCGTGTCTTGGCATTTTTGCTAAATGTATATTTATGTCATTGCTCACGCCGTCATTAATTAAATACATTCTATATACACCCATACCTAAGACAAATATGGACATAAAAATCCCCATGTTGGACATGCCCACAATAAACCGGAATATGACAAACAACACGTAGTTTGGTGCGAAAGCTGACCCGAATGCGCCACCCACGTGCATAAAAACGGACACCAACAGCGCCATCTTACGTCCAAATCTGAAACATAAACAAAATAACTTTGTTTTTTTAGTGTTTTACCTTCGTCTAGAGATACATAGACACGTTGCGGTTGTATCTGGCGCTGGAAGATTATACTGTTAAACCTGTGTTAGTGGTCACCTCCATTAAGCAGCCAACCTGTATAAAGCAGTCAGTTTCCAAATTCCCAATATGTTGTTATTATACATTTGACCGCTATTAAGCAGCCCCATGTGCTAAACATCCACATTCTGGAATTCCATTGGCTGCCTACTTAAGACAGGTTGTCTGTATGAATTATTATCGAGGACTATTTATACTGATTATCGAGGACTATTTATACTGATTATCGAGGACTATTTATATTGATTATCGAGGACTATTTATACTGATTATCGAGGACTATTTATATTGATTATCGAGGACTATTTATACTGATTATCGAGGACTATTTATACTGATTATCGAGGACTATTTATACTGATTATCGAGGACTATTTATACTGATTATCGAGGACTATTTATACTGATTATCGAGGACTATTTATACTGATTATCGAGGACTATTTATACTGATTATCGAGGACTATTTATATTGATTATCGAGGACTATTTATACTGATTATCGAGGACTATTTATACTGATTATCGAGGACTATTTATACTGATTATCGAGGACTATTTATACTGATTATCGAGAACTATTTATACTGATTATCGAGGACTATTTATACTGATTATCGAGGACTATTTATATTGATTATCGAGGACTATTTATACTGATTATCGAGGAATATTTATACTGATTATCGAGGAATATTTATACTGATTATCGAGGAATATTTATACTGATTATCGAGGAATATTTATACTGATTATCGAGGACTATTTATATTGATTATCGAGGACTATTTATACTGATTATCGAGGACTATTTATATTGATTATCGAGGACTATTTATACTGATTATCGAGGACTATTTATACTGATTATCGAGGACTATTTATATTGATTATCGAGGACTATTTATACTGATTATCGAGGACTATTTATATTGATTATCGAGGACTATTTATACTGATTATCGAGGACTATTTATACTGATTATCGAGGACTATTTATATTGATTATCGAGGACTATTTATACTGATTATCGAGGACTATTTATATTGATTATCGAGGACTATTTATACTGATTATCGAGGACAATTTATACTGATTATCGAGGACTATTTATACTGATTATCGAGGACTATTTATACTGATTATCGAGGACTATTTATACTGATTATCGAGGACTATTTATATTGATTATCGAGGACTATTTATACTGATTATCGAGGACTATTTATATTGATTATCGAGGACTGTTTATATTGATTATCGAGGACTATTTATACTGATTTCTTTGAGATGTAATAAGGCTCAAAGTATACAGGCAAGCAGAACAATTTCTTTATCATATTAATGGTTACTGTGGTAATGTGATAAAAAGAATCGTACACTCATGGTGATTTCATACCATATTTTTAATAGGCAACTTTTAATAGCAAAATTCCAAAATGAGTTTCATAAAATATGGTATAAAATCACGACTCATGTAAGATCCTATATATAGCTAATTTATTCAACTCAGCACATTTAATGACCAAATCAGCAACCATTCTAAATCCATACTTAGCATTATGTTTATGCAAAGGTTATCACTATGTGATACCTACAACCTTTTCTTAGGCACGTGACGTCATCGACCAAGATCCCACCATCAAACATATAAATCGTTGCCCACGTTGTATATGACTTTCATTGCATAGGATATACATAGACCCAATGCTCTCAATCGAGCTTATCACGCGACTCCAGCATGATTCAAACATAAATACTTGATAATCTAGTCACAGACGGATATGTAGTCCAGTGGTAACACGCTGGACTGGTAATCCAGGGATCACAGGTTCGATCCCCCGACTGATCCTAATAAGATTAACAGTCTTTCAGATGAGACGTTAAACCGAGGTATCGTGTCGGTGCTTTACATCGTGCACGTAAACGAACCAGAGGAAACTCTGGAATGGGTATCTGTCTGTATCATTGCACTATCCTCCAACAATCTAAAAATACTAATCTCTTCAGGGGGCGTCGCTCATATGGGCAACCGGTAGCGACGATAAATAAACGTAAAACACACACACCATTGCCAGTATATCAATGTAACTCACGATGCACACACACATAACATGCACTATTGTTGGTTTAAACATATTTATTCGTTCATAATGTACAGTACATATATATTGTATACAACCCGAAAATGGATTAAATCGAAAGCGTATAACATATTGAGATTATCTCCATTGAATATATACGTGTGTCGGCGATTAAGAGATAATCGTATTATGTAGTAATACCTACATATTTATGTGTATGAAAATATAGCTTTTCATCAAATGAACAACTAACAAAATGGCAATTGGGAGGGGATAGAAAGCGATGAAATAACAAAACAATTTCCAAAGTGCTAGTGCGTCCCTGTGTTAAATTTGAGTAAATAGATTGTTAAAAACATTTAGACATTTCTATGAATGTACAGACCGCCTCCGTGGTCGAGTGGTTAAGGTCTATCTATCTTCCTTTAATGTCGAACCCCTCGCGGGGACGTAGACATGTTGCGCGTCAAAGACCGCTAAGAAGTTAAAAGTATGAGTAGTTAAAAGTATAATTTAAAAGGTATGAAAATAAGTTGTGGTAAAAGTTTAAAAGCAGCTACGCAGAACAACTAGGAACTGGCATGTTCAATATGGCAAACTGCCATATTGAATTGCTCTATGGTAGGGAGATGGACAATGTCAGGAGGGAGGTGGTTCCAATGATAGATTGTTCTTGGAAAGAAGGAGAACTTGTAGTAGTCTGTAGTTGCTGTAATTAACCTATAGCTTAAGGAATGGCAATGGCGAGTAGGACGGGAGAGGGGAACTAGGTAGTTTTCAATGGGAATAGCAACAATATCATTATGAATTTTATACATAAGGGATAACCTATTGTCAATACGCCGTTGATCTAGTCTGCGTAGATTTAGGGAATGTAGCATGTTTGTAACACTAGAGGTACGATAGAAGTCAGCCTTTATCCAACGGGCTGCTCTTCGCTGGACACCTTCAATTTGGTCTTTCAATGTTTGGGTATGGGGCGACCAGATCTCGGAGCCATATTCAAGCTGGGGTCTCACTAATGTCTGGTAAGCCATGGTCTTAAGGGGTTCAGATTTGACCTGGAGGTTTCTACGTAGAAATCCCAATGTTTGTTTGCTTTCTTTGTTGACCTTTTTATGTGGGTGTCCCACGACAGGTTATTTAAGATATCCACGCCAAGGTATTTGGCTGAGGTGACCGACTCAAGTAGGACTCCATGGAGTTTATAATTGCTGGGAATAGGATGTTTCCTTCTGGTGACGTGGATAACTTGACATTTGGAGGGGTTAAATTCCATGTCCCACTCCAACTCCCACTCTTCTAATCTCTTAAGACCATTTTGGAGTGTGACCGATTCATTTGCAGATGTCAGTGATAGATATACTGCAGTATCATCTGCAAAGATGCGGACTTTGGAACTGATGTTTTGTGGGAGGTCATTTATGTAGGCTAGGAAAAGCAGGGGTCCAAGTACGGATCCATGTGGGACTCCAGAGGACACCGGAATGGCCTCTGAACTAGTACCATTAAGGACAACTGACTGGAGTCTATTATCTAGAAAACTCTTAATCCACCTTAATGTTTGACCTCTGACTCCATATTCATGCATTTTTAGTAGTACTTTCTCGTGATTGACCTTATCGAAAGCCTTACTGAAGTCTAATACGATTAGATCTACCTGATGCTTATTGTAGACAGAGGTAACCAAGTCATTGACTAGCATTACTAATTGGGTCACGCATGACCGTTTTTCTCTAAAACCATGCTGCAAATGGTACAGAATACTGTGGTTAGTGAAGTGTTTTGCTATCGAGGAGGAAACTATATGTTCAAGTATCTTGCATAGAACACATGTCAGTGAGATAGGCCTATAGTTGGCGGGGTCTGACTTGTCCCTTTTTTTGTAAATGGGAGCAACATTTGCTGACTTCCACTGGGCCGGCAGTGATCCTTCGTTGAGGGATTTTTGGAATAAGACTTCAAGGATAGGTGAGTGTTCTTTAGACAGGGTTTTAAGTACGATTGGCTTAATTAGGTCAGGACCACTAGCCTTGTGGGGGTTCAGGTTATTGAGAAGTTTCTCTATGCCATTTGAGCTTACTGAGATCTCATTCATGTTTGGCGTGGATTGACCATTCAGGTTTCCATATGTGTCCTGAATTTTCATTTTACAAATGGAGGTAAGTCTTAGTGGGGATTTGGAGCTGAAGACAGACTGAAACTGTTTGTTCAGTGCTGTGGCTTTAGCAGCTTCTTCATGATGGAATTTGTTTTCATGCTTTATGGGTGGCATTGATTTGGAATCTTGCTTGGAATGCTTAAGAATGGAATACAGTTTCTTGGTGTTTGGCCTGTAAGGATGGGAGGCATCAGCACTGTTTAGATTTAGGATGTTTTCTAGGTATTGATGATAAGCCTCTTTGACCTCTTTCCGCACTAAATGTTTTCGATCCAGGAATTTCTTGCGATTTGAAGGCGTACTTGACTTCTTAGTATTTTTAAAGGCCCTATCGGTCGCTATAAGGTCGCTGACTTGTATACCACTGTAAACTATAATCTCTGATGGTTACGGGTTCGAGCCCCGCTCCGACCGTGTCTCATTTATATGAAAAAGTTGGCAGTTTCTTACGGAGGTTGGTGCACCAAGTACTGGTTAACCGCTGGAGCCTGCCCAGGAAAGGTGTTGTTAGGTAAACTGCCCGTCGCTCAAATAGGAAACCGGTAGCGACGTTAAATAAACTTAAATTAAAAATAATATGAATGTATCGCCAGCTAAGACTATTACTTCATGGAGTATTATTGTTAGTTTATAAATAGATTTGCATAAACTAATACTGTATGAAACGAATACAAATATTTTAATATGTATGTAGCGAATACACATGTCTAAATATGAATGTATCGAATAAAAGGTATGAATATGTATGTAACAAAATGTGTATGCGAAAATAATAGATATTTTAAAAAATGTATAAAATTGTAGTGTTGCCAACAATCCTGATTGACCTAGCACTAGACGTACATGTATATATACTTTACCAGTCGTCAAACATAATGAATACAACAATGTTTCTACATGAACGTGTATGTTGTCAAGGACCGGTCTTTCCATTCATATAACTCTTAACAGAGGACAGTGACTTTAAATAGCAAACAAGGTTTTCATTTTAAAGGTATCTACACATACACATTTCAGACAAGTCCCCAGAATTAATATTAATCACCATTATACTATTTTGCAAGGCTTTGTCAGGACACTATTGTCAGATTTTGTCAAGATAATTAGAACGCGTATGGAGAGGACAACCATAAGCTGTATAGCTTTCCGTCCAATTCCTTATTTCAAATGTTGTAAAAAAACCCATGTACATGATAGAAAATAAATATGTTTAAACCAATTAAAACGCTTCTTATAATACGTTAAGATATTGACACAGTACTCGTAAACGTGCGCATCCGAATAGAACGTACAGTCGGTACTTGATTGAGTGTTTGGGTTGTCTAGGGTTTCGTATCGATGAAGTAAAAAACATATTTGAATGATTATTTAATATTTATCTATATCGAAGAAGAGAAGTTAACACGTCTGAACTGTTATCGAATATATGAAAGTTATTTGTATGCTATGTATGATATTAACACTAGCATTCAACCATTCAAGTGTACATTGCTTAGTTTATACAAATACAAATTAATTTTAGCTCGATTGCGAAACATGTGCTTTCAACTTATATTAATCACTCTCGAGACCTCATTCCTGATGGAATCCATCGCCATGAGGGAGAGAGAAGAGGCAACGTGGAATTTAAATGCCTTGCCTAAGGGCACAATCGTAACGGCTACAACGGGACACGAACTCCGGACCTTTCGCACATGAAGCGAACGCGCTACCACTGAGCTATTAGAACTTCCACATCCATAAACAGTCGAACCTGTGTTAGTGGTCACCTCTATTAGGCAGCCAACCTGTATTAAGCAGCCATTTTCCAGACTCCAAATATGTTGTTTTATTATACATTTGCACTCTATTAAGCAGCCACCTGTGCTAAGCAGCCACTTTCTGTGAGTCCATTGGCTGGCTGCTTAATACAGGTTTGACTGTACATTGTTAATACTCATTTTGCAAACTTCTGACAAAATATGACTATATAACAGTTGCTATATTTGCTCGCATTTGCAAACCATCTTAAAACAATCATATTTGTGAAAATTCCGTTTGATTATTCCGTTTTTTGAAGGAAAGTGTCCTAACATATTAGGGGAAACGTGAGTTTTATCTCGTAATACCATCAGGAATGAGATATCGAGAGTGATTAATATAACGTTGCAAAACCTTGTTTCGCAGTCGAGCTAAAATAAATGTGTACCAACTAACCAGTATTTAGCCATTACATTGTTTTCAAAGTTTGTATATACAGTGCTGTACTGTCTTTGCAACTTGCATGGGGATACGGACAGTAAATCATATTGTTCAAAGTGTGTATATACAGTGCTGTACTGTCTTTGCAACTTGCATGGGGATACGGACAGTAAATCATATTGTTCAAAGTGTGTATATACAGTGCTGTGCTGTCTTTGCAACTTGCATGGGGATATGGACAGTAAATCATATTGTTCAAAGTGTGTATATACAGTGCTGTGCTGTCTTTGCAACTTGCATGGGGATACGGACAGTAAATCATATTGTTCAAAGTGTGTATATACAGTGCTGTGCTGTCTTTGCAACTTGCATGGGGATACGGACAGTAAATCATATTGGAGTTGATGTCTGGCGAACATGCTACACATGTTAAGCATTCCAACACGCTAAATGGCAAATATGCTAATGGACCAGTCACCACTTATATGCGACTATACTCACATATCTGAGAACACGCCCAGTGCGATGGCGCCAATCAGAACTCCCGCCATCAGGATCATGTTAGCGTTAGCTCGTGCAATCTCCTGACCACATATAAGGTTTGCCTGCAAAGGAGAACAATATGACTCAGTCTGTTTGTCTATCCGTCTATTATATAATATATGTCAGTCGTCCAATGGTAACAAGTTGGTCTGCGAATTCAGGGATCGCAGTTTACATCCCCGGTTTGACCATAATAGCATTAACAGTCTTTAAGATAGGACTATAACGCGTTGTTTAATTGTATTGTTTATCGGTGCTATTCATCCACATCCGTGGTAGAGTGGTAATGGTCGCTGACTTGTATACCACTGTAATCTATCATCACTGATGGGCACGGGTGCGAGCCCCGCTCAGGCCGTGTCTCTTTATGCACTAAAATTAGGCCTACTTGTTTTCGGTCCACCAATCATATTTCATGTAACAGAACGTTGTTCGACTTTTTGTGTTTTTCGACTTGTTCACACGACTGTACATGACCTTACAAAGCAATCAATGAAGGTTCTCTCATTATACAAACAAACATTACTTACTGCTTAAGGGAGTTCTAGGGTTCAAGTAAATGACATATTTTATATAATGTGTAAATTTATCTGAATCATTTTGCTCATTTTCCTGTTTGACAGTTCTTGTATGTACCATATAAACCAAGCAACTGATACAGAGAACAATGTGACGTCATTCGAAAACAGGTGGGATGCGAAAACATGGCGATTGACGATAACTGTGGAGACTTGATACACCGAAAACATGGCGATTGACGATAACTGTGGAGACTTGATACACCGAAAACATTAAAATCGGTTGAAATAAAAGCAAATCACCTTCAATATGTTTATAATCATTCATGATTCCTCATATCAATGTATTCCCGACAAGGCCAGTGTGTTGTATCGAGGTACATATGGTACAATACCTATCGAGGTACATATTGCCGACAAGGACAGTGTGTTGTATCGAGGTACATATGGTACAATACCTATCGAGGTACATATTCCCGACAAGGACAGTGTGTTGTATCGAGGTACATATGGTACAATACCTATCAAGGTACATATTCCCGACAAGGACAGTGTGTTGTATCGAGGTACATATGGTACAATACCTATCGAAGTACATATTCCCGACAAGGACAGTGTGTTGTATCGAGGTACATATGGTACAATACCTATCGAGGTACATATTCCCGACAAGGACAGTGTGTTGTATCGAGGTACATATGGTACAATACCTATCGAGGTACATATGGTACAATACCTATCGAGGTACATATGGTACAATACCTATCGAGGTATATATGGTACAATACCTATCGAGGTACATATGGTACTATAACTATCGAGGTACATATGGTACAATACCTATCGAGGTACATATGGTACAATACATATCGAGGTACATATGGTACAATACCTATCGAGGTACGTATGGTACAATACCTATCGAGGTACATATGGTACAATACCAATCGAGGTACATATGGTACAATACCTATCGAGGTATATATGGTATAATACCTATCGAGGTACATATGGTACAATACCTATCGAGGTACATATGGTACAATACCTATCGAGGTACATATGGTACAATACCTATCGAGGTACATATGGTACAATACCTATCGAGGTACATATTGCCGACAAGGACAGTGTGTTGTATCGAGGTACATATGGTACAATACCTATCGAGGTACATATTCCCGACAAGGACAGTGTGTTGTATCGAGGTACATATGGTACAATACCTATCAAGGTACATATTCCCGACAAGGACAGTGTGTTGTATCGAGGTACATATGGTACAATACCTATCGAAGTACATATTCCCGACAAGGACAGTGTGTTGTATCGAGGTACATATGGTACAATACCTATCGAGGTACATATTCCCGACAAGGACAGTGTGTTGTATCGAGGTACATATGGTACAATACCTATCGAGGTACATATGGTACAATACCTATCGAGGTACATATGGTACAATACCTATCGAGGTATATATGGTACAATACCTATCGAGGTACATATTGCCGACAAGGACAGTGTGTTGTATCGAGGTACATATGGTACAATACCTATCGATGTACATATTGCCGACAAGGACAGTGTGTTGTATCGTGGTACATATGGTACAATACCTATCGAGGTACATATGGTACAATACCTATCGAGGTACATATGGTACAATACCTATCGAGGTATATATGGTACAATACCTATCGAGGTACATATGGTACAATACCTATCGAGGTACATATGGTACAATACCTATCGAGGTACATATGGTACAATACCTATCGAGGTACATATGGTACAATACCTATCGAGGTACATATGGTACACTACCCATCGAGGTACATATGGTACAATACCTATCGAGGTAAATATGGTACAATACCTATCGAGGTACATATGGTACTATACCTATCGAGGTACATATGGTACAATACCTATCGAGGTACATATGGTACAATACATATCGAGGTACATATGGTACAATACTTATCGAGGTACATATGGTACAATACCTATCGAGGTACATATGGTACAATACCTATCGAGGTACATATGGTACAATACCTATCGAGGTACATATGGTACAATACCTATCGAGGTACATATGGTATTATACCTATCGAGGTACATATGGTACAATACCTATCGAGGTACATATGGTACAATACCTATCGAGGTTCGTATGGTACAATACCTATCGAGGTACATATGGTACAATACCTATCGAGGTACATATTCCCGACAAGGACAGTGTGCTGTATCGAGGTACATATGGTACAATACCTATCGAGGTACATATTGCCGACAAGGACAGTGTGCTGTATCGAGGTAAATATGGTACAATACCTATCGAGGTACATATTGCCGACAAGGACAGTGTGTTGTATCGAGGTACATATGGTACAATACCTATCGATGTACATATGGTACAATACCTATCGAGGTACATATGGTACAATACTTATCGAGGTACATATGGTACAATACCTATCGAGGTACATATGGTATTATACCTATCGAGGTACATATGGTACAATACCTATCGAGGTACATATTCCCGACAAGGACAGTGTGCTGTATCGAGGTACATATGGTACAATACCTATCGAGGTACATATTGCCGACAAGGACAGTGTGCTGTATCGAGGTAAATATGGTACAATACCTATCGAGGTACATATTGCCGACAAGGACAGTGTGTTGTATCGAGGTACATATGGTACAATACCTATCGATGTACATATTGCCGACAAGGACAGTGTGTTGTATCGAGGTACATATGGTACAATACCTATCGAGGTACATATTACCGACAAGGACAGGTGTTGTATCGAGGTACATATGGTACAATACCTATCGAGGTACATATTGCCGACAAGGACAGTGTGTTGTATCGAGGTACATATGGTACAATACCCATCGAGGTACATATTGCCGACAAGGACAGTGTGTTGTATCGAGGTACATATGGTACAATACCCATCGAGGTACATATTGCCGACAAGGACAGTGTGTTGTATCGAGGTACATATGGTACAATACCTATCGAGGTACATATGGTACAATACATATCGAGGTACATATGGTACAATACCTATCGAGGTACGTATGGTACAATACCTATCGAGGTACATATGGTACAATACCAATCGAGGTACATATGGTACAATACCTATCGAGGTATATATGGTACAATACCTATCGAGGTACATATGGTACAATACCTATCGAGGTACATATGGTACAATACCTATCGAGGTACATATTCCCGACAAGGACAGTGTGCTGCATCGAGGTACATATGGTACAATACCTATCGAGGTACATATTCCCGACAAGGACAGTGTGCTGTATCGAGGTACATATGGTACAATACCTATCGAGGTACATATTCCCGACAAGGACAGTGTGCTGTATCGAGGTACATATGGTACAATACCTATCGAGGTACATATTGCCGACAAGGACAGTGTGTTGTATCGAGGTACATATGGTACAATACCTATCGAGGTACATATTGCCGACAAGGACAGTGTGCTGTATCGAGGTAAATATGGTACAATACCTATCGAGGTACATATGGTACAATACCTATCGACGTACATATGGTACAATACCTATCGAGGTACATATGGTACAATACCTATGGAGGTACATATGGTACTATACCTATCGAGGTACATATGGTACAATACCTATCGAGGTACATATGGTTCAATGCCTATCGAGGTACATATGGTACAATACCTATCGAGGTACATATGGTACAATACCTATCGAGGTACATATTCCCGACAAGGACAGTGTGCTGTATCGAGGTACATACGGTACAATACCTATCGAGGTACATATTGCCGACAAGGACAGTGTGCTGTATCGAGGTACATATGGTACAATACCTATCGAGGTACATATGGTACAATACCTATCGAGGTACATATGGTACAATGCCTATCGAGGTACATATGGTACAATACCTATCGAGGTACATATTGCCGACAAGGACAGTGTGCTGTATCGAGGTACATATGGTACAATACCTATCGAGGTACAAATTGCCGACAAGGACAGTGTGTTGTATCGAGGTACATATGGTACAATACTTATCGAGGTACATATTGCCGACAAGGACAGTGTGTTGTATCGAGGTACATATGGTACAATACCCATCGAGGTACATATTGCCGACAAGAACAGTGTGTTGTATCGAGGTACATATGGTACAATACCTATCGAAGTACATATTGCCGACAAGGACAGTGTGTTGTATCGAGGTACATATGGTACAATACCTATCGAGGTACATATTGCCGACAAGGACAGTGTGTTGTATCGAGGTACATATGGTACAATACCTATCGAGGTACATATTGCCGACAAGGACAGTGTGTTGTATCGAGGTACATATGGTACAATACCCATCGAGGTACATATTGCCGACAAGGACAGTGTGTTGTATCGAGGTACATATGGTACAATACCCATCGAGGTACATATTGCCGACAAGGACAGTGTGTTGTATCGAGGTACATATGGTACAATACCTATCGAGGTACATATGGTACAATACATATCGAGGTACATATAGTACAATACCTATCGAGGTACATATGGTACAATACCTATCGAGGTACATATGGTACAATGCCTATCGAGGTACATATGGTACAATACCTATCGAGGTACATATGGTACAATACCTATCGAGGTACATATGGTACAATACCTATCGAGGTACATATTCCCGACAAGGACAATGTGTTGTATCGAGGTACATATGGTATAATACCTATCGACGTACATATGGTACAATACCTATCGAGGTACATATGGTACAATACCTATGGAGGTACATATGGTACTATACCTATCGAGGTACATATGGTACAATACCTATCGAGGTACATATGGTTCAATGCCTATCGAGGTACATATGGTACAATACCTATCGAGGTACATATGGTACAATACCTATCGAGGTACATATTCCCGACAAGGACAGTGTGCTGTATCGAGGTACATACGGTACAATACCTATCGAGGTACATATTGCCGACAAGGACAGTGTGCTGTATCGAGGTACATATGGTACAATACCTATCGAGGTACAAATTGCCGACAAGGACAGTGTGTTGTATCGAGGTACATATGGTACAATACCCATCGAGGTACATATTGCCGACAAGAACAGTGTGTTGTATCGAGGTACATATGGTAAAATACCTATCGAAGTACATATTGCCGACAAGGACAGTGTGTTGTATCGAGGTACATATGGTACAATACCTATCGAGGTACATATTGCCGACAAGGACAGTGTGTTGTATCGAGGTACATATGGTACAATACCTATCGAGGTACATATTGCCGACAAGGACAGTGTGTTGTATCGAGGTACATATGGTACAATACCCATCGAGGTACATATTGCCGACAAGGACAGTGTGTTGTATCGAGGTACATATGGTACAATACCCATCGAGGTACATATTGCCGACAAGGACAGTGTGTTGTATCGAGGTACATATGGTACAATACCTATCGAGGTACATATGGTACAATACATATCGAGGTACATATAGTACAATACCTATCGAGGTACATATGGTACAATACCTATCGAGGTACATATGGTACAATGCCTATCGAGGTACATATGGTACAATACCTATCGAGGTACATATGGTACAATACCTATCGAGGTACATATGGTACAATACCCATCGAGGTACATATTGCCGACAAGGACAGTGTGTTGTATCGAGGTACATATGGTACAATACCCATCGAGGTACATATTGCCGACAAGGACAGTGTGTTGTATCGAGGTACATATGGTACAATACCTATCGAGGTACATATTGCCGACAAGGACAGTGTGTTGTATCGAGGTACATATGGTACAATACCCATCGAGGTACATATTGCCGACAAGGACAGTGTGTTGTATCGAGGTACATATGGTACAATACCCATCGAGGTACATATTGCCGACAAGGACAGTGTGTTGTATCGAGGTACATATGGTACAATACCCATCGAGGTACATATTGCCGACAAGGACAGTGTGTTGTATCGAGGTACATATGGAACAATACCTATCGAGGTACATATGGTACAATATATATCGAGGTACATATGGTACAATACCTATCGAGGTACGTATGGTACAATACCTATCGAAGTACATATGGTACAATACCAATCGAGGTACATATGGTACAATACCTATCGAGGTACATATTGTACAATACCTATCGAGGTACATATGGTACAATACCAATCGAGGTACATATGGTACAATACCTATCGAGGTACATATGGTACAATACCTATCGAGGTACATATGGTACAATACCTATCCAGGTACATATGGTACAATACCTATCGAGGTACATATTCCCGACAAGGACAGTGTGCTGTATCGAGGTACATATGGTACAATACCTATCGAGGTACATATACCCGACAAGGACAGTGTGCTGTATCGAGGTACATATGGTACAATACCTATCGAGGTACATATTGCCGACAAGGACAGTGTGCTGTATCGAGGTAAATATGGTACAATACCTATCGAGGTACATATGGTACAATACCTATCGAGGTACATATGGTACAATACCTATCGAGGTACATATGGTACAATACCTATCGAGGTATATATGGTACAATACCTATCGAGGTACATATGGTACTATAACTATCGAGGTACATATGGTACAATACCTATCGAGGTACATATGGTACAATGCCTATCGAGGTACATATGGTACAATACCTATCGAGGTACATATGGTACAATACCCATCGAGGTACATATTGCCGACAAGGACAGTGTGTTGTATCGAGGTACATATGGTACAATACATATCGAGGTACATATGGTACAATACCTATCGAGGTACATATGGTACAATACCTATCGAGGTACATATGGTACAATACCTATCGAGGTACATATGGTACAATACCTATCGAGGTACATATTCCCGACAAGGACAATGTGCTGTATCGAGGTACATATGGTATAATACCTATCGAGGTACATATTGCCGACAAGGACAGTGTGCTGTATCGAGGTACATATGGTACAATACCTATCGAGGTACAAATTGCCGACAAGGACAGTGTGTTGTATGGAAGTACATATGGTACAATACTTATCGAGGTACATATTGCCGACAAGGACAGTGTGTTGTATCGAGGTACATATGGTACAATACCCATCGAGGTACATATTGCCGACAAGAACAGTGTGTTGTTTCGAGGTACATATGGTACAATACCCATCGAGGTACATATTGCCGACAAGAACAGTGTGTTGTATCGAGGTACATATGGTACAATACCTATCGAAGTACATATTGCCGACAAGGACAGTGTGTTGTATCGAGGTACATATGGTACAATACCTATCGAGGTACATATTGCCGACAAGGACAGTGTGTTGTATCGAGGTACATATTGTACAATACCTATCGAGGTACATATTGCCGACAAGGACAGTGTGTTGTATCGAGGTACATATGGTACAATACCCATCGAGGTACATATTGCCGACAAGGACAGTGTGTTGTATCGAGGTACATATGGTACAATACCTATCGACGTACATATGGTACAATACCTATCGAGGTACATATGGTACAATACCAATCGAGGTACATATGGTACAATACCTATCGAGGTACATATGGTACAATACCTATCGAGGTACATATGGTACAATACCTATCGAGGTACATATAGTACAATACCTATCGAGGTACATATTCCCGACAAGGACAGTGTGCTGCATCGAGGTACATATGGTACAATACCTATCGAGGTACATATTCCCGACAAGGACAGCGTGCTGTATCGAGGTACATATGGTACAATACCTATCGAGGTACATATACTCGACAAGGACAGTGTGCTGTATCGAGGTACATATGGTACAATACCTATCGAGGTACATATTGCCGACAAGGACAGTGTGCTGTATCGAGGTAAATATGGTACAATACCTATCGAGGTACATATGGTACAATACCTATCGAGGTACATATGGTACAATACCTATCGAGGTACATATGGTACAATACCTATCGAGGTATATATGGTACAATACCTATCGAGGTACATATGGTACTATAACTATCGAGGTACATATGGTACAATACCTATCGAGGTACATATGGTACAATGCCTATCGAGGTACATATGGTACACTACCTATCGAGGTACATATGGTAAAATACCCATCGAGGTACATATTGCCGACAAGGACAGTGTGTTGTATCGAGGTACATATGGTACAATACATATCGAGGTACATATGGTACAATACCTATCGAGGTACATATGGTACAATACCTATCGAGGTACATATGGTACAATACCTATCGAGGTACATATGGTACAATACCTATCGAGGTACATATTCCCGACAAGGACAATGTGTTGTATCGAGGTACATATGGTATAATACCTATCGAGGTACATATTGCCGACAAGGACAGTGTGCTGTATCGAGGTACATATGGTACAATACCTAACGAGGTACAAATTGCCGACACGGACAGTGTGTTGTATGGAAGTACATATGGTACAATACTTATCGAGGTACATATTGCCGACAAGGACAGTGTGTTGTATCGAGGTACATATGGTACAATACCCATCGAGGTACATATTGCCGACAAGAACAGTGTGTTGTTTCGAGGTACATATGGTACAATACCCATCGAGGTACATATTGCCGACAAGAACAGTGTGTTGTATCGAGGTACATATGGTACAATACCTATCGAAGTACATATTGCCGACAAGGACAGTGTGTTGTATCGAGGTACATATGGCACAATACCTATCGAGGTACATATTGCCGACAAGGACAGTGTGTTGTATCGAGGTACATATTGTACAATACCTATCGAGGTACATATTGCCGACAAGGACAGTGTGTTGTATCGAGGTACATATGGTACAATACCCATCGAGGTACATATTGCCGACAAGGACAGTGTGTTGTATCGAGGTACATATGGTACAATACCTATCGACGTACATATGGTACAATACCTATCGAGGTACATATGGTACAATACCTATCGAGGTACATATTGCCGACAAGGACAGTGTGTTGTATCGAGGTACATATGGTACAATATTTATCGAGGTACATATTGCCGACAAGGACAGTGTGTTGTATCGAGGTACATATGATACAATACCCATCGAGGTACATATTGCCGACAGAACAGTGTGTTGTTTCGAGGTACATATGGTACAATACATATCGAGGTACATATGGTACAATACCTATCGAGGTACATATGGTACAATACCTATCGAGGTACATATGGTACAATACCTATCGAGGTACATATGGTACAATACCTACGAGGTACATATGGTACAATACCTATCGAGGTACATATGGTACTATACCTATCGAGGTACATATGGTACAATACCTATCGAGGTACATATGGTACAATACCTATCGAGGTACATATGGTACAATACCTATCGAGGTACATATGGTACAATACCTATCGAGGTACATATTCCCGACAAGGACAATGTGCTGCATCGAGGTACATATGGTATAATACCTATCGAGGTACATATTGCCGACAAGGACAGTGTGCTGTATCGAGGTACATATGGTACAATACCTATCGAGGTACATATTGCCGACAAGGACAGTGTGTTGTATCGAGGTACATATGGTACAATACCTATCGAGGTACATATTGCCGACAAGAACAGTGTGTTGTATCGAGGTACATATGGTACAATACCCATCGAGGTACATATTGCCGACAAGAACAGTGTGTTGTATCGAGGTACATATGGTACAATACCTATCGAGGTACATATTGCCGACAAGGACAGTGTGTTGTATCGAGGTACATATGGTACAATACCTATCGAGGTACATATTGCCGACAAGGACAGTGTGTTGTATCGAGGTACATATGGTACAATACCCATCGAGGTACATATTGCCGACAAGGACAGTGTGTTGTATCGAGGTACATATGGTACAATACCCATCGAGGTACATATTGCCGACAAGGACAGTGTGTTGTATCGAGGTACATATGGTACAATACCCATCGAGGTACATATTGCCGACAAGGACAGTGTGTTGTATCGAGGTACATATGGTACAATACCCATCGAGGTACATATTGCCGACAAGGACAGTGTGTTGTATCGAGGTACATATGGTACAATACCTATCGAGGTACATATGGTACAATACATATCGAGGTACATATGGTACAATACCTATCGAGGTACATATGGTACAATACCTATCGAGGTACATATGGTACAATACCTATCGAGGTACATATGGTACAATACCTATCGAGGTACATATGGTACAATACCTATCGAGGTACATATGGTACAATACCTATCGAGGTACATATGGTACAATACCTATCGAGGTACATATGGTACAATACCTATCGAGGTACATATGGTACAATACCTATCGAGGTACATATTCCCGACAAGGACAGTGTGCTGCATCGAGGTACATATGGTACAATACCTATCGAGGTACATATTCCCGACAAGGACAGTGTGCTGTATCGAGGTACATATGGTACAATACCTATCGAGGTACATATTCCCGACAAGGACAGTGTGCTGTATCGAGGTACATATGGTACAATACCTATCGAGGTACATATTGCCGACAAGGACAGTGTGTTGTATCGAGGTACATATGGTACAATACCTATCGAGGTACATATTGCCGACAAGGACAGTGTGTTGTATCGAGGTACATATGGTACAATACCTATCGACGTACATATGGTACAATACCTATCGAGGTACATATGGTACAATACCTATCGAGGTACATATTGCCGACAAGGACAGTGTGTTGTATCGAGGTACATATGGTACAATATTTATCGAGGTACATATTGCCGACAAGGACAGTGTGTTGTATCGAGGTACATATGATACAATACCCATCGAGGTACATATTGCCGACAAGAACAGTGTGTTGTTTCGAGGTACATATGGTACAATACATATCGAGGTACATATGGTACAATACCTATCGAGGTACATATGGTACAATACCTATCGAGGTACATATGGTACAATACCTATCGAGGTACATATGGTACAATACCTATCGAGGTACATATGGTACAATACCTATCGAGGTACATATGGTACTATACCTATCGAGGTACATATGGTACAATACCCATCGAGGTACATATGGTACAATACCTATCGAGGTACATATGGTACAATACCTATCGAGGTACATATGGTACAATACCTATCGAGGTACATATTCCCGACAAGGACAATGTGCTGTATCGAGGTACATATGGTATAATACCTATCGAGGTACATATTGCCGACAAGGACAGTGTGCTGTATCGAGGTACATATGGTAAAATACCTATCGAGGTACAAATTGCCGACAAGGACAGTGTGTTGTATGGAAGTACATATGGTACAATACCTATCGAGGTACATATTGCCGACAAGGACAGTGTGTTGTATCGAGGTACATATGGTACAATACCCATCGAGGTACATATTGCCGACAAGAACAGTGTGTTGTTTCGAGGTACATATGGTACAATACCCATCGAGGTACATATTGCCGACAAGAACAGTGTGTTGTATCGAGGTACATATGGTAAAATACCTATCGAAGTACATATTGCCGACAAGGACAGTGTGTTGTATCGAGGTACATATGGTACAATACCTATCGAGGTACATATTGCCGACAAGGACAGTGTGTTGTATCGAGGTACATATGGTACAATACCTATCGAGGTACATATTGCCGACAAGGACAGTGTGTTGTATCGAGGTACATATGGTACAATACCCATCGAGGTACATATTGCCGACAAGGACAGTGTGTTGTATCGAGGTACATATGGTACAATACCCATCGAGGTACATATTGCCGACAAGGACAGTGTGTTGTATCGAGGTACATATGGTACAATACCTATCGAGGTACATATGGTACAATACATATCGAGGTACATATGGTACAATACCTATCGAGGTACGTATGGTACAATACCTATCGAGGTACATATGGTACAATACCAATCGAGGTACATATGGTACAATACCTATCGAGGTATATATGGTACAATACCTATCGAGGTACATATGGTACAATACCTATCGAGGTACATATGGTACAATACCTATCGAGGTACATATGGTACAATACCTATCGAGGTACATATGGTACAATACCTATCGAGGTACATATTCCCGACAAGGACAGTGTGCTGCATCGAGGTACATATGGTACAATACCTATCGAGGTACATATTCCCGACAAGGACAGTGTGCTGTATCGAGGTACATATGGTACAATACCTATCGAGGTACATATTCCCGACAAGGACAGTGTGCTGTATCGAGGTACATATGGTACAATACCTATCGAGGTACATATTGCCGACAAGGACAGTGTGCTGTATCGAGGTACATATGGTACAATACCTATCGAGGTACATATTGCCGACAAGGACAGTGTGTTGTATCGAGGTACATATGGTACAATACCTATCGAGGTACATATGGTACAATACCTATCGAGGTACATATGGTACAATACCTATCGAGGTACATATGCCGACAAGGACAGTGTGTTGTATCGAGGTACATATGGTACAATACCTATCGAGGTACATATTGCCGACAAGGACATGTGTGTATCGAGGTACATATGGTACAATACCCATCGAGGTACATATTGCGACAAGAACAGTGTGTTGTATCGAGGTACATATGGTACAATACATATCGAGGTACATATGGTACAATACCTATCGAGGTACATATGGTACAATACCTATCGAGGTACATATGGTACAATACCTATCGAGGTACATATGGTACAATACCTATCGAGGTACATATGGTACTATACCTATCGAGGTACATATGGTACTATACCCATCGAGGTACATATGGTACAATACCTATCGAGGTACATATGGTACAATACCTATCGAGGTACATATGGTACAATACCTATCGAGGTACATATTCCCGACAAGGACAATGTGATGTATCGAGGTACATATGGTACAATACCTATCGAGGTACATATTGCCGACAAGGACAGTGTGCTGTATCGAGGTACATATGGTAAAATACCTATCGAGGTACAAATTGCCGACAAGGACAGTGTGTTGTATGGAAGTACATATGGTACAATACTTATCGAGGTACATATTGCCGACAAGGACAGTGTGTTGTATCGAGGTACATATGGTACAATACCCATCGAGGTACATATTGCCGACAAGAACAGTGTGTTGTTTCGAGGTACATATGGTACAATACCCATCGAGGTACATATTGCCGACAAGAACAGTGTGTTGTATCGAGGTACATATGGTAAAATACCTATCGAAGTACATATTGCCGACAAGGACAGTGTGCTGTATCGAGGTACATATGGTACAATACCTATCGATGTACATATTACCGACAAGGACAGTGTGTTGTATCGAGGTACATATGGTACAATACCCATCGAGGTACATATTGCCGACAAGGACAGTGTGTTGTATCGAGGTACATATGGTACAATACCCATCGAGGTACATATTGCCGACAAGGACAGTGTGTT
>CM026387.1:36996712-37079599 GCA_014843695.1 Archivesica marissinica
GCAAGCAAATGGCATAAACTCCGAGCGTAGTCAAATAGGCAAGCAAATGGCATAAACTCCGAGAGTAGTCAAATAGGCAAGCAAATGGCATAAACTCCGAGAGTAGTCAAATAGGCAAGCAAATGGCATAAACTCCGAGAGTAGTCAAATAGGCAAGCAAATGGCATAAACTCCGAGCGTAGTCAAATAGGCAAGCAAATGGCATAAACTCCGAGAGTAGTCAAATAGGCAAGCAAATGGCATAAACTGCGAGAGTAGTCAAATAGGCAAGCAAATGGCATAAACTGCGAGAGTAGTCAAATAGGCAAGCAAATGGCATAAACTCCGAGAGTAGTCAAATAGGCAAGCAAATGGCATAAACTGCGAGAGTAGTCAAATAGGCAAGCAAATGGCATAAACCCCGAGAGTAGTCAAATAGGCAAGCAAATGGCATAAACTCCGAGAGTAGTCAAATAGGCAAGCAAATGGCATAAACTCCGAGAGTAGTCAAATAGGCAAGCAAATGGCATAAACTCCGAGAGTAGTCAAATAGGCAAGCAAATGGCATAAACTCCGAGCGTAGTCAAATAGGCAAGCAAATGGCATAAACCCCGAGAGTAGTCAAATAGGCAAGCAAATGGCATAAACTCCGAGAGTAGTCAAATAGGCAAGCAAATGGCATAAACTGCGAGAGTAGTCAAATAGGCAAGCAAATGGCATAAACTGCGAGAGTAGTCAAATAGGCAAGCAAATGGCATAAACTGCGAGAGTAGTCAAATAGGCAAGCAAATGGCATAAACTGCGAGAGTAGTCAAATAGGCAAGCAAATGGCATAAACTGCGAGAGTAGTCAAATAGGCAAGCAAATGGCATAAACTCCGAGAGTAGTCAAATAGGCAAGCAAATGGCATAAACTCCGAGAGTAGTCAAATAGGCAAGCAAATGGCATAAACTCGGAGAGTAGTCAAATAGGCAAGCAAATGGCATAAACTCGGAGAGTAGTCAAATAGGCAAGCAAATGGCATAAACTCGGAGAGTAGTCAAATAGGCAAGCAAATGGCATAAACTCGGAGAGTAGTCAAATAGGCAAGCAAATGGCATAAACTCCGAGAGTAGTCAAATAGGCAAGCAAATGGCATAAACCCCGAGAGTAGTCAAATAGGCAAGCAAATGGCATAAACTCGGAGAGTAGTCAAATAGGCAAGCAAATGGCATAAACTCGGAGAGTAGTCAAATAGGCAAGCAAATGGCATAAACTCCGAGAGTAGTCAAATAGGCAAGCAAATGGCATAAACTCGGAGAGTAGTCAAATAGGCAAGCAAATGGCATAAACTCCGAGAGTAGTCAATAGGCAAGCAAATGGCATAAACTCGAGAGTAGTCAAATAGGCAAGCAAATGGCATAAACCCCGATATATAGTAGATATCAAACCACTGTATTACAATTATGGACGGTTCTAATACCATGTCGCATGCTACCTCAGGTCCTATACAATACTGGATTGGGATGACCGATGAGGAGACTGAAAACGTCTGGAAATATATCGACAACGGAAAAGTGGCAACATTTTTCGACTGGGTCACTGGTGAACCCGATGGTATACAGACATTTGATGGAAACGCTATGGCAGACTGTGCCGTTTTCGATCCCTTCCGAAAGTTCCAATGGCGAGATGAAGATTGTTCACCATACCACTATTCGGAACCGATCTGCGAAATGAGGTACGCTATCGCTTACCGCAATTAAGCTTGTGGAAGTCGTGATAACACAGTGGATGCGCGTTCGCTTCAGGTGCGAAAGGTCCGGAGTTCGAGCACCGCTGGAGCCGTTACGATTGTGCCCTTAGGCAAGGCATTTAAATTCCACGTTGCCTTTTCTTTCTCCCTCGTGGCGATGGATTGCATCAGGAATGAGGTCTCGAGATTGATTAATATAAGTTGAAAGAACTTGTTTCGCAATGGAGCTAAAATAAATTTGTATAAATTAAGCTTGTAAAAAAATAGTTTATGTTATATAAATCAATGTGAAAAATGGAAATAGTGAGCGTATAATAATACAAATATTTATTAATTTGGATATATTATTTAGTATAAACATGTTCTACAATGACTGGTGGAAATAAAAAACGTAAAGATCGGAATAGTAGTGGTAATGAAAGTGATAAACATAACAGCACCAAACTTTTCAAACAAAGAGGCGCGTCGGAGGAGAAAGAGCAACAAGTTGTAGTAAGTGAAATACTGAGCCAAACTAACTCCATTTTGTATGATAATGATAAAGCAGACAGTGATTGTGTATTTAAACTAAATGATATAGTGATTATACCACCAAAATCAAAACCAGACACTATGGCAGAGGGTAGTACCAGGATGCAGGAGACAACGAACGCTGATTTATTGGTTTATTTAAAGAGAATAGAGGGGAGACTAGGGAATGTAGAGAAAAGGCTAGAAACATTAGATCTTCTGGAGCAGAAAGTGGAGTCATTCGACCAGGAATTAAAAAAGTTATGGAGTTCCATGGAAAATAGGTCTAAAAGGGTCGAAGAGAGAGTTACTACTGTGGAAGAGAAGGCGGAGAGCATTGACTTTGAAGTGAGTACGAATTCCAGCAAATTTATTTCACTACAGAAAGAAAATGTTGAGTTAAAAGATAGCGTCGTGTATTTGCAATCGCAATCAATGAGAAATAATTTGATATTCACAAACATACAGGAGGCTGGGGTAACGGAGGACATTGAGGCCAAACTGAGGACACATATGATTGATAATATGAACATTGCAAAGGATTTAGCGGACAGCATTGGATTAGAACGTGTTCATAGGATGGGGCAGGTTTATAGAGACAAGAACAGAAATGTAGTGGCAAAATTTACATTATTTAAAGATAGAGAAATGGTTCGCAGAAAGTGGAAAGAACTGGAGGGTACACTATTTGCAGTGTTTGAACAATTCCCAAGGGAGATAATCGAGAAGCGGAGGAAGTTACAACCGAAGGTAAAAAGCCACAGAGAGAAAGGGGACAGGGCGTGGATCGCGTACGTGAACGGTAAATCGGTTCGAGACTAGGAGCACGCAGGGGGTGAACTTCGTATCCTATCCTGGAACATTAATGGATTTACCCGTAGTAAGAGAGACAGTGATGACTTTTTAAATTTACTATGTAACAATGATATATGTTTCCTTTATGAATCATGGACCAATTCTTGTAGCGATATTTCCTTAAGCGGGTATGTTTCTCATAATTTTTATAGGAAATTCCAGCATCGTAATGCTCGACGTTGTAGCGGTGGGGTTATTTTATATTATAAGGACACACTGAAAGATGGTATTGAAATTGTTAAAAATTATTCTGATACTATTATCTGGATAAAACTTGATCGAAACTTTTTCCATTTAAAGGCCTGCAGTTTGACCCCGTCCAATTGTAAAGATTTATACTTTACTACCTGTTCCATGTGATTAGTGGCTTGTATCAACAATGTAGCAGTACGTTCAGTATAATAACGGTTAATATGCACGATCACTCTGTGAGCTGAGAATTAGTCAAAATGAGGCCCTGACAATTTAAGTAAACGTATATTATTGATTGTAAAGAAAATTGATAGTTATGAGTATTCAAACTACATAATCCAGATCAGCCCAGGGACATAGATTACATGTTATGTAGGTGCCTCATCAGCCGTAGCGTAATCACTGAGACTGATAATTTCTATACATGTATATAATATGTATGTATTTATATGAATAAACTATATGTGTTCGTTATATGGTAACCTTCATACTTCATTTAATTATATATCTACAGTATTATTCGCAAGTTTTCTGTTATATTTTAAATATTTCTCTGTGTCAGTGTGTGTTTACCGATATTGATGCTACATAATAATCACAGTGAATGCTATGAGTACATGTATAATATTATAATTATAATCTCTTGAACATACGAGTATTACACATATTCTGCCGATTTCTACAAGATGCCATTGAGTAAAATAACAATGTATGTAACTGATGAGCAGAGAAAAGAATTGCTGACTTTCTTGCAAAATAAGAACTGGGACGTAGAGATGGAAATAGAAGAAACAGCCACCGCCATGCCCGTTGCAGAGGCTGCTTACGTACCTCCCCCTATGCCTCAGCATGCTGAAGGTGTTGCTGAGTGTCCACTGTGCTTGTGTTCCCCTTACATAATAAATGAACAGAACAAACAACTTTGGTGGCCTGCTAATAATCGTCCACCGCATAATCAAATTCACATGAGAGAAAGCTTCTATACAGGAGGTTTTGGGCAATGCTATATACTTGTGGCGCATGGAAAGATGTCAGATATAAAGAGAGAAAAGTAGCGGCTAGAAGAGGAGACTGTACTTGGCATAAGAGGGAACTGATGCCTGAATGTGTGGTACAGCAATGCAGGAACTGGCTGCCTAACCCGCGCAACCAGCCTTATTTGGGCCATAAGTGGAGTTGAATTGTTTATACCAGTTGTAAGTACTATAAAAATACAGAACTTCAATTTCAGCAATTTATAACCTCTGATATGTACGTGGGTCATAATAGATATAAGTGGTGCTCATGTATTAGATGTATACCATGCAGGGCCTCGCATGTGGCAAATACGATGTGCGTCGACCGTCACATTTGTACCGCTATTCCTCGTGTGTTTAGTGCGTCGACCGTCAGATTTGTACCGCTATTCCTCGTGTGTTTAAGGTCAAATATTGGTCAACCTGCAGGCCTTAAATGACGATGTCTATATATGTGGTACTTATATCTGGTGTGAAGATTCCCCTGCCTATAATACTGTTAATGTCGATCTATTCGAGATTTTAGAAGAAGATACTATATCATTTAGTAACTTGGGATCTGTATATGTCACAGGCGATTGTAATAGTAGAATAGGAAATAAGTGTGATTATATTACACATGACCGAACCAACAGTTATACGGACGATACAGATTATATCCCCGATGTACCCTTGCACCGGGCCTCCGTTGACAATGTTAGTAATAGTCACGGTATTAAATTGCTTGATCTTTGTAAATCTTCTACACTGAGAATTGTTAACGGTCGGATTGGAAACACTGATTGTCATACATTTGTGTCAAAAAATGGAACATCTGTCATTGATTATTTACTCACTAAAGAATGTAATTTTTCACAGATCAGTAATTTTACAATATATTCTGTCAATGAGTGGAGTGACCATACACCGTTACGATTTGCACTATTTTGTAATAATATTTCACCTGCGTGTGAAAATGTAAGTGACGTTATATTTAAGTGGAACCCTATACATAAAGACCTGTTCCGTGCACGATTAATCACGAAATTGCCCGATTTAAATAATTTAGTTGAAAATATTAATATATCTGATAGATCATGTATTAATAATGTTATAAATGATTTTACCGATATTATAAGAAATGTTGCTGACCCTCTGTTTAAAAAAACATGTAATAGCAGTTATAGACCTAGCTTTACAGATAAATCTGTTGTTAAGGATGCCGAGTGGTTTGACAGAGAGTGTGTTGATGCAAATAAGTTATATTTAGACGCATTAAGATTATATAACATTTGTAAAACAGATACAAGTAGGATACACTTTTGCAAATGTAAGCACGACTACAAAACCATTGTACGTAAGAAAATGAAATTGAGTGAAATTAAGAAGTTAGCTGATATTGAAAGGCTAAAATCTTCAAAACCGAAAGAATTTTGGAAATATTTTAAGAAAAACAAACGAAAAGCTAGTTCCAACATATCTGTAGATGATTTTAAAAAATATTTTGCAAATCTGAGCAACGATATAGGCAATTGTTTTAATGTAGATGCTGAGGAGATTTGTACCGAAAACAATTTTAATGACAATAATTGTTCATTCGAAGAATTAGACCAGCCGATCATCGTTGGGGAAGTTTTGTCTGCTATTAAATTATTAAAGGCTGGTAAAGCTCTAGGTACTGACTGTTTAATGAATGAATATTTTATTGAATGTATCGATATTATATCTGCCCATGTATGCGACATTTTTAATTCTATATTAAATTCGGGTTATTTTCCGGATAAGTGGACAGAGGGTGTTATTATACCTGTACACAAAAAAGGTGAAATTAGTGACGTAAATAATTATCGTGGAATTACTCTCGTTAGCTGCTTATCTAAATTGTTTACTACCATACTTAATAATCGGATAGAATCATTTTGTGAACAAAACGATATTATTTCGGACGCACAGTTCGGCTTTCGTAAAGTACGTTCTACTGTTGATGCTGTATTTGTTTTAATGTCATTAATACAAAAATATCTTAATGAAAACAAAAGGCTGTACGTTGTGTTTGTTGATATGATGAAATGTTTTGACAGCATATATAGAAATGCCTTATGGCTTAAGCTATATAAAATTGGTATACAAGGTAAATTACTTCGTATTATTAGAGATATGTACCAAAAGGTGAAATCATGTGTCAAAGCATGTAGTACGTATTCTGATTATTTCCAATATGCTATAGGATTAAGACAAGGGGAGGTAATTTCTCCTGTGCTATTTTCTCTCTTTGTTGAAGATTTGGAACTTTATTTACAAAATGATGTCACGTCAGGAATACATATTGATGATATAGTCCTAATATTACTATTATTTGCTGATGATATGGCCATATTAGCTAAAACACCCGAGGAATTGCAACATCATTTAAATCTCCTGAAAACTTATTGTGATACATGGGGGCTAAAGGTTAACAACTCCAAAACTAAAATTGTCGTTTTTCGCAAAAGAGGCGGCTTGTTGCCAAATGAAGTTTGGAGCTACAATGGCCATAACATCGAAGTTGTCAATGACTTTAATTATTTGGGAACTGTATTCAATTATACTGGCAATTTTGCTTTGAATCAAGAACATTTGCATGGTAAAGCTTTAAAAGCTCTTAACACACTATTATTTAATTGCAAAAAGTTTGATTTAAAACCGAAATTAGTATGCCAGTTATTTGATGCATTTGTTGGATCTATACTGAATTACGCAGCAGAGATATGGGGCTATACCAAATCCAAGGAAATCGAAAGAATTCATTTGAAGTTCTGTAAACGTATATTGAATGTTAGATTAAATACATGTACAGCCGGAGTATATGGCGAACTCGGTCGTTATCCTTTGTATATTTCGCGCTATGTTAAAATAATAAAATATTGGTGTAAAATTAAAGATTCGAACAATATTTTAATCAGAATATTGTACCAACAAGGATTATATGATGGAATAGAGGTTGTAAAAACTGGGTGTATAATGTAAAGTCTCTGCTGAACAACTATGGATTTCCCAATGTGTTTTGTAATAATAGTGATATTGATATGAAGGCATTTTGTTATATATTCAAACATCGAGTCATTGATGCGTTCACCCAGGAATGGTTTGGGACTTTAGATAGAAGTTCAGTCCTTGATAATTATAGATTGTTTAAAAATACTCTCTGTTATGAGAGATACCTCGACGTTGTGCCACGAAACCTTAGGTTGTTTATTAGTAGGTTGAGATTATATGTTCATCCTTTAAGAATCCAAACTGGCCGATACGCAATAAATAGAATACCGAGAGATCAAAGACACTGTAACTGCTGTAATACATTAGACATAGAAAACGAATATCATTTTATATGTATATGTTCATGCTTTAGCAATATACGTAAAAAGTACTTACATACATATTACCATTCTAAACCATCGATGTATAAGTATTTAGAATTGATAAAGTCAACTGATAAAAAATGTATATGTAACTTGTCCAAATATGTTAAAGAAGCAATATCCATAAGAAACACGTTGTTGAATAACCAAACTCTTATTTAGTATACTATATGTTCACCCCCTTTACCGTAAATTGTAATCAGTAATATACTGATTAACTTTCTTATTAGAATGATAGAAATTATATTAATATGATTGTACTATTAACTATTGTTATACACCATCCTTACATCACATGACAATAACTATGCATAATATACTGTATACTTTTCGACGATGTACTATGTACAAGTCTTGAAAATAAAAAAAAAATCTGTTATAATAACTTAATATTTAATTTTCTTCTTCAGCAAACCAACGATAAGTTAGACAGCGAACTTGAAGTGTTGAATTGTTGATTGCAATTAAATTGTAATTATTTTGCAAACATATTATTATATTACCTAACATGTCATGTGTCATTGTTGTGGCTAAGGTTGTGTTTTAGTTTCATTGTGTGTTCTATTAATAACATTTATGCATTTAAAGAAAATTGCCATTTATTTACTGGAATTGTATTCCTACATGCTATGTTGGTGCGATGTTTCCCGGAATTAAGCACACAATAATTCTTATGTGTGTGTGTTTTAGGTTTATTTATCGTCGCTACTGGTTGCCTATATGAGCGACGCCTCCTGAAGAGATTAATCATTTTAGATTTATTGGAGGATAGTGCAATGATACAGACAGAGACCCATTCCAGAGTCTCCTCTGGTTCTTTTACGTGCACGGTGTAAAGCACCGACACGAGACCTCGGTTTAACGTCCCATCTGAAAGTCTGTTAATTTTATTATGGTCAGACGGGGGATCGAACCTGCGATCCCTGGATTACCAGCCCAGCGTGTTAGTACTGGACTATAGATCCGTCTGTACAGATAATTCTTAGAAAGTACATGGCCGTTTTATATTTATTTTATATATCAGTTGAAATGCTGCTCTAAGAGGTATGCTAAGAATTTTTATGAAGCGATTTATAATTTCCCACCTGAAACTGTTAATTTTATTATGGTCAGACGGGGGATCGAACCTGCGATCCCTGGATTACCAGCCCAGCGTGTTAGCACTGGACTACAGATCCGTCTGTACAGATCATTCTTAGAAGGCACATGGCTGTTTTATATTTATTTTATATATCAGTTGAAATGCTGCTCTAAGAGGCATACTAAGAATTTTTATTTAAAATGGGACTTGGTGTGGGAGCAATACCGTAGCCAGAGGCAACCCAGACAATCTAGGGGGATCCGGGGGCATGCTCAGTTGTTGGGATCTCCTGAAGCGATTTCCTGATTTAATGAGTTTAGATGTACAGTCAAACCTGTCTTAAGCAGCCAGCCAAGGGAGTCAGAGAAAGTGGCTGCTTAGTACAGGTGGCTGCTTAATAGAGGTCAAATGTATAATAAAACAACATATAGGGAATCATGAAACTGGCTGCTTAATACAGGTTGGCTGCTTAATGGAGGTGACCACTAACACAGGTTTGACTGTATAATGTACTGACCTTTCAGCTCTCTAGCACCAAAAACTTAGGTCATACGACGACTCTCCAGCTATTATTGGTGGAGTAAGACCCTGGGTGCCCCTCCAATCAGCATTTCCGGTATCCAGGTAGAACCACCGACCTATGTAACGTTTCCCCCAATCCTAACTGTGCTGTTGCAACTATTCCTATGTCATGTACCATTCTTGAATACAATATTGTTTGAACTAACCACCCGGGTAGAACCACCGACCTTCCACAAACCAGCTTGATAGCATCCTCACTTGAAAGAATTTGACACCCCCAGCAGTGAGGGGCAAGTGATCAGAAGCCAACAACCGTAACCACTCGGCCACGGAGGCCTCAACTGAACACAGGGTACCAGGAATAACAAAGATACGGAGGCCTCAACTGAACACAGGGTACCAGGAATAACAAAGATACGGAGGCCTCAACTGAACACAGGGTACCAGGAATAACAAAGATACGGAGGCCTCAACTGAACACAGGGTACCAGGAATAACAAAGATACGGAGGCCTCAACTGAACACAGGGTACCAGGAATAACAAAGATACGGAGGCCTCAACTGAACACAGGGTACCAGGAATAACAAAGATACGGAGGCCTCAACTGAACACAGGGTACCAGGAATAACAAAGATACGGAGGCCTCAACTGAACACAGGGTACCAGGAATAACAAAGATAAGCGTGTAGGTATCAGGTCTGTGAAGTTGGCTTGTAGATCGTAGTTGGTTATTGAGATGTTAATTGGCGAATACACAGCCAGGTGTTTATTCAGATGTTTATTCAGATGTTAATTGGCGAATACACAGCCAGCTGTGTATTCAGATGTTTATTCAGATGTTAATTCGCGAATACATACCTAGATGTTTATTGAGATGTTTATTGGCGAATACACAGCCAGCTATGTATTCAGGTGTTTATTCAGATGTTAATTCGCGAATACATACCTAGATGGTTGTTGAGATGTTTATTGGGGGAATACACAGCCAGCTGTGTATTCAGATGTTTATTGAGATGTGTATTGGCGAATACACAGCCAGGTGTTTATTCAAATGTTTATTCAGATGTTAATTCGCCAATACATACCTAGATGTTTATTGAGATGTTTATTGGCGAATACACAGCCAGCTATGTATTCAGATGTTTATTGAGATGTGTATTGGCGAATACACAGCCAGGTGTTTATTCAAATGTTTATTCAGATGTTAATTCGCGAATACATACCTAGATGTTTATTGAGATGTTTATTGGCGAATACACAGCCAGCTGTGTATTCAGATGTTTATTGAGATGTGTATTGGCGAATACACAACCAGGTGTTTATTCAGATGTTTATTCAGATGTGTATTAGCGAATACACAGCCAGCTATGTATTCAGATGTTTATTGAGATGTTAATTGGCGAATACACAGCCAGCTGTTTATTCAGATGTTTATTCAGATGTTAATTAGCGAATACACAGCCATGTGTTTATTCAAATGTTTATTCAGATGTTAATTCGCGAATACATACCTAGATGTTTATTGAGATGTTTATTGGCGAATACACAGCCAGCTATGTATTCAGATGTTTATTGAGATGTTAATTGGCGAATACACAGCCAGGTGTTTATTCAGATGTTTATTCAGATGTTAATTCGCCAATACATACATAGATGGTTGTTGAGATGTTTATTGGCGAATACACAGCCAGCTGTGTATTCAGATGTTTATTGAGATGTTAATTGGCGAATACACAGCCAGGTGTTTATTCAAATGTTTATTCAGATGTTAATTCGCCAATACATACCTAGATGTTTATTGAGATGTTTATTGGCGAATACACAGCCAGCTATGTATTCAGGTGTTTATTGAGATGTGTATTGGCGAATACACAGCCAGGTGTTTATTCAGATGTTTATTCAGATGTTAATTCGCCAATACATACCTAGATGGTAGTTGAGATGTTTATTGTCGAATACACAGCCAGCTGTGTATTCAGATGTTTATTGAGGTGTGTATTGGCGAATACACATCCAGGTGTTTATTCAAATGTTTATTCAGGTTCATTTTCTCGCGCTTGGCAAAATGTTTTACGAATGTTCAAGCCCCTATGGGTGTATCACCTATAAGTGTTATAAATGGTTAGGAATGTATGAATACTACCTACAGACCTTTACCATCATATGTGCCACATATGGATAAGTCACGTCTCAGTGGGTGGCAAAGCATGGCCACCTACGTTCGAACTTTCATTTTCTACATAGAGGCTATGGGGATTCAGGAGGTTCAGAACCCTATTGGCGTACCAACTGTAAGTTTGATATATCATTACGTTGTAATAGGTGGTTACTACAGTACGAGACCATCCTGAAGGTCGTTGGTCGACCAATGAGATATCAAGAACTTCCAGAAACACGATCGAACTTGTATATTTGTTTAATGATTTGATTAGTATTTTAAGTATTCGAGCCCATGTGGGCGAATAACCTATATGTGCGACACATGGTCATGTATCTATGGGTATTGTCTACAGAAAAAGACTATCCCCATGGTTATATGTTGATTACTGAGGTGCCAGGAGCTGGCAAAGTATGCCCACACAGGACAGCGCTTGAATAGTGTGCTCTATTGAATACTTTATTGAAATAAGCGATACGTTTTCATGGGGCCCTAGCCCACGTGGGCTAACCTATAAGTGTGATACTTGGTTATGTAGGTATGGGTGATACCTACCAGAGCAAAAATATCCCCATGGTTATAGGTTGACCACTGAGGTGCCAGGAGCTGCTGGCAGAGTATGCTCATACAAGACAGAACTTGAATTGTGTGCTCTATTGAATACTTTATTGACATATGCAATATGTTTTAATGGGGCCCAAGCCCATATGGGCATATAACCTATAAGTGTGATACTTGGCTATGTAGGTATGGATGTTACCTACAGAACAATACAACCCAGATGGTCATATTTGGACCAATGAGGTCTCAGATGATGGCAGAGTAGGGCCACACAGGTTCCAACATTCATTTTCTCGCGCTTGACAATGGGTTTTACGAGGGTTCAAGCCCCTATTGGTGTATCACCTTTAAGTGTTATACATGGTTAGGTATGTATGAATAATTCCTAAAGAACTTGACCGTCCGGTATCAGTGGGTGGCAAAGCATGGCCACCTAGGTTCGAACCTTCATTTTCTACCTACAGACTATGGGGATTCAGGAGGTTCAAACCCCTATGGGCGTACCAACTGTAAGTTTGATATATGATTACGTAGGAACAGATGGTTCCTACAGAACTAGACCATCCCATGTGCCACAGGTGGATAAGCGAGGTCTCAGTGGGGAGGCAAAATATGGCCACCTTGGTTCGAACCTTCATGTTATTACTCTTGGCAATGGGATTTTAGGGGGTTCAAGTCCCCATGGGTGTATCACCTATAAATGTAATACATAATTATGTAGGTATGAGTAGTGAATATATAGTAAGACCATCTGGAGGGTCATTGGTTGACTACTGTTGACCAAGGACCTTGCAAAGTATCACAACCAAGGATCGAACTTGTGATTGTTTAGTGTTTTGAGTGGTTTTCGAGGGTTCAGAGTTCATATGGGTTCAAGATCTATGTATTTGACAAATGATAATGTATGTATTGGTGTTATCTATAGAACAAGACCACCCCCGTGTATACAGGTGTACTTTTGAGATCCCAGGGACTTGCATGGCAGCCCAACCCAGGATCGAGCTTGTGTATTTCTAATGTTGAACTTACTTTGGCATACTCTGCGAGCTCCTTGCGCTTAAAGAGTGTATATAGAAACACAGTGGTGTCTTAGTCTATGCCCAACATCTGCTAATACGTGAACACGTATCAAACATGTAGCTTAGGTATCCCACGGACCTTAAATAATCTTAAATTATATCATAATGTAGTAAAAATGAAACATGCGAACATAGATTGCCATACTCTGCGAGCTCCCTGAACTCCTTGTGTCCACCTATGAACATGGATTTGGTCACATATGATACATACCAACGTGAAGACCTATGCACCAGGTGGTGCTATATCAAATAGGGTCACAAATAAGATCTGAAGTGATGTTATATTAATATGTAACAATAGCGATTTTTAGTGATTTTTATGGTACAGGCGCATTAATTCCGAAGGAACGGCAGTCGAATACGGAATTAATACCCAACAGTCCTTTAGGACACTAATCACATGTTTCGATTCACTTTATCCCATTGTAATAGTGTTCTCCCTTAAGTCTCCCTTAATATTTGAAGTTGAGTGAATTACACGAGAAATGTGCGAAAGTTTGGTTATAATTGATGATTAACATTAACATTCACGTACAGACGGACATACGTATATATTGTCCTAAATCATCTTAATGTCGGAAAAACTAATATGTATCTAGTCAAAAAATATTAAACATTAAAAGAGGATGGTATACTACCCATATGGCTTTATATTAGCTGACACTCTATGATAATTTAACAAAAATGAAAGATTCGAACTTAGGTTGCCATACTGTGCAACTCACAGAAAGCAATTAGTCAAACTGTGGTCTTATTCTATAACAGATACCCACACCTACGTGAATACGTATGATTCAGGTAGGTACTGTATCCAGTTGGGTCACAAATAAGGTATGACTTATTGTTACAGCTTTGAATAATAATGATCTTAGCATTAGTTATGTACCGGAACAAATTAATTTCAGACGGAAGGGCCGGCGGATAAGAAATTAAAACTACACAATCCTGTGTGGCATTAATCACTTATACTAACACACTTTATTCCACATTAATATCTTTCTCCCTTAAATCTCCCTTAATATTTGAAGTTGAGTGAATTTCACGCAAATACACTTTTGAATAAACATCTGAATAAACACCTGGCTGTGTATTCGCCAATTAACATCTCAATAAACATCTGAATACATAGCTGGCTGTGTATTCGCCAATAAACATCTCAATAAACATCTAGGTATGTATTCGCGAATTAACATCTGAATAAACATCTGAATAAACACCTGGCTGTGTATTCGCCAATACACATCTCAATAAACATCTAGGTATGTATTCGCGAATTAACATCTGAATAAACATCTGAATAAACACCTGGCTGTGTATTCGCCAATACACATCTCAATAAACATCTGAATACATAGCTGGCTGTGTATTCGCCAATAAACATCTCAACAACCATCTAGGTATGTATTCGCGAATTAACATCTGAATAAACATCTGAATAAACACCTGGCTGTGTATTCGCCAATTAACATCTGAATAAACACCTGAATACATAGCTGGCTGTGTATTCGCCAATAAACATCTCAACAACCATCTAGGTATGTATTTGCGAATTAACATCTGAATAAACATCTGAATAAACACCTGGCTCTGTATTCGCCAATACACATCTCAATAAACATCTGAATACATAGCTGGCTGTGTATTCGCCAATAAACATCTCAACAACCATCTAGGTATGTAATCGCGAATTAACATCTGAATAAACATCTGAATAAAAACCTGGCTGCGTATTCGCCAATGCACATCTCAATAAACATCTGAATACATAGCTGGCTGTGTATTCGCCAATAAACATCTCAACAACCATCTAGGTATGTATTGGCGAATTAACATCTGAATAAACATTTGAATAAACACCTGGCTGTGTATTCGCCAATACACATCTCAATAAACATCTGAATACATAGCTGGCTGTGTATTCGCCAATTAACATCTCAATAAACATCTGAATACATAGCTGGCTGTGTATTCGCCAATAAACATCTCAATAAACATCTGAATACATAGCTGGCTGTGTATTCGCCAATAAACATCTCAACAAACATCTAGGTATGTATTGGCGAATTAACATCTGAATAAACATTTGAATAAACACCTGGCTGTGTATTCGCCAATTAACATCTCAATAAACATCTGAATACATAGCTGGCTGTGTATTCGCCAATAAACATCTCAACAACCATCTAGGTATGTATTGGCGAATTAACATCTGAATAAACATCTGAATAAACACCTGGCTGTGTATTCGCCAATTAACATCTCAATAAACATCTGAATACATAGCTGGCTGTGTATTCGCCAATAAACATCTCAACAACCATCTAGGTATGTATTGGCGAATTAACATCTGAATAAACATCTGAATAAACACATGGCTGTGTATTCGCCAATACACATCTCAATAAACATCTGAATACATAGCTGGCTGTGTATTCGCCAATAACCTTCTCAATAAACATCTGAATACATAGCTGGCTGTGTATTCGCCAATAAACATCTCAATAAACATCTAGGTATGTATTGGCGAATTAACATCTGAATAAACATTTGAATAAATACCTGGCTGTGTATTCGCCAATTAACATCTGAATAAACATCTGAATAAACACCTGGCTGTGTATTCGCCAATTAACATCTGAATAAACATCTGAATAAACAGCTGGCTGTGTATTCGCCAATTAACATCTCAATAAACATCTGAATAAACACCTGGCTGTGTATTCGCCAATTAACATCTCAATAAACATCTGAATAAACACCTGGCTGTGTATTCGCCAATTAACATCTGAATAAACATCTGAATAAACACCTGGCTGTGTATTCGCCAATTAACATCTCAATAACCAACTACGATCTACAAGCCAACTTCACAGACCTGTAGATATCTCCATTTATTTGATCAATATAACAACTCTGTAGTTATGGGCTTAAAAATTACATACAATATTCGCATATTTAATTCATACTGATCAACACAAAATACATTCATGAAATTAACAGATTCACAGAAAAGTAAAGATTTGTTTCGGGGGTGGGGGATAGAGAAAGCCGTTGACAATGACAATAAATAGCTTCAACAAACATTAAACTAATTATATTCTGCTATGAATATACCGAGTTTACTTTCGCTTCAGGTGCGAAAGGTCCGGAGTTCGAGCCCCGCTGGAGCCGTTACGATTGTGTCCTTAAGCAAGGCATTTAAATTCCACATGCCTCTTCTCTCTTCCTTGTGGCGATTGATTTGATCAGAAATGAGGTCTTGAGAGTGATTAATATAAGTTGCAAGAACGTGTTTCGCAATCGAGCTAAAATAAATTTGTATGAAGTAGTTAAATTTAAAATAAACCTGAGAGGGTCAGAATTTTTGGGAAAAGTGAGAAAGCGCGTGATCGAAGCGAACCCTTAAATGGTGTTCTTTAATATACATCTGCAAAATAGGGTTAAAGTGCACAGTACAACCATTAAATAATGCGATGCGATGTATGTATGTATGCAGTATGCTACATTAATGTCAAACCCCTTGCGGGGACCAAGGCATGTTTTCCTGGTCATGCTTAGCTGACCTAAGTTGTCAACAAGTACTAAGCAGTTTCTAAGCAATGTGTGTGAGGTGCATTGCTCAATGACACTACATACATGGCCTGACCCGAGTATCGAACTCGGTAACGGTCGATTCCAAATCCGACGCTCTACCACTGGACCACGGACGCCACACTATATTTATATGTATATTTATATGTATATTTATATGTATAAATGATCATAGCCAGGTGTTGAACACAATCACTATGCACACCGTAGTTACAATATGCTACATCAATGGACATGTTTTACATTATATTTAATTACAGTCTACACCCGCTATGTCACAGACGGTTATGTAGAATTCTCTGGTTATATCGAAGTCGGATAAAAGTCCCGTTTCAGACACTATCATTGTACATATAACTGATAAATTAGATCAATCGTGTAAATTAATTCAAATTGATACTTACCAGCATAGTCGAACAATCTTCATAAGTAGTCCAAACATGCGGAAATCGTGATAGCGCAGTGGTAAAGCGCCCGCTTCAGGTGCGAAAGATCCTGAGTTCGAGCTCCGCTGGAACCGTTACGAGTGTGCCCTTGGGCAAGGCATTTAATTCCACGTTGCCTCTTCCTTCTCTCTTCTTCGTGGCGATGGATTCCATCAGGAATGAGGTATCGAGAGTGATTAATATAAGTTCTAAGAACTTGTTTCGCAATCGAGCTAAAATAAATTTGTATAAACTGAACATATCCACACAAAACCCGTTTCATGATGTAATTGTAATTTATCCTAGTTAACACATTGACAACACTAACATGAATGAATATAAAGTACACAGAAATCGCACGTGATCTCTTTTTAACACGAGTTTATCTCTCAGTGGACATGCATGATCATTTGTCACCCTAACAATCAACCGATAACAGTGGTGGAACCTATGCTCGGCGTATTCGTCAGACACTAGAACGTTATATATATAATGATTGTCATTCAATATGCTTTTGTATTTCGATAACATTACCTGAGTCCAGTATACATGTATATTGCATTACTCTAGGAGCTAGCTGTAGTTGAGTATGCACTTTTATGTGCGCTCAGTTTGACTTTGGATCTTTGTTCCATGTGGTCTGGGGATGAAAAAAAGTTTGGTCACATGCTCTGGATCAGGTGCAGGAAGTCGCCATCTTGGATTGAAAATGGCCGCCATGCACAACCTATTTCACCCAATATCTCAGCTCCTGGTAGGGATAGGCTCATGAAAATGGTGGCTATATCAACATTTTCATGGTCAAGGGTTCAAATAATGTCAGTTTTAACAATGTCAGATGGTCGCCATCTTGGATTCCAATATGGCCGCCTTATAATACCTATTTTCTTACATATCTCGGTTTCTATTGCAGATAGAGTCATCAAACTGATGGCTATACCCATGTTTTCATGGGCAAGGAATCCAATAATGGCATTTTCAACAAAGACTGGTGGCCGCCATCTTGGATTCCAATATGGCCGCCTTATAATACCTATTTTCTTCCATGTCTCCGTTTCTATTGCAGATAGAGTCAAGAAACTGGTGACTATACCCAGGTTTTCATGGGCAAGGAATCCAATAATGCAATGTAATGGCAATTTCAACAATGATTGACGGCCACCATCTTGGATTCTAATATGGCCACCTTATAGTATATACTGGTACCTATAATATGTTCTTCAATATCTCTTCTAGAGTAGTAAGAGATGAGTTATTTAATCGGGTTTCTACAACCTTCACCAGCTCCACACTTGCAGAACTCACAGCAAGTAATGTTTCTGACCCTGCACGGACAGACAGTACCTTTTGCACATTTGATTCAATTGCAAGGCGCAGGAAAGTCACTAGATAGTACATCGTGTACTATCTCAGGTGAAAGATGACCTTCTTTGTCCAAAGTGTACCCGTACTCGGTTGGATCAAGCGGAACGTTTTCTAGAAACGGTGCATGAAGCCAGATATAACATTGAAGATATGCACGTTTTATATGGAGGTGAACACTAGCCGATGTACACGGTAGTTTTTCGAGATCTAGTTGAAATGTTTTCTTGTGGTATATTTTGAACCTCATTTTATCGAATGTTCCTACTGTATTATCGCTAGAGATACAAGCAACCAGAAATGTCTCGGCAGTATGAATCATTCCATCCATAATTGGAGCCTTTGCGAATGAAAGAACATGCTCACATTCCAACGCTTGCGCAGTTTTAAGTGTATACTTCTTTGTTCTTATCTTGCGTGTGCTGTCACAGCCACTCAATACATGGATAGCTGGTAAGCTTTCAGCTACACTAGAATCTATTCCGGATCCGACATCGTGAACAGGGATTGCCCTTGTGTAAATACCCTGTCCACATAAATCTCTCTCATAAAGCTCTTTCATGCCAAAATGAACCCACTGCATGAAATGGTACACCAGAGAGATAAAGGCATCAGTGTCTGCTGATGCCACAATGACTTTCCGAAACTTATCAACAGTAAAAGCATGATTCACATGGAACATGATTCTGTCATCAGCCTCCTCATGATCACATTTCAGCAGACACTCATATTCTTCGTTCCCCTGAACAAGTTTCATGCAAGCTGTCAAGTCTGGTTAGTGTGCTCCTCCAAGGTATACAGGTTTGCAGTCTTTGTATGTTTCAATCATCCATTTTATGAAGAATTGCTGCAGTCTCACTTTGTTTTCTGTTGATGACAAGAAACTTTCCATATCGACAGGTAGTGGTTGATCAGTTCGACTAATAATAGTGTTTATTGCATCATGTTTGCTGCGACGATCACGCTCACATTGCTTGATACTATGTTGAAGATATAAGTCGAAGATTATATCAATCCGGTTACAGTCTCCTGACAGGTAGATGCATGTGTTCCACAGTTTCTTCACCAAATCACCGAACGTCCTGAGCTTTAACTTCTTTACTGCCACTTTTCGAGCATATGCCATGAAGTCGATCATGGCTTCATCTTCCTGTGGAATATCAGCAGGGGGTGGAGTTTGCATATTCTTCTCAATCTCACTTGTAAGTTCGAACTGTTGTGGTTTTCTTAGAAACTCATCTTTAAATAGTTAGGTAGAAAGAGGTACTTGTGAGCTCATAACGCAGTAACATTTCTATGCTGTACATTTGCAACCTCGCAAAGTCAATAGTTCGCAAGGCTGAAACTGTTTCTTTCTTCACATCAATCTTCTTCTGTGGTCCAACTGCTTTTGCCACTTTTCGTATCTTTGGAAATGGATCAAACAACATCAACTCTTTCCTCTGCAGCCTCAATACTCGAAATTCACAATAGCTCTTTTCACCTTCATCTATGCAATGTATCAAGAAAGACGACGTGTCCTTGACTAGTTGCTTTCCTGTAACGATGTTTTTCACTTCGTTGTTTGTGCTGACCGTGAATGGATTGGTCCTTTCATCAATGTAACTAACAATCTGTTCTACACATTGCTCATCAGCTTCGGTTCGTGGTGCAAAGAATACTCGTCATCTTCGTTCAAGTTACAAATCTCCCGCAAGTGCGTTGTAAATTGTGCTTTCTCCTGCTTTATTATGTTCCATTGGCACACTGCTTCTTTTTGGCGAGTAATGCCAATTATTCCACCTTGTCCTTTCGCCGGTTTGTTGTACTCTTTCTCCAGAGCTTGATCCATGGGGACGCCACTGCCACGTCTCATTGTGTGTTTCACAATGAATCCTCCTTTCTTGAACGAATCATAGATTAAAGGGAAGTTTACCTCTAATTTGATGCAATCTTCATAGTAGAGAGGCAACCAGCGACTATAGTTTGTTCTACCAAAAGCAAAGAACAGCGACAGGGCCCTCAGTACTTGCAGCTATGTAATTTCAAGATTTTGGTCTACTCAGACGACACCTGATCACCACTAAATGGTGGCCATATTGGAATCCAAGATGGCGGCCGTCAATCATTGTTGAAACTGCAATTACATTGCATTATTGGATGCCTTGCCCATGAAAGGGTATAGTCACCAGTTTGATGACTCTATCTGCAATAGAAACGGAGAAATGGAAGAAAATAGGTATTATAAGGCGGCCATATTGGAATCCAAGATGGCGGCCACCAATCTTTGTTGAAAATGCCATTACTGGATTCGTTGCCCATGAAAACCTGGGTATAGTCACCAGTTTGATGACTCTATCTGCAATAGAAACGGAGACATGGAAGAAAATAGGTATTATAAGGCGGCCATATTGGAATCCAAGATGGCGGCCACCTGACATTGTTGAAACTGACATTATTGGAATCATTGACCATGAAAATGTTGATATAGCCACCATTTTCATGAGCCTATCCCTACCAGGAGCTGAGATATTGGATGAAATAGGTTGTGCATGGCGGCCATTTTCAATCCAAGATGGCGACTTCCTGCACCTGATCCAGAGCATGTGACCAAACTTTTTTTCATCCCCAGACCACAAGGAACAAAGATCCAAAGTCAAACTGAGCGCACATAAAAGTGCATACTCAACTACAGCTAGCTCCTAGAGTACATGGCGTAACTGTGTACTTTGGCTATACGAATTGTGTATGTGCATTAATGCTACAGTGTTAAGAAATTTTAAGAGGGCCCTAAGGAAGATTAGTTCAGAACTATAAAGAAATCAATCAATCAATCAATCAATCAATCAATCAATCAATCAATCAATCAATCAATCAATCAACCAACCAACCAACCAACCAACCAACCAACCAACCACCCACCCTAAGAACCAACCAACCAACCAACCAACCAACCAATCCAAAAACCAACCAATCAATCCAACCAACCAACCAACCAACCAACCAATCAATCAATCAACCACCACCAACCAACCAACCAACCAACCAATCAACCAACCAACCAACCAACCAACCAACCACCAACAATATATCTATCTACTCAGTAAATATTTATTTTAAATATTGCACAAAACACTGGAATGTTACGAACATGTGTTTACTATTGACACGTATGGTGTTGTACATTAGAGGCTACCAATACATATTTAGACCACCAGTGGGTGCACATACTAAGAAAATGTTGCTTGCATCCTTTGCAGAATGCCAAGAAAACAAAGAATCCATGTCCCTGAGGTTTTGTAAAAGGCCATTTCAGAAATAGGCAGAGGAAGATTTGCATATTCCCCTGCATAACAAGAGTTGGTATTTCTCCTCATAGGTGGCAGAATCGTGTCCTATTTAATAATTAAGAAATACTATTTGTCTTATTTAGGGGCTACTACTACTTGGGTTCGAGTTCTGACGCATAATAATTAAACAAAGCAAATAAATGGGGTTCCCCTATTTGGTGCCCGAAGCAAAAACGAAAGAAAGAAAAGAAATAACCACGCTTGCCGTAAGCATAACTGATTCATTCCTGTAAAGAAAACTGGTTACAGAAAACAGCTTCAGAAAACAGCTACAGAAAACAGCTACAGAAAACAGTTACAGAAAACAGCTACATAATACCAGCTACAGAAAACAGCTTCAGAAAACAGCTACAGAAAACAGGTACAGAAAACAGCTACAGAAAACAGCTACAGAAAACAGCTACAGAAACAGCTACAGAAAACAGCTACAGCAAACAGCTTCAGAAAACAGCTACAGAAAACAGCTACAGAAAACAGCTTCAGAAAAAGCTACCTAGACAAAGCTACAGAAAACAGCTACAGAAAACAGCTACAGAAAAACAGCTACAGAGAAAACAGCTACAGAAAACAGCTACAGAAAACAGCTCAGAAAAAGCTACAGAAAACAGCTACAGAAAACAGCTACAGAAAACCAGCTACAGAAAACCAGCTACAGAAAACAGCTACAGAAAACAGCTACAGAAAAAACAGCTACAGAAAAAACAGCTACAGAAAACAGCTACAGAAAACAGCTACAGAAAAAACAGCTACAGAAAACAGCTACAGAAAACAGCTACAGAAAACAGCTACAGAAAATAATCACGATTCGAGGTAAATCTATTTATATAATCTGTAAGTGTCAAGAAGCTGTGACATATATATTTCAACAAGCTTCTACTTATTACGAGAGGCGCTTTGTTTTTAGCAATAGCCCAATGAGCGTACAAGCACAAGCTACTGATTCATACCGGAAGCCAAAATCAGTCAATTTTACCGAACATTTTACCAACAAGTCAATTTATTTCGGAGGCTAGAACTTGTGGCCCGTCCCGTTTGCTTTGTTATATGTTACGCTTAATGTAACGTAGATAACTACAAGTGTAGGAATATGGTACGCTTAATGTAATGTAGAGAACTACAAGTGTAGGAATATGTTACGCTTAATGTAACGTAGATAACTACAAGTGTAGGAATATGGTACGCTTAATGTAACGTAGATAACTACAAGTGTAGGAATATGGTACGCTTAATGTAACGTAGATAACTACAAGTGTAGGAATATGGTACGCTTAATGTAACGTAGATAACTACAGTGTAGGAATATGGTACGCTTAATGTAATGTAGATAACTACAAGTGTAGGAATATGTTACGCTTAATGTAACGTAGATAACTACAGTGTAGGAATATGGTACGCTTAATGTAATGTAGAGAACTACACGTGTAGGAATATGTTACGCTTAATGTAACGTAGATAACTACAAGTGTAGGAATATGGTACGCTTAATGTAACGTAGATAACTACAAGTGTAGGAATATGTTACGCTTAATGTAACGTAGATAACTACACGTGTAGGAATATGGTACGCTTAATGTAATGTAGAGAACTACACGTGTAGGAATATGTTACGCTTAATGTAAGTAGATAACTACAAGTGTAGGAATATGTTACGCTTAATGTAATGTAGAGAACTACAAGTGTAGGAATATGTTACGCTTAATGTAATGTAGATAACTACACGTGTAGGAATATGTTACGCTTAATGTAATGTAGATAACTACACGTGTAGGAATATGTTACGCTTAATGTAATGTAGATAACTACAAGTGTAGGAATATGTTACGCTTAATGTAATGTAGATAACTACAAGTGTAGGAATATGTTACGCTTAATGTAACGTAGATAACTACACGTGTAGGAATATGGTACGCTTAATGTAATGTAGAGAACTACACGTGTAGGAATATGTTACGCTTAATGTAACGTAGATAACTACAAGTGTAGGACTATGTTACGCTTAATGTAATGTAGAGAACTACAAGTGTAGCAATATGGTACGCTTAATGTAATGTAGATAACTACACGTGTAGGAATATGTTACGCTTAATGTAATGTAGATAACGACACGTGTAGGAATATGGTACGCTTAATGTAATGTAGATAACTACAAGTGTAGGAATATGTTACGCTTAATGTAATGTAGAGAACTACAAGTGTAGGAATATGTTACGCTTAATGTAACGTAGATAACTACAAGTGTAGGAATATGTTACGCTTAATGTAACGTAGATAACTACAAGTGTAGGAATATGGTACGCTTAATATAACGTAGATAACTACACGTGTAGGAATATGTTACGCTTAATGTAATGTAGATAACTACAAGTGTAGGAATATGTTACGCTTAATGTAACGTAGATAACTACAAGTGTAGGAATATGTTACGCTTAATGTAACGTAGATAACTACACGTGTAGGAATATGGTACGCTTAATGTAATGTAGATATGCTTTTAGATCAATGCTTTTGAATGTCAAGTTTTAATTTTTAAATATTAAGCATTAAGTTTGAAAATATAAATTTTAAATATTAAGATAGAATTGTATGTCTGGCTTCAGAATGTAAGCCAACTCCTTGAAAGCATTACTACATATTTTCTTAGGTATTGTGTATTGTTCATGGCAAATTTCAACGTCATCCAAATCAACTTCAACACCATAATCAACAGAACCTGTTAGTTCTGGTATATGAAACAGCATTTCCGGTCTTCCAGTACAAGTGTCTATATGTTTTTGTGTTCGCACATTGTGTAAATTCCAATGGATAGCAATGCGATCAAGTTCCGCTTGAGGAACATCTGTCACAGAAAACCGCAAGCATTCTACATGAAGAATGTTTGACGTATCAAATCGTCCTCGAGCTCTCAAATCCTTCAACGTATTCATCCACCAACTTATTCCTTGTTGCTTTAAATATCCCCACCAACGTTCAATAAGCTGATTTGCGGTGCTTTTACCGTACATGAAACTCTTCACTCCAGCCATGGAATCACTATGATCATTTCTGAAAAAGGGCTGGAGAAAACTAATGTGAATTTTCTGTTCCACGATCTGCGCACACAATTCTTGGAACGAATCCATAACTTGCTACCGTATCAAGATAATAATTCGCTATCATTTTTGGATTATTATTTGTAGGACCAACTTCTAACCACGTGACTCTTCTACTGTATCCATCCATCGCCCCATGGATGCACAAACCAAATGGTTTTAATTTTTTTTTGTATTAATATTTTTTATTTTCCTTTTCATGTCATTACAAGAACAAATTACACACATACATATATACATACATACACATACATGCACGTATTAAACATTTCAGTTAGTGATTAAGAATAATATGTCATGAAAGGTCACAAAGAATAAGATGTTTTTTATAGAAGGAAGTGATAATAGATTTAAATAGAGTTAAAAGAGTAGATTCTTCCGTTACATTTAACGGAGCAAAATGTTTGCAATGTACTATGAATGTAATCGAAAAAGAATTTCACTTCTTTGGTCTGACCAAAATACTATGATTTACGTAGAACATGTTTTAAGCCATATTTTTGTCATTGGACAACACTACAACAATTTGATAATCTAATGAGCTCTAGTAACCCAAAATTAATTCATAATCTATCAAAATATTTGCATTTCGCTTCTAAAGAAAGAGAACGAACAATTAATGAGCTCATATGAAATATTAATAGTTTTTTGTTTTAAAGCTCAACATGTACTTTTATTTATAATAGAAAATAATGGAGAACACAATATTATTTAAACTTCTCTGTAAATTGTCTTTGCACTTTACATATTTGTTAATATTGTTGGCTATATATGTGTTTTGTACCATTTAATGCCTAATAAAATATATGTTATGTTATGTTATGGTATGTTATCTTTATTTGGAACTACTTTACACGTGTATATACGCATTAGTCTGTGTTGTTAGGTTAATGAATCTAGAGGAACCGCAGGGAAGTGGACTTTTTAATGGATCAATTAAGACCGTTTTTCATGTTATAAAGAAAATGTGTGACTCGTTTTCATTCCACATACACTTTTATTAAACTCGCCCAAAAAACATATCGCTAAGCTCCAAAAAAGGCTTGCCCAATAACATTTTTCTGAACTAGAATGTTTACGAAATAGACCGCGAATACATACAGCCACATGTGGATACTGTCAAACTTTCACGATTTATTGTTTGTTTTGGGGGTTTCGCACAACCACAAGCTTTAGTCCTATGGCGACCCTCCAGCAATTATCGGTGGCGGAAGATCCCGGGTGCCCCTCCGAACAGTATATCAGACGCGGACTGACACCGGGAAGAACCACCGACCTACCGCTAACTAGCCTCCTCACTTGAACGAATTCGATACTCCCAGTGGGATTCGAACATTCAGCGGCGAGGGTCAAGTGATTTGAGATCAACGAGCTTAAGCTCTCGTCACGGGCTTCACGGGCACGAGTTCACGGGCGATCATGTTTACCAATACAAATCTATTGTAATAACTGAATGTTTGTTAACGTTTTCCTCAATTTTCAAGTTTCGTAGGATAGTTTTGTCAGAGTTAAGACGATTTATTGCACCTGTGAGAGGGACCAGAAACATATGTTTCACCTTAAGGTACTAAGGCATAACAAGGTTAAAAGAAAAATACGACCGCCTAATTCACACAGAGGAGAACTATAATTAACCGTGTTAAGATATACGTGGCTTATGTGATTTATCCCAACGTGCGAGTTACGAACACGCACCATATCTAGTATATGTGATCTCCTACGACATTCGAACCATTTGAATTATACATTTACAGACATGACATTAGAAACGGAGTTACACGCATTCGAACCGGTGCTACCAACGCACGACGATGCTGATAACGTTAAAGGATTACTTGATCAAACAGAATGCAAATCTGAGATCAACCAGGAGAGAGGGAGCTGGGGAAGTCGGCTGGAATTTCTGTTTGCAATCGTTGGGTTTACTGTGGGAATTGGAAGTATATGGAGATTCCCACTTTTATGTGCGAGGAATGGTGGAGGAGCTTTCATTATCCTATTCTTTTTCTTCATGATAACATGTGGCGGACCATTATACTACATTGAAGTCAGCCTCGGCCAATTCACCGGTCAAAGTGCAGGATCGGCATTTGAATTCTGTCCATTATTCAGAGGTAAACGTACAATGTTATAAATGCATGTTGCATACTGTTTGTTGTACATTGTTGGTTGTACATTGTTTGTTGTACATTGTTTGTTGTACACTGTTTGTTGTACACTGTTTGTTGTACATTGTTTGTTGTACATTGTTTGTTGTACACTGTTTGTTGTACATTGTTTGTTGTACATCGTTTGTTGTACACTGTTTGTTGTACACTGTGTGTTGTACACTGTTGGTTGTACATTGTTTGTTGTACATTGTTTGTTGTACATTGTTTGTTGTACACTGTTTGTTGTACACTGTTTGTTGTACACTGTTTGTTGTACATTGTTTGTTGTACACTGTTTGTTGTACACTGTTTGTTGTACACTGTTTGTTGTACACTGTTTGGTGTACACTGTGTGTTGTACATTGTTTGTTGTACACTGTTTGTTGTACACTGTTTGTTGTACACTGTTTGGTGTACACTGTTTGTTGTACATTGTTTGTTGTACACTGTTTGTTGTACACTGTTTGGTGTACATTGTTTGTTGTACACTGTTTGTTGTACACTGTTTGTTGTACATTGTTTGTTGTACATTGTTCGTTGTACACTGTTTGTTGTACATTGTTTGTTGTACACTGTTTGTTGTACATTGTTTGTTGTACTTTGTTTGTTGTACATTGTTTGTTGTACGTTGTTTGTTGTACACTGTTCGTTGTACATTGTTTGTTGTACATTGTTTGTTGTACACTGTTCGTTGTACATTGTTTGTTGTACACTGTTTGTAGTACATTGTTTGTTGTACATTGTTTGTTGGACACTGTTCGTTGTACATTGTTTGTTGTACATAAAATAAATAAAGTTTAATAAAACAAAAACAATTACAACTATTCTCCGATTTTAAACTTATAAGAGCTACTGACTTTTCTTCTTCTTTTTTTATCTCTTTTTATTTAAGATTGTTCAACAATCATGTACAATAATAGGATGTCCGCTTTCGCCTTATCTTTTTATTATTGCCATCGAAATATTATCATTAAAGGTACGGACAAACAAAGACATCAATGGTATAAAATTGCACAATGAAGAAATAAAAAACTCATTATTTGCAGACGACGCAACTTTTTTAACTGACGGATCAGAAAGATCTTTTAAAAAACTTGTACAAATTTCAGTAATATATCAGGATTGAAAATAAATACAAACAAATATGTGGTATTAAGAGCCGGGTCCCTTAGGAACACTGATAAAATTTACTGTAAAATGAAATCTTTTATATGGACATCGAACGAAGTAAAAGCATTGGGTATACTGTTTACGAATAATAAAAGAGACAGAATCTCAATCAACATAAATAATAAAATACAAGAAATGTACTCGTGTTTAAATAAATGGAGAAATCACAAACTGACACTAATGGGTAAAATCACAGTCATAAAAACATTTGCATTGCCCAAAATTATCTATCCATTAACTGTACTCGAAAGTCCTAATGAAAATGTGTTAGCTGAAATTACTAAAAATATGTACTCTTTCTTATGGGATGGGAAGCCAGATAAAGTAGCAAGATCGATTATTAAGCGTGACTATCAAGATGGGGGGCTAAAAATGGTTGATATAAACGCATATGTTAATTCTATAAAAGCTGCGTGGGTAAAACGATTAATAAACCCCGAAAATGAAGGTCATTGGAAAGACACATATCTAAAACAATTGAATACATTTGGAGGACAACTTCTATTTGAATCAAATATATCTGCTTCGAAACTTGAAAATAGCTTTTTGATGTTGTTATCAGTTGAACAAAAGTCAATTTCAAGACACAAATAGATTGTTATGCAAATGAAATATTATGGAATAACTCGTTTATACGGGTCGGAGAAAATACGTTATTTATAAGAACTGGTTTCAAAAGGGAATTAAATATGTAGGACATATATATAATCGAATAACAAGAAAATGTCATACTTTTACAGAACTACAAAACATCTATGGAATAGATCGTTCAGATTTTTTAAAATACCACATGCTAGTGTCAAATATTTCTAAAACATGGAACGAAGAAATAAAAGAGAATAATCAAATGGATAGAAATTCAAAAACGTTGCTAGAGGAAATAAAAAATATTAATAGACCAACAGAATTCCTATACAAAACATTCCTAAAAACGTACAATAAAACTCCACAAAATAAAGCCGAAACAAAATGGAAAGCTATATTTGAATACCTGGAATGGAAGAAAATATACAACATGCCATTTGTATGTATGTATGTACTATCGATACAAAATTACGAACATTCCAATATAAATATGTGACACGAATATTACCAACTAATGAACTACTCTATAAATTAAAAATAACAAACTCAACTCTATGTGAACTTTGCAATATGCATACAGAGACATTAAAACATTTATTCTGGGACTGTTTTCATGTTCAACATTTTTGGTCGCGATTAAAAACATATTTGATAGATAAACAAATAGAGTTTAATATAGATTATAAAACGGTTTCATTTGGTAATCAAAGTATAGAGCATCCCCATATTATGATAGATTTCATAATTCTTTTAGCAAAATATTATATATTTAAAAGCAAAATAGAAAAATGTGTTCCAAACTGCATTACCGTTATCAGATATTTAAAAGAAAGACAACACATCGAAGAACATATAGCCCTTATGAAAAATAAACTAGAAGCTCACAATAGAAAGTGGAACAAATTGATATTGACTGATAGAAGTATAATCACTAGCATGTAACAGCAATCGTAGTAGCAACTGATATTGAAAAGAGGTTTGTATTCTGGATCGGAATGTTTTCAACTCTTCTCCTGCTATCTTACCTTCAAACATAATGCCTTCTCTCTTTATAAAAATTAATAAATGCATTTGTATATATACTATATTAGTATATAGTATCGATAGATTATTGTAAAACAACTGAAATTTATATTATATGTTTACATATGTAATTGTTAATTACAACATGAAAAAATAAACGGGCTACTCCTCGTAGCTGACACCCCCCCCCCCAAAAAAAACAACAGTTGTTTACAATATACAATATGTACAAAGTAAATGCAATGAAGAATACATAGCATGAGTTTATAGATACTCGTGATGTTAACAAACACCTGTCAGACTGATTCGATAAATGAGGTTTTTATTATGAGTATTATTCATTACAGATTGCACTTCATTTTCAAAAAACAATGATGTTTTGTTAAAAGAAAAATACTATGTATACAATGTAGCTTATAACATAACATAACATAACATAACAGTAATCACTTAGAATTGTTCTATGAAGTGCTTCAAAAAGTTAAGCTTTTTCTTTTTGAAGAGTAAATATTCGTACACGAACATTGCGAAAATATTCACATTTCCACTGCGTAGGCTACGCAATATATTCGTTTTGTAGATGGTGAAACCAATTATCGAATAGATTAGGTTTATTTCGTAATAGCTGGACTTTTTTCGGTATTGTATCCGATCACAATTGACTTAATATTGCAAATGTCTTTATTTATTCCCAATACTATAAAAGTATTGATGATTCAGATTGTTGGAATAGAATCATCAAGAGCTGCTGACATAATGTAGAGTACAACACAACTATACGTTTAAACTTACCATGTTATTCCGGATCACTCTTTTCTACAATGGTCAATCAAAATGAAATCACCGATTCGTTTTGAAAATATCGAAACAGTAAAAATCCATAACGTAAGCTTTACACGATATTCGATGATCACTCGATGAAATAAAAACGTATAAACTAATAAACACAACTATTTTTCTTTTATGATTTCCAATGATTTTGACCAATATAATATTTGTTTTCAAATTTAATTTTAATGATTTTAGCTGCCCGTGTCGGGAGCCTCATTTCACTACATTCCACAACCGCACAACCACTTCTTAGTGTGAACGTCCGTAATAAGAAAACGTTCCTGCATAATTTTCAAGTTAGTTTCTGTTTGCTGTAAAAACTAAAATCTACAGACAAAACAAATTCATTAGAATATATTAATTTATAATTAACTATTCACGATAGTCAGAAAATAGCTAAAATACAAAAGTACAGCTAATCGCGCAGGAATACGAAACGCAACCGGTGGACGAGACAATGTCATCTTCGATTGTTTCAAAGCGGTGCAAGGCGGATTTTTCATTCATTGGAAAACATAAAAGAAATAGGTATTTCTGCTATAAATAAGTTGCCGGATGAAATGACTATTTTGAAACAGGAAAATGCAAAATTGAGAGAGGAAAATGTACACCTGAAAACTACACAAAGTTCAACTATGTTGGAGGTTGACGAGTTAGAACAGTATGGGAGGAGAATGTGTCTCAATATTTCAGGAATCCCTGGTGATTCCGGGAACTATACAGAGGATATCGAGAGCAAGATAATAGACCACGCCACAACACACGGGTTGCAACTAAGTAGGAGTGACATTGATATATGCCACCGGTTAGGCCGCCTCGATCACGACAAAAACATCAGAAATCGAAAAATCATTGTGAAATTCACGAACACTAAAGCTCGACAAAGAGTATATGAGGCCAGGAAGTCGCTAGGTAAAGGCATCTTCGTCCAGGAAAACTTGACAAGATTCAGGGAACGGCTGTCTTTCGAGGCAAGACAGTTGGTTCGAAGTACAAAACTGAACAAAACATGGGTAGCTGGGTGTCGAATCTATGCAACCATACCTGGTGAGGGGCGAAGCACTCCCGAGAGGAAGATACACATCAACAGCATGGACGTGATTGAATGCATAAAGGCAGGCAGACCTTTATCATAGAGTAGTACTAGTGACTGTCTTAGATCTGTGAGTGTAACAGGGGCCCGAGTGTGGACGAACTAAAATGTTTATGTTTTTGTGATATATGTAAATATTTACACCACGTGACCTGTATATATATGTCGTCGATCTCTGCTATAAATACTAGTTGACCATATTTTCTTAATTCATATTACGCCTACAAACAGGTATAATTGCATATACACGTATATATGTAACATGTTATCGCCGGGGACTTATGCGACAACCCATACCATGTTAAATCTGATATTGTCTATTGCTTTTGAATGTAATATTTATCAAATTCACATATAGATCTACGATATTAAAAGACCATTTGACACACATTAAATTGTTTCTATAAAATACAATCGGTATAACACGTGACAATTATCTACACTATGCCAGTCTTGACACAGCTATACATTGTGTATAACGGACTGTGTGCTATCAATTGATGTCCTTTGAATAGTCAAATTCTGTGTGGTACATTGTTTGTAGTATTATACTACAGATGGTATACTAGACATAATCTAGTTTAACACGTGACAATAGTATTGATCCTAGCGAAATTATGTAATATTATTTATATATGACCGGTCTGACAAGAATAGTGACCTTTCAACTTCAGTTTATATTGTCGTTTATATTGTCGATAACGGTTACAGTAGTAAGTAGCGACTGAGTTATCTAATGTCGTATACAAAACCGGATAATCCATTAATTCATATAGTGTCTGCTTACCGTTCCGTAGATGACCTGCTTGAATAATGAAATCATTCATAATATTTCACCAATTTGCTAAATTGTTAAGTCTGTGACTACACGTAGACGAAATTCCAAAGTATCTCTTAACTATAATATACATCCATACTTATCAGAATATCACACACTCACTTGGTGAAGATATTTATCAATATTATGCACGTGGAATATGAGATCACGTGAATACTCTTCTCAGCTTTGCGTATTAAAATTATCAAATTAAGGGAGTTAATCAAAACCGGGCTAACTACCGAATTATCTCGCTTTATATGAATTACACACACATTAGTCTGAAGCATGCATGCATTGTGAGTATTAGTCCTTTATGATTTTGTAGACGGAGTGTTGGCTTCTTGAGTGTTGACGGCGGTTTGTGATGTAAGCGAGACAATAGTTGCAACTCCGTTATACCATAGACTGGTGTTTGCCGTTGTGGGTTCGATGTTCTGTCTGCGAGGTTCATTCAATTTAGAAAGGTCTATTATTGTTGTTAATAATTATGTAAATATAATTGTATACATGAACTGTTTGTACTACTCGGGTGACCCTACCAATGTATATATATGTATATACATCCAATGTCTTTCAATATCTTTGTCATTGATTCTTGGAAATGTCCTACTGCTTACTAGTAGCCGAGATCCGAATAATCTTACATCTAAGCTATTTCATATATAATTGCTAATTGATAATGTCATATATTATACCAGAATTGGTATATTATCCTACTAGCTATGTAAAATGTGACAATATTTATCTCTCTTTTCTTATAAAGACCGCTTTATTAATACTTAAATAAAACGTTCAAATTTTTCTCTATACAGTTGTAACGAAATCGTTATTACCATTTGCAGATTAATCATAAAGTGTTAGTGTTCACTATCATTTCAATTTGTGAACACGTTATGTTTCAGTTTCCAGCATGGTGAATTAATAACTTCATTATAGCTTATGTTTTCTCCACCATTTGCACCAAGTTGTATCTTTCTTTTTGTGCTTTCATTGGTATCATTGCTGAAAATTATATCATTTATCAGTCTTACGTAACCACATGTTACACATCCAGTATTACGTATAGCTTTTTACCAGGATAACGTACTTTAGTTAGTTCCTTTTAGTTCGATTCTTAGTATATTTAGAGAAATGTTGTTTGTGAATGGTATGTTATTGTCAGTGTCCCATGTGTGCCCATCCTACGCCAGTCTCCCTCGTCCCCCTTCTCACGTTACTGTGACCACAGTCCAATACACGGTCTCATTCTTTGAATCTGTTTTACTGTACCCAAATGGGTAATGATTTGAGCTCATGGAGATCGAGTATTGGACTGTATCATATTATTAGAGGACAGCCGACAGCTAAATTACGCACTTTCTATACATATCCTTTAACTTCAATACTACATTTACTTAAGCAAATTGTTAGCAGACTTTATAAACTGTTTCTCGCATTGAATACGTTATTGTATACAAGTACCAACAATTTGACTTTTGCTACTATTGTTTTAATTATTACATGTGATATACACGTGTCTACACCAACATACTGTCTTTTATCAATGTATATCTACAAAACATTCGTTACAAACATTATTTGTACTTTATTAATTCTTTTGCTGTTAATACTGTCTGGTGATATAGAAAGAAATCCAGGGCCGGATATAAATCATAGTGACTGTTTTTCTATATTACATCAAAATATTAGAAGCATTAGACACAAGTTAAAATATATAGAGGACAATTTTCTTGATTTTGACGTTCTATGCTTTACCGAAACCCATCTCACGTTGGATCTTAATGACATCGATATATATTTAGAAGGATTTGATAGAATGTTTAGAAAAGACAACACTGCCCATTCAGGGGGATTATTAATTTATACCTCGTCTCAATTAAGACCTAAACGAATTCTTGAACTAGAGAATATACTGGAAGAATCAATGTGGATTGAAATTAGAGACCGTTCTCAGTCATACTTAATTTGTAATTTATATCGACCTCCAAATTCTACAGTTGATCTATGGGGTAAAATTAATGCTTGCCTAGAAAGAGCATCCGAACTATCAAACAATATTGTTTTAGTCGGAGATATCAATGAGGATCAACTGAATTACAACAATAATAAACTAAAAGACATCCTACTACTAAACAACATGGTGAATATTATTAATGTACCTACGCGAGTAACAGAACATTCAAGAACTTTAATAGATCCAGTGGCAATTTCAAATAACATTACTTCATTACACTCCGGTACTTTTGAAACTCAAAATGCTATTAGTGATCATTTCGGTACATTTGCCTACATTAAAGTCGATTTTCAGTCGAAGGATCCTTATAAACGAAGGGTGTGGAATTATAAACGGGCTGATTTTGAGTCACTTAATAATATAATACGTGCAACTGATTGGTCTTTCATTTATTCCCATAATATAGATATTGCAACTTCACTATTTATTGATAAATTCTTAGACATAGTAAAGTCATGTATTCCAACCAGTTTAGTTACAGTTCGCCCAAACGACAAACCATGGTATAATTCAGAAATAAGGAAAACATCTAGACAACGCGACCGACATAAACTTACTGCAATACGAACCGGAAAATTGGGTGACTGGAATAGGTATAAAAAATTAAGAAATAAAGTAAATAATATGAAAAAGCACACTAAAGAATTATTTTTTAACAATATTGAATTTACACTATGTGATTTAAGCTCAACGAATCCGCGACAATATTGGAAAATAGTTAAAATGCTGGTAAAAGAAAACTCTGCAAATTGTGAAATGATTCCTCCATTGTTAACAAGTGATAATTCGTATTCTCTTTCGGATTCAGATAAAGCCAATACTCTAAATGACTACTTTGCATCCATTTCAACAATAGACGATTCACAAATAGATCTGCCGATTTTTACTAAAAAAAACAGATGCAACAATTAGAAATATAATAATTACTGAACAAGACATTACTGACGTTTTGTCAAATTTAATTGTAAATAAAGCTAGCGGGCCAGATGAAATTAGCCATCGTATGCTTAAAGAAACTTCTCGTACTATATGTCACCCATTAAGTATACTGTTTAATAGATCGGTCCAGGAAGAGACTTATCCAGCTATTTGGAAGAGTGCAAATGTCATGCCACTTTTCAAAAAGGGTACACGCGATATTCCATCTAACTATCGACCTATTTCATTAATTAGTTGTGTAGGGAAAGTAATGGAACGAGTTATGTTTAAATATTTATATAACTATTTACACGAGAATGAATTAATATATAAGAATCAATCTGGATTTTTGCCAGGACATTCTACAGTGTTTCAATTGATCGACATATATAACCAAATTTGCAAAGCTTTTGATGAGCGTAAATCAACTTGTATTGTATTCTGTGACATTAGTAAGGCATTTGATCGAGTTTGGCACAGAGGTCTCCTGTTTAAACTTCGACAGTATGGCGTTTCTGGACGCATAATCAACTGGTTATTTCGCTATCTAAACGAGCGGAAACAAAAGGTTTTTGTTGGATCAACTTTCTCAAACGAAAAATATCTTAATGCTGGAGTTCCACAAGGTTCGGTCTTGGGGCCCTTACTATTTTTAATATACGTCAATGACATTGCTGAATCTTTATTCAGTCTAACAAGATTATTTGCTGATGATAGTTCATTGGCGATGACTTCCAAAGATACAAATGTTATTGAGGCTACACTGAATCATGATCTAAACATATTATCAAAATGGTCTAAAACAATGGCTAGTAAATTTTAATCCAACAAAAACAGAAGTCATGTTTCTTTCACTATGCAATGTTAATCGTCCGGTTTTATTGTTTGAGAACACGCAATTAAGTTTCGTGAATCATCACAAACATCTCGGAGTTACTCTTAGTGAGGACGGTACGTGGCACAAACATATATCAAACATTACTAAGTCTGCTTCAAGAACATTAGGATCAATGAGAATGTTAAAATTTAAATTAAAACGCAATACCTTAAATCAGATATACATTTCCTATCTTCGACCCAATTTAGAATATGCCTCTATTGTTTGGGATAGCTGTACATCATATGAAAAGGAATCCTTAGAGAAAATTCAATACGAAGCTGCCAGAATTGTTACGGGGCTTACCAGATCTGTCTCTATCAACAGACTACTTAACGAAATTGGCTGGGTTACACTTAATGACCGTAGAAAAATGCAAAGATTACTATTCGTCTATAATAATAAGCAAAAACAGGAAAACTTACCAAGCTATTTAACCGACTTATTTCCAACATCATTTGAGGAAACAAACCCATATAGTTTAAGAAACAGTGCAGATTTTATTACTTTAGCAAGGCGTACTGAAATTTATTCGAAATCTATTATACCTACATCAATAAAATTATGGAATGAACTTGATTCTGATACTCGTAATATAAATAACCTGTCGGCATTCAAAGGAAAGCTGAAAGAAATCTTCAAGCCACCAATAGTACCATCATTTTTTAAATCCGGAGACCGCTGTCAACAAATATATCATGCTCGCATTAGAAATGATTGTAGCAACCTGAATGCCGATTTGTTTAATAACCATTTACGCGATAACCCAAAATGCCCGTGTCAGCTCAATGAAAATGAGGATGCGGAACACTATATATTTCGTTGTCTATTTTATGTAAATCAAAGGCGCTTACTATTCATAAGCACACGTACACATCACCCTTTAAGCACAAGAAAACTACTGTTTGGTTTCGAAAGTTTAACGCACGAAGAAAATGAGTACATTTTCAAACAAGTTCAAACTTATATTAAATCAACAAGGCGCTTTGAGCACAGACATACCTAACTATATTATAAAGTTATGCTGTTCTCTTGATACGATTTTTGCATGGGTGTGGCTGCGGGTTTGGCTGGCTGAGGGTATTGTACGGTGTGGCACTGGGAATGTGTTGTAGTTGCGAATTGCATTTCTTAATGCTTTTCTTTCTTTTTTTGGTATTTTTTATCATATCCATTATTATCGCCTTAATTGTAATCTAAAATTTGTATCCTAATTGTAATGCTCTTATCCTATATTCAGTCTCTTTGTTAATTACAAACTAGTATGTTGGGGCGGGCCGAAACTAATGTTGTTAAAACTTGTGGCCCAACCCTTTTGCTTCTCCATATATAAACATACTGGTAATGATTGTACCATATATCTTATTTATTTCATCTGTAACATGTTTGTAAATTTGAGTTGTATTGTACATTGAATATAAAGAATGCAATAAAATATGATTAAACTATAAATAAGTTGCCGGTATAGATGCGTGTTTCATATTACATTCTTTACTTGTTGATACAGGTGTCGGATTTCTGATGGTGTTGATATCGTTCAACATACTCTGGTACTATGTGAGCATTATGGGATGGATCCAGTATTACTTCATACAGTCATTCCGCTCGCAGCTACGTGTGGAAACTGGCGGAACACGGAGAACTGCCGAGGTATACAGGTGTTACTGTATATTGTTATACCTCACGTGATATACCGCATGCACAATTTGACATACCCGAGCAGGCGACATTTTTCAATTCAATGTCTCATGGCAATGTCCCACCTCTGAATAGTCTCATTCGGAACAAAATCACGCTACTCGGACTTTATCATTTAATTTGAATGTGATTTTATTTGTAATGCCGCCATCTTGTTTTCATGTAGTCTCGATGAATGTTTTGTTGAAGGTCAGAAACCGCTATTGCAATTTCCATAGGCCACCATTATAACACACGGTGCCATTAGATTTCCCCAAAAATAGTTTGGCACAAAAGACAGTAGTTTTCAACAGAATGGCCTTTGAGCCACAGGAAAATGTCAAATTTCAATGGGGTTGACCAATTGCGTTTTTTTTATTATTTCCCACTAAAGGCACCCTGAAGGTAATTTGGTGGTGAATGTTGCACTGACACCTGCATTTATAATATGCTGTTTATTTGTCACCAAATAGTCTGCATATATTTTTAAATATTCCAAAATGAAGCTCATATATTGTATTTTAATATTTAGAAGTCATTTTCACTATTTGTGACAATACCTACACAGCCAATCAGTTCATGTATCAATAACTCTTAAGGGCTTCCCTACACTTTTTCAACCAATCCCAGACCACTATATCAATAACACCGTCTGACCTGAATGTTTTGTTTTGTTGTGACTTTGTCGACATGATTTGCCTCTTGTTGACACTATCCATTATCACACTCATCGAGACTACAGATTTATATATTACTGTTACGTATCGTTGTACTATACGAACGTATATAGTAGCACACATCCAAACTTCCCTGGCATGTATATATGTGTATTCTTGTCGAAACCGAGTGTGTGCTGGCTCCATGCATATAGTCGTATAGTACTATTGCATATAATAAACATGCATGCGGTTGTCTGTATTTAAGAAATAATAAGTATCAACCGTGGTATTTCGCAGAATAACCCGAGTTTGAAGTTCTTATGCGTAGAAATATATCACGAAGGCCGAATACCACGGTTGATACTTATTATTTCGATTCTAACACGACTTACTTCTAATAATTTTAGACGAGAATCAAAGGAGTATTTTCTTCAAACGCCGTGCTACTCCGCTGCATTTGGCTTTCGAAATGTCCTCCCGTGACGTTATTTTTTATGGAAAATATCAATCTAGTGCATAAATGAACACAAGTTGTAACTGATCAATAATTTTATTTATTTTGTCAAATAAAACTGTTCAGAATAGTAACTGAAACGTTACTTAACAGAAAAACAAGACGGACAAGATATTATCTGATTCTAAAAATAGCTCACTTCCGCGAATTCCCACGGTAGTATTTTACAAACATCACGTGACTTTCATTCATAAAACTTTACACGCATTGTATAACTGGAATAGCCAAAACACGGTGCGCGCGCAGCATATTTCATGGTAGGTATATCGCAGAATAACCCGAGGTAGATTTTACTCTACAACTATGTATGTTATTAGCTGGGTCGTCTTAGAATATAATATAATGCAATGTAATCTAGTTACATTTACGAAATATCACCAGTCACCATTACCATTGACACAACCACGCACACATCGTCGCATCTTCGTATTGGCAGTTGCATCCAAGCATAGAGCAGCAATCAGGGGTGTACCCAGCCAATATACACAACGCGTATAGAGCAGCAATCATGGGCGTACCCAGTCAATATACACAACACGTATAGAACAGCAATCATGGGCGTACCCAGCCAATATACACAACACGTATAGAGCAGCAACCAGGGGCATACCCAGCCAATATACACAACAATCATAGATTAGCAATCATGGGCGTACCCAGCCAAAATACGCAACAAGCATAGAACAATAATCAGGGGGGTACCCAGCCAATATATACTACAAGAATAGAGCAGCAATCATGGGCCCAGCCAATATACACAACCATTATAGAGCAGCAATCATGGGCGTACCCAGCCAATATACACAACAAGCATAGAGCAATAACCAGGGGCGTACCCAGCCAATATACATAACCATTATAGAGCAGCAATCATGGGCGTACCCAGCCAATATACACAACAAGCATAGAGCAGCAATCCGGTGCGTACCCAGCCAATATACACAACAAGCATAGAGCAGCAATCAGGGGCGTATCCAGCCAACATACACAACAAGCATAGAGCAGCAACCAGGGGCGTACCCAGCCAATATACACAGCAAGCATAGAGCAGCAACCAGGGGCGTACCCAGCAAATATACACAGCAAGCATAGAGCAGCAATCAGGGGCGTACCCAGCCAATATGCACAGCAAACATAGAGCAGCAATCAGGGGCGTACCCAGCCACTATTTACAACAAGTATAAAGCAGCAACCAGGGGCGTACTGTACAGGGCGATTAGATATATGTAAATACAATTGATTACACTGAAAACTAGAACATATAAACTTGCTTCATGATTTTCTAAATTTTGAACATTAAAAAACAGGAAAATGAAGCATTCGGTTGCAACTAAAACTACTTTGAAGTGAAGCAAATTGACAGAAACATTTTGTTGGTTCTGCTTCAAGTCAATCGCACCTTTAGTTATACAAAGTTATAGAAACAAATCAAGACATCAAGGTGTATAACGGAAATTTCGACAGACCAAATTCAGAAGTTGATTCGTGTTTCAGAGAGAGTGTTCCCATCCCAGGAGACAATAACTCCAAATACCAGCTCGCTGTCGTACAACACGTCACAGACTACGTCACTATCAGCATCCAACACGTCCTTGCTGACGTCACCCGCCAATGAATTCTGGTTGTAAGTAATGTTCATTATTTCTGTCCATCTGATATGCTGGCAATACACAATGTTCTCAGTGTTATGTAAATAAAACAGTTTGCGTACCGTGACGATTTGCGCTGTAACAGTTTGCGTACCGTGACGATTTGCGCTGTAACAATTTGCGTACCGTGACGATTTGCGCTGTTTATCGCATTCGGTCACACTAGCCACTGCTGTGAGGTGACATATAGGTGTAAGGGACGCAATTCATAATACTTCTTTGACTATGCTAAATCAATAATATCGACAGAGTTGTCCCCCACAACATGTCCTGTCTTAAGTTTTTAAGTATCCCGGTGTTACTGGTTTTCGACAACGTAGTACATAACGGACTCCTATAGATTTAGAATTGTCATACACTGCAAACAATTTTATGTCACCAAATAAACAATATTTTACCTTTCATTCCCCAAAATCTCAAAGAAAACCGATTGTTTACCTATTGAGAAAAGTTGACAAAATAGCGGTACCTCATTCTCAGTAATCCGGAATGACGTCACATGTTTTCGCCTAACTGTGGAAATTGCCTACAGCGCGAGCATTATTATGTAAGCAACAGTTTTTTTTAACAAAACAATATAAATAAGGAACACTTACTTTACTAATAGGCTTAATTTATCATTGTCACTCAAAATTCATTTGTTGGAGAGCATTTTGTCTATACACTGTATCTAAAACACTAATTTAGTTTAACTTAGACAAACACACGGGGCATAAGAAGTCGTCGCCCCTCCTAATTACTCTGACTGGGTGCAGAACCGTAACTGGACCCATCCATCGAACACATCACACGGTGCCTAACAGAGAATAACTAGGTTTACACAACCATGCATATCAGTTGGAGAACCTCTGTGAAAACACATGGACCTGAAGGCGAAAAACGGTGAAAATCGATATTATGAATAAGGACCCCTTGTGTGTAATAATGGACATAACTCATAAACACGGAGCAGTGAGACTATAATGACATTTTTATTCGTAAATATATTGGCGTGGCAGACGATGCATATGTCATTTTGGAGAAAAAATTGTCAATTTCTTTAAAAAATGATATTTATATGGTGACATAAAACGGATATAGTGAAAACTGGGGTAGGTTTAAAGTTGTCACCGCTAATTTACCTTGTCTGATATATTATGATCAGTTAGAAATAGATTGGAAGTGCACAAGGTATGCTTATTTATAATTCCGGTAACTGGAGCGTGAAATATTGCGTGATCTCTCGCGACTTGCTATTTCCACAATTGGGCGAAAACCTGTTCTGGGCGAAAACTCTTCACGCCGGGATACTTACACCGTCTCTTATAGAAAGAAGCTTGTTACTGACTTACAGAATAAAAGTTTCTATAAACTAGGAGACATGTATCTTCTAAGCGATAGTTTTGTGTTTCTTACTGTCTCATAAGAAAACAATGATCGTCGGAATACAGTTTCTGTAAATCAGTGGACATTTTCTTTAAATATACTTTTCCTTACCAAGATGCAAATAATAGAACACACAATGAAATTACAACACAAACTAAGCCACATAAAGAGCACAGTGGAAGTCGTGATGGCGCAGTGGATGGGCGTTCGCTTCAGGTGCGAAAGGTCCGGAGTTCGAGCCCCGCTGGAGCCGTTACGAGTGTGCCCTTAGGCAAGACATTTAAATTCCACATTGCCTCTTCTCTCGCTCGTGGCGATGGATTCCATCAGGAATGAGGTCTCGAGAGTGATTAATATAAGTTGCAAGAACTTGTTTCGCAGTCGAGCTAAAATAAATTTGTCTAAACTAAAAATAAAAAGCACAAGTTGTCTATTTAGGCAAAGAAGTACGGATTATTTTCCCACCGTCATTATCTAAACGTGTCGGTGTATGAATACTTGGATTGCGTAACACGTACCTAGTAGATTATCGTGTCATGTGTAGCACACTGCATTCAAACGAATCCAATGAGAACAGTTTTAGCAGCGATTGTTTATCAGGATAAAATCTTGTCTTGCATGTTTTCCAATGAATGATAGAGTTTTCTCAGTGAAAGAAAATGCCACCTTTCACTATTTTCAAACAGCATTATATTTAAGAAATAATATTTGTCTTTCAGTTATTTATTGGCGAATATACATGATTTGGAGTCATGACGCGTAGGAATTGGCCACGAAGGCGGTCGTAGTCATAAGTGGTTAATACCAGTGCTCAGAACGGCAAACACTGGTTTATTCGTCGACATGCTAACATGACCAAAATATCTAAAAAATCGCCAATAAATAAAACGTTTATGAAGTCAATTACAAAACTGCTAAATAAAATGACGTCACAGTTGACGTCATACGTTAAACCATATTGCAGATTTAATCACAATATATTCCTCCTTTCTTTGGGCATACAGAAGAAATGGCGCTCCATGTTAGAATTACGTTATAAACAACGTTATCATACTTCTTAGTGATTAATATAACCGTCTCCGTGGCCCAGTGGTTAAGGCGTCCGCCTACGGAGCGTGAGGTCGAAGGTTCGAATCTCGTCAGGGGTTCGTTCTGATATGGCCGGTTGGTGAGCCGCCAGATAGTTAAATAATGGTTACCGATTGCCTACCAGCCTGGCGTCTGGCATACAAGCATAGGATTCGGGAAGTACTGATGTTCGTAAAAAGAGGTGTCTCATAAGTCAGAAATGGCTGGCTCTTTAAATAGGGGTGACACTATAATAAACAAACACTTTACTCACTTTACTTTTATAAGTTGTTAACTCTTGTTTCGCAATAGTTGTAAAATATTAAATTTACAAATTATAAGGAGTATGCTCTCAACTAATCAGAATCATTCCATGTGTTATTACACGTGTGTACATATACGAAAATGTGTGATGGTTGTACGTAACTGCATACAAGCAAAGTTATGTGTTATAAACCTCTTCTACCAGATACAATGTTCTTGGGAAATCCGAGGGGCTGGAAGACATGGGGACAATGCAGTGGCATCTAGTGCTGAGCAACTTTGTGGCATGGCTGATTGTTGTCGCTAGTCTTATCAAAGGAGTCAAATCGCTTGGAAAGGTAGATTGTATTGGTGAAATAACTATACCGACACCATTTTTTGCGTTTATGTTTTACGTTTTACGTTTATTTATCGCCGCTACCGGTTGCCCATATGAGTGACGCCTCCTGAAGAGATTAGTCATTTTAGATTTTTGGAGGATAGTGCAATGATACAGACAGAGACCCATTCCAGAGTCTCCTCTGGTTCTTTTACGTGCACGGTGTAAAGCACCGACACGAGACCTCGGTTTATCGTCCCATCTGAAAGACTGTTAATTTCATTATGGTCAGTATATATTTGCAATTAAAACACTGTCGTGACGTCATACCTTTGTACTTGCAGTACATTATTATTAATATTTGACTTGTGTCAAAAGGCCAGAGTATTATATTAAAGACTACGCATAAATATACGAAATTAACAATTTTATTAAATAGGAACTTGTTTTATAAGTGTGTGTTTTAAGTAAGATATAAGCCTCAAACGGATCCAATATGTAAAATATGGCTACGCGCCTCACACAGTCCAATATTTTACATATTGGATCGTTTTCGGCTTACATCATATTGTAATAAACATTAATACCAGCAATACTAATAAAAAACACCGACCACACGTGTTTAGTGACAGCCGGCGCCGACGGATACGTAGTCCAGTGGTTAACACGATGGACTAGGAATCATGGGATCGCAGTTTCGACCCCGTCTGACCTTAATAAAATTAACAGTCTTTAAGATGGGACATTAAACGGTGGAAATGTGGAACTTAAGCGCATTGCCTAAGGGCACACTCGTAACGGCTCCAGCTGGGCGCCCACTTCGAGCATTTAGCACCTGAAGCGAACGCTCTACCACTACGCTATCAAGCATCTGTTATATGATCTGCTACGGCTGTGTGATTTACGGCTACCGGTTGCCCACATGACAGACGTCTCCAGAAAAGATTAATCATTCTGGAATGTGTAGGATAGTGCATTGATACAGACAGAGACACATTCCAGAGACTTCTCTGACGTGCACTGTGTAAAGCATCGATACGAGACCTCGATATAAAGTCCTATCTGAAAAACTGTTCATGATATGGCGACAACGTTTATTTATCGTCGCTACCGGTTGCCCATATGAGCGACGCCTCCTGAAGAGATTAGTTATTTTAGATTTTTAGAGGATAGTGCATGATACAGACAGTGACCCATTCCAGAATCTCCTCTGGTTATTTTACGTGCACGGTGTAAAGCACCGACACGAGACCTCGGTTTAACGTCCCGTCTGAAAGACTGTTAATTTTAGTAGGGTCAGACGGGGGATCGAACGGAGACAAAAAGGAGATCGAACATAGTTATGTCATTTGAAGAAAAACGTATATATTTAATGCAAACAATAGACATACAGTTTAAACTCGGTACCACCTTATGTTTTATGTATAAAAGAAGAAACCTCTTATGGTAATGTTACTGTTTGTTGTTGTCTAATATGTGTTTAAACCTATAGGTGGATTATTGGTACGCTTTGTGCTTCTTATACTATGACGTAAATGCACATAAATTATATGACATTATAATAAACTAAATAGTGTGTGTCCGTCCGTCTCTCTCTCTCTCTCTCTCTCTCTCTCTCTCTCTCTCTCTCTCTCTCACTCTCTCTCTCTCTGTCTGTCTGTCTGTTTGTCCGGCCGTCAGTCCGTCCGTCCGTCCGGCTTTATGTCTGTGTCTATATTTCAGGTTGTGTATTTTACAGCAACAGCACCCTATATATTACTGACTGTATTGCTGATCCGTGGGTTGACACTAGATGGCGCTATGGATGGAATCATGTGGTATATTACCCCAGATTTTGAGAAACTTGCTTCTCCACAGGTATCACATTAGAAATTGCAACACATACTTCACACACGAATATCGTAACTTATGATGTTGTTTAGAGATTAATAGAACAGGCAGGCTATGCAAGTCTTCTTTGGTTTTTGGTATTTTTTAATTTCACGTCACACATAGCCTGGGAACAGGAGTTGATAGAGGCTGAACTTGTCATACTCTGTTACTAATACAATTAACACACTTGAATATGTCTCTAACAAGTCACGTGATGTAAATATATTATATGATTATGTATTATTATATAATTCTGTATTATTATATAATTCTGTATTATTATATAATTCTGTATTATTATATGGTTATGTACTATTATATGGTTCTGTATTATTATATAATTCTGTATTATTATATATTTCTGTATTATTATATAATTCTGTATTATTATATGGTTATGTACTATTATATGGTTCTGTATTATTATATAATTCTGTATTATTATATGATTCTGTATTATTATATAATTATGTATTATTATATGGTTATGTACTATTATATGGTTCTGTATTATTATATAATTCTGTATTATTATATATTTCTGTATTATTATATATTTCTGCATTATTATATGATTCTGTATTATTATATATTTCTGTATTATTATATATTTCTGTATTATTATATAATTCTGTATTATTATATATTTCTGTATTATTATATATTTCTGCATTATTATATAATTCTGCATTATTATATATTTCTGTATTATTATATAATTCTGTATTATTATATAATTCTGTATTATTATATATTTCTGTATTATTATATAATTCTGTATTATTATATAATTCTGTATTATTATATAATTCTGTATTATTATATATTTCTGTATTATTATATAATTCTGTATTATTATATATTTCTGTATTATTATAATGAGTATGTACTATGTGCAAGTTTGATAATAAAAGGTTGTTCTGTTTTGTTCTGTTTTGCCGTGTCAGTCATATCAATATATGTTTAACACTGAGACAATTAATTGAGCCGTATTTAATTTCTGATATCCGTTTGCCAGAAGTAATAAATCGACAGACCGGAACCCAGGCTACGTCACACCCACAGCTTACGTCATCTGGCGACCAACAAGTATTGGTCCTGGTGAGGGTCATTGTCTAATGTTGAAAACAATTGTGGCCCACACCAATTGTATGTTCATGCTAGCATAGTATATTTATGTGTAAAATATGCTTAAACAACAATTATTGGTGGAGGAAGACCATTCACTAGCCAGCTGGATAGCTTCCCCACCTGGAAGAATGAATTCGATACGACAATTGGGATTCGAAGCTACAGTGGTGAGTGGCAAGTGATTTGAAGCCAACAACGTTAGCCACTCAGCCACGGAGACTCCTTAAAGAATGTATATGAATACATAAAATGTTCTAAAAATGTTCACAACATATTTGACTTGTTTGTCTCTAGGTATGGTTGCAGGCTGCTATTCAGGTATTCTACTCTCTGGGGCCGACCTATGGAGGGGCCATAACGATGGCCAGTCATAACAAGTTCCATCAACAATCCGTAGTGTTAGTATATGTTAACCCTTTGCACGCTAGCGGCAGATAAAATCTCTTTTGCAAACAGCATATCGCTAGATCTGACCGCAGCTATTCTTGGAGGAGGAAGCTAGTGGGTGCCTACCGAGAAGTATATCGGGAACGGACAGGTACCCGGGTAGAACCACTGACCTTCAGCAAGCATCGGTATTTGTACCTACTGCGGTGAGAGGCAAGTGATTTTAAGTCCTAAGTCCAACGACCTAGACGACACTGCCACGGCACTTGATGCCCACCAAGCAGTAATGTTATAGGAGTCCACGGACATGATGACCATTCATGAGATAGTGTTTTACACTACATGTTTGTACATCCGCGCATTCATGAATCATGCTAAATACAACATAATGTATACTGACACCAACAAGTAACGATGCACTGGCCTTAGAGGTAACATTTATATCCTTTTAGAAAAAAATAGGCAAATATGGTATCAAAATGTGCGAAATATTGGGTACATTAGTGCAATGTGTGAAGGATTATTTTCTTCACTCATGATAGTAAGATCCATAATTCTAAAATGTGTAGCGAAAAAGTAACGCTCGATATAAACGTGCGCAGTTTCTAATGGTGTCAGTATGTATAAACCAGGCGAGGCCGATAAATAAACGGACAGACGGATATGTAGTCCAATGGTAACACGCTGGACTGGTAATCCAGGGATCGCAGGTTCGATCCCCCGTCTGACCCTAATACAATTAACAGTCTTTCAGATGAGGCGTTAAACCGAGGTCTCGTGTCGGTGCTTTACACCGTGCACGTAAAAGAACCAGAGGAGACTCTGGAATGGGTCTCTCTCTGTATCATGCACTATCCTCCAAATATCTAAAATGACTAATATCTTCAGGAGGCGTCGCTCATATGGGCAACCGGTAGCGACGATAAATAAACGTAAAACACACACACACCTAAGTTGCATTATGGTACGAATTTAAAATCCACAAATACAAACAAACTTAGGCAGCAGAACTTAGGTAGCAGAACATTACCAATAATGAGATTTCCAATATGTTCATGTTTTATTGGTGTTTTGATTTTTGGGTTATGAATTTCAACGTCCATATTAGTACATGTATTACTAAATTGTAGTTGTTGAGTTATTATATATTATATTATATGGAATACAAATACAAATACAAATATTATAAAATACCATGATATTGGTATTATTATATTTTAGATGTTGAGTTATTAAAGCGACACTATACAATTTGAAATTGTACGCACACGCATGCGCGTAGCTGCCTATACGCGAGTACGCGGCTGAATCCACATGATTCTGAAAAATTGCCAAAGTTGCAATTCAGCCAAAGTTGCAGTATGCGTACTTGACTACATATTCATATTATAACGTGCCTTGCCGGATTAAATAGCCTTCTGACCTCAGCACAACTTTGAAGGACACAAACAACACTTTGTACCCGGACATTTACACATGTCTGGTGGTGCTCATCACCATGCCGGTTTCAACAGCCTCAGCTGAGAGGTCGTTCAGCATCATGAGAAGAGTGAAGAACTATATGAGGTCTACTATGTCCACTGAACGCATGTCTGGGCTAGCAATGATGCATAGCTACAGACATATAATCATGCAGTTCGCTGGCAAAAAGGACAGCAAATTAGACTTCTGTTAGACAATCGGGGCTTGTATTTGTTTGATATTTCAGCTCTATTTTAGAGAAAAAAAATCTGCCGAGTAAAGGGTTTATTTGTTGATTTATGATCATAAAACAAATTTCCAGTACTAAATAATGCACCTCAGAACGCCCAGAATGCACCAGATTGCGCCATTGTTTCAAAAAAAATTATGGGGGACCCCCCCTAGTACAATTATGAATCCACATGGATAGAGGGCTAGCTACGCCCCTGACACGTACCAATGCTACTGCACATTATTAAATTATATTTTGAATAATTATTGTCAGTCAGTAAACAGTGTTTTTTTGTTATATACCAAACTGAACATTAAAGTACAACTCTCCTGAATCGGTTCGCCACGCCAGGCGTACATTATGTCGGCAATGAGAACACACATCTAATACATCTGTTTCATCACTTGTTGTTGTGCCATACGCATGCGCATTAAGCATTGTTTACATATATTTGTTGATAAACAATTCACGTATCCGACGGTACTATATTTGATTTTTTCCCGTTTTTATGAGAATATTTGGATTGTTTTTAAACATACAGTCATTGGAAATTATATTCTTTGCATATTTCTGACATTTTACCAGCATCCCTTATTGCGATATACCTCCGAACTACACTGTACTATCATACCATGTTTGACCTACTTTAAATGTTATATTGTTTGTTTGTATTTGATGAAATAAAATCTTCTTCTTGTGTATCAGCGAAACAACCATATGCGTAGTAGCACATGCGTTCACGGCATTCTATGCGGGGTTGGTTGTCTTCGCGTGTATATGATTCATGGCGAAGGAAGCTGGAGCTACGGTGGAAGAGACTGCTACTGCTTCAGGTGAGAAGTTATGTCGCTGTCTCGATCTGCTATAATACAGAGATAGTTTAGCTCTATTGCGAAACAACGAGTGCACAGCATGTGATTAATCGATCTCGAGACCTCATTCCTGATAGAACTCATCGACATGAGGGAGAGAAAATATGCAATGTGAAATTAAAGTGTCTTGCCTAGGGTGGTTCTGATGGGGTTTCGAACTCTGGAGCATCTGGATTGCAAGGCGGACTCTCCACTGAATGTCAAAGCTGGAAATAAAGACGCCATGTGGTTCCGAGGGAGCTTGGCCTCACAACGTCAAAGCTGGAAATAAAGACGTCACACCCACAGTAAATCCAATACACCACGCTGTATTATATGACTGTTAATACGCGACTTTGAAATAACAACTGCTGCAGATTAGCGGGTAAGTGTATCCCAACAAGCTCTTAAACGCCTTGACAACATTTAAATTTTACAAAGGCCGGATAATAAACAAAGGAGATATGACTATTTGAAAATCGTTATAAAATACAACTATTATCAGCCATTTTGGATCGATAAAGTTGCAAGTTATAATGAAAATGTGAGTGAAATATCATGTATTCAGTGAAATCAAATATAAAGTCACAATTGACACATGTTTTATAAAAGGAATATTTAGCAATTTATGCCTCAAATGATAATATTGATTATTCTAACACGACCCAGCTAATAACATACATACTTGTAGAGTAAAATCTACCTCGGGTTATTCTGCGAGATACCTACCTTAACCTATGCTGCGCGCGCACCGTGTTTTGGCTATTCCATTTATACAATGCGTGTACAGTTTTATGAATGAAAGTCACGTGATGTTTGTAAATACTACCGTGGGAATTCGCGGAAGTGAGCTATTTTTAGAATCAGATAATCTCTTGTCCGTCTTGTTTTTCTGTTAAAGTAACGTTTCAGTTACTATTCTGTACAGTTTTATTTGACGACATAAATAAAATTATTGATCAGTTACAACTTTTGTTCATTTATGCACTAGATTGATATTTTCCATAACAAAATAACGTCATCACCCATTACGCGGGAGGACATTTCGAAAGCCAAATGCAGCGGTGTAGCACCGCGTTTGAAGAAAATACTCCTTTGATTCTAGTCTAAAATTATTAGAAGTAAGTCGTGTTAGAATCGAAATAATAAGTATCAACCGTGGTATATCGCAGAATAACTTAACTTAAAATTATTTCTTAATTCTACACCGACGGTGACGTCATCGGTAACATAATTGGTGCATCCTTTGTTGTTTCCGTTGAGATGGTCATTTAGTTGCAATTTGTTTCATTTATGTACTGATTTTAGCAACATTTTTTAAAAATGGATTCAACGTATTATGCAACTTGAAAAATGACCCAATATTTGAAATGCATATCAAACCATTAAAAGCTCTCGATGCCTTTAATTTCATTACAAAAGATTCCAAGAACGGATAGACAAAGTATGACCACTAACATACCCGATACGCCGTGCTTACAAATAGTTGCATTTGTTTTATTTCGAATTCCCCGAGTAATAGGCCGGGCACACGTAAGTGATATATTGTCTATATATATCTAACTGATTATAACTGATGTCAGTCTGTTATGACCGACCTCTCAACAGACATTAGTTCTAATGTTTTGGGATCCCATGTACTCAGTACGCATGCGCGTATAAAAATAGACGGCGTTGTTCGTTTTGAAAATAGATTTCCTTTATGTGGGTGGATTCATCAACTTGTGTGTGCAGCACGAACTCCAATTTTTAATTATATAACCATAGGAGTGCAGTCATTTTCACATCAATTTTCATCGGGGTTTTTTGCGGGGGTCTTCTCGATGTAATTATGCTATAAAAAATAACCGTCTCCATATAAATTATTTCAACAGGTAAACGGAAACAAAGGAATAGAGAGTCTTTAATGCACTCAAAGGAAAAACGTCGGCACACATTTTTAGCATTTAACGCCATCTAATTGAAAAAATGAGCACAATATTTAAAAAATATGAAAATCATACCTTTAAAAATTAGAAATAGTGTTCAAAATGTTGAATATTTGCGGGCAGTTATGACACATAATTACACTAACAGTTGATTTCCTGACAATCACAAATGAAATGCAACTGCTTAAGTCAACTTGCTTAAATAGTATAATTATGGGAAGCTTAATAGATACGATTTTAATAGAAATGCTAAATTAAATATTTGTCTTAATGAAATGAGTATGATGCCGCATGGCTGCATCCATAGATATCGATGTAAGATAAGATAATAAATCGGTCATAATTTTGTTAACATTCTATATCTTAATGAGTTTTATTTTCAAGATTAGATCGATTCTTGTTGATTGGTTTTCCTTTAGCATCAACAATACTGACAACCAATTGCAGATCTTCTCATAAATACTTTATATCCAACAACCTATAACCTTTGTACAATCAAAAATGTTCATTTCAATCTAGTTAATATATTACTTTCACTATTGGTTTATCGCTTGAATGACGCTACCCCATGTTAAACTTTATTTATTATTAATATTAACGATTGCGAAGCAAGTTTTAGCCATTTATATTAATCACTCTCGTTGGCGCAGGTGAAAGCGTATATGTGGTCATTCGTGTGGGAGGAAACAGGAGTACCCGGAGAAAACCCACCTGTCCGATCTGGAGACCACCGTACCATCTCACATACGTTCCGGTCCGAGGATCTAACCCAGGTTGCACTTATGATAAGCGAGCGCGCTAACCACTGTGCTAATCGGATGCTACCGCATGCGAGCACATGCAGTATCACGGGAGATATTGTAATGTTTTCTTCCATTCGCAAATGTAAATACTTCACAAACAATGACTTATTGTAATATGTTGTTCATCTTCTTTGTTTATATTTATTAACCGATTTTACAGGACCTGGTCTTGCGTTCGTTGCCTACCCAGAGGCTGTGAGCAGGATGCCTCTACCGCAGTTGTGGGCCGCGCTGTTTTTCTTTACGCTCATTACTGTAGCATTCGATAGTGTGGTAAGAATAGTTCCCAGCTTACATATTCTCTATTTATTACATATATATACTACTACTACTACTAATAATAATAATAACAATAATAATAATAATAATAATAATAACAATAATAATAATAATAATAATAATAATAACAATAATAATAATAATAATAATAACAACAATAATAATAATAATAATAATAATAATAACAATAATAATAATAACAATAATAATAATAATAATAATAATAATAACAATAATAATAATAATAATAACAATAATAATAATAATAATAACAATAATAATAATAATAATAATAATTTTACGAGATAACTCATTTAGCACAAAAGTTAACCTACCACGAGACCCTCAGCATTAGCCTGGGTTCCAGTCTGTCGATTTTTCACTTTTTAACTTCTAGCAAAATGACATTGATAGATTTATTCTTTATTTCAGTCTCATCGTTGTACAATACATAAAATATACACAACAAATTATCGTGGCATAGTACAACACCATTCATTATAAAAGAATTATAAGAGACTAATGTAATCACAGATAATCAAACTATCACAGTCTAACGACATATTATTATATTTACATATTAAAACCGAGGAACGGTCGTTAATTGATAATTAAATACTTACTAAAACCAGAAATTTTGAAATACTGAAATGGAAAAAAAGCACTAATGCGCAATTAAGAAATGTTTTAAAATATCAGTTATCAACCTCGATCAGATCGCGGTTGAACTAATTAGCAGCTGTTTCTCGGAATTGATAAGAGACACACAATCAATAAATCAAATGTATACATTATTTACATAAATAAAAGGATCGTCTTTGAAGAATATAAAAACAGGTTTTGGCAACAATTCTAATCAGAGGTATAGTAGTAAAAATAATTCTAAGCTGGTCGGATACAGGTTTGTTCCGAAAGTCATTTTCATATAATGAGGCTTTCTCTAAGAGAACAGCTCTCAAATCATCATACAGTGAACATTCTAATAATACATGACGTTCGTCTTCTAATACATTACAGAAAGGGCACTTACGTTCATCAAGTGGTAAATTCTCATACCTTCCGGTTTCTATACGTAATGGAGCAACTCCACATCTAAATTTACATAATGCTGATCTGTGACGTGTGGGTAAAATCATTTTACAATATACTTCTGTTTGAAATTTAAATTTAAATGTACAGTAGGTTCTAAGCTTATTGCGACCACGTCCAGAAACACCTATCACACTGTTAATAGAGGTGGACCAGTCAGTAACATATTTCTCCATTACCGCATTTTCCACACTATCTACTAAATTGTGCTTATGTATAGGTATAGATAGGTTACAATAATCCATCAAAGTAATGTCTGCAAACTGTCTCTTGACATAATAAAACCAGTTTTTATAACTTGTAGATTTAGCATTCGCCCATAGTGCAACTCGCTTATTTAATCTGGAATTGTCGGTATTAGCTAAGCGTGCCCAAAACCCAGATATGTGCTTCCATTGTCGCACAACTGGCGGCTGCCAACCCATTTCCCCGGAGACAGCTGCATTGGGAGAATATTTCCCAACACCAAGAAAGAAACGCATGGCACGATTGTGGATTGCATTAATGCATGAAAACGCTTTATATCCCCAAACCATAAGCAATCACAGGCCAGACAACAGAGTCATACAATTTGGAGAAAACACTATATGGTACACCCCCAACTAATTTACATTTAGCAATGAGCAGTCCCAATGCACGACTTGCACTTTGAGCAACACATTTTGCAGTAACATTGAAGTCAAGGTATTCACTCAAAACAATTCCTAAATAAGTATATGTACCTATAGTTTACAGAACATTAACACCACATTTAAAAATAACATCAGATCTTGGCATAGAAGCAGGACGAAAATGGACAACTTTACTTTTATCCCTGTTTATAAACATATCGTTTATATTGCACCAGTCATGTAAAGCATTCAATAATCTCTGCAAATCAAGTTGGTTTTCTGCTAGTAGGACAATGTCATCCGCGTACAATAGAATACCTATACAGTCATTATCGACATTAACACCGATATTTAATGATTTCAAAAATATCGTTAAATCATTAATGTACAAATTAAATAAAAGCGGCGATAGAATGCATTCCTGTCTTAAGCCACAATTAACATCAAACCAATCAGTCTTAAAAGAGTTTACCCTAATTCATGACGACACAGATGCGTAGATAGACTTAACAGCTCGCCACATATTACCGGCAACTCCAATTTCATTGAGTCTTTTCCACAATTTATCTCTGTTAATAAAATCGTACGCCTTACTAAAATCAATAAAGGCACAGAATGTGGCTTTTATAACTTGTTTTCTTGTATCAATAATAGAGGTCAAAGTGGATAAGTGATATATGGTACTACGCTTCTTTCTGAAACCGTTTTGCTCATCTGCGATCTTATCGTTATGTTCAGCCCAACAACTTAGCCTGGCGTTTAAAATATTACAATAAATCTTGTACATGGCTGAGGCCAGTGCTATGCCCCTATACGACAGGGGATCTCTTGAATCCGTCATTGAGGGTTTTGGTATCGGGTTTATAATACATTTGCCCCAGATAGACGGGACAGTCCCATTGGAGAAGCATACATTAAACAGAGTATGCAAAAATAGCACGGACGTATCGTTCTGTAAAACTTCACTAGGGATACCGTCTATGCCACAGGCTTTTCCCTTCTTGGCACCATCAATTGCCTTCTTTACTTCAAAAATAGTAATGTTTAAAAGACAGATCTGCATAATCAGTTACATCATTCAATACATTAGAGTTCTGTGATGAATATACATAATTATCATTTTTATATAACGAGCTAAAATCATGTTTCCATTTGTTTAATACCTGTGACAAATCTGTAGAGAGAACCATCATTTAATGTAACTTCTAGAGGTATACATTTTTTCTTAATCTGACCAACACTGATTTTACCTACAGATTTCCAAAAGTTTGACTGGTCTACATTACATTCCTTCAGCAATTCATTTTGTAAAGAATACCAATATAAACATTTTGCCTTCTGTACTTCACGGTCAAAATGTTTACGGACCTGAATATACTCGGACTTGAGATATACATTTCGGTTTTTATTACATGCAACACAATTCAACCAATTTCGTTTTGCTGTACAAACATTATTCCAACTATCAGTTAGATCGCTACTCCACCACGGCTTTCCCGGTCTGCATTTTCTATGACACCAACCAGAGGTAATTGTTTTATAAGGCACTGACTTGTACATATTATATTTTAAAATACTACACCAGTCCTCATAAATATAATCAATATCAGTTTGCGTTTGATGGCAATGCTCAAGTTTATCAATAGTTACGTTAACACTATTAAGGACATCTTGGTCTAATAGAAAAGTTTCAGGAACATTAGATACATCAAACTTGTCATAGCTATTATTGTATTGACTAGTAAACTTGGGAACTGCACTAATGGTGATACTCCATTTAATCATAGAATGATCTGGGATACTGGTAGGTACCAACACTTTAAGGTCACCTGATTTATTAATCAAATCTGATGTACGTACAACGGTAAAATCTGAAAACAATGAAAGGTCATCGTGACTTACTATACAATAATCCACTACTGATAAACCTTTAACCGACACTGACGTGTAATCATTATTAGCGCAGTTACGACCATTTATCATACACATATTAGCATTAATCATAAAATCAACAAATAATTCACCTTATGAATTAGTTTTAAAATCAACAACATTGCGAATAGGTATATTATCAACGCCATTAATAAAATCATCTAAATCTCCACAACGACTGTTAAAGTCTCCACATATAAATACGGTTCCTTCATTCTGATTTCTGTAAATACCAGTCAAAAGATTATCATAGAACGAATTAACACCAATGCGTCTAGATGAGTTTTCCGGCGGCAAATAACAAACACATGGCATGATAACACAATTATCAGATTTACGGTACATTTTTAACCACATAATTCCTTCAAACGAACAATCTAGTACAGAAATATTGAATTCATTGCAAATAACATTTTTTATCAAAAAGCCTACGCCTCCGGAACCTGTCCGGGCATTTTTATGAATATTATCACGATTAAAACCAAACCATTGATAACCATCGACGTGTAAAACATTATCATTTAAAAGATTAGTCTCAGCTACACCTATAATATCACAATCACTATTTAAAACACAAGAAGATCTTAAAACATGACTGTCAGAATCAATGTTACAGTTCCAACCGCGGACGTTCCAAAACCCAACGTTCACTCATTTTCTGCTTTGGTTCAGTTGTCTGTAGCCACCACGCCGTCCGTTGTTGCCATTTCGTCCGCGACCTACGCGGTTCCAACTGTCACGGCTCTGAGAATGACCTCGTGTGTTGTCACGATTGGTAGATGAACGAGAGCCGGAACTATATTCGTTCGTATCACGCGTTTGATCCTCGGAACGATCCCTGGTTGAGTCGTCGCCATAATTACCACGGACAATGCGGGATCCTCTGAGTGTAAAATTATGCTGCTTACGAGCACCCAGAATTGTTCTAAAATTATTGCTCATCACTCTATCCGCCTGAGATAAATCATGGTTAATATAAACACCAGAGAATCTGGAGTGCGATTTCAACACTTTCTTCTTTAGCATGACCGTACGTTTATCGTCGTGACATTTAAATGTAGCAATCACAACCCCTTTTCTACTATTGTTGAATGACGCCTTGCGCTCCGCATTGACACATGTAACGTCCGGGATTCGTAAGCCGTCTTTAATAAGTGAGTTTACCTTGTTCTTTACATTTTCATTAGTGGTTTCAGGCAAGTCACGGATAACAATATTTAAGGCGATATCACGGGGTGCAGATGAACCAGCCTGGTTTACATTCTGAATTTTACTGTTCAGGTCATCTAACTCAGTGTTGAGATCTGCCTTTAGCGAATCTTTGAATGTGTCCAAATGGCTATCAATATCCTTGTGAATGCGTGCCAGTTCCGAATTCACTCGCTTGTCAAGTATTTGAGCGACCTTATTGGCAATACGCTGTTCCATACCCGACTCTAACTTGTCCATTCTCCCAGTAAGAGCAGAGAACATCATATGCATGTCTGCGGAGAGTCTACCAATAAGCTGCTCAACTGAGGGATTCGAGTCTACATGTACATCTGCCGCTGTAACGACAATACTGCGGTGCTGCTCTGGCGAATCGTAGAGGGACTTTTATGCTTTGGCGTTCACTCGCGGCTACTTAACGACAGAAACACTGTCAATGTCAATATGTGATGGCTCTGAGCGATGTCTCTTCCTACTACCAGTTAAAGGGGTGTCAACTCTAGTAACACGTTGGGACCCCATAACAGAATCAACAAAATTCTGCGCTTCAATAGATGCATCCGTCATCTCATGACCTGATCCCGCTGTATTAAGTGACATATTTATCTACCGTACAGTGGATCAATGAGCGGTTCAGTCAAGCGTGACGAATTGTCTGTCGTAGGTGGTGTTATACAATGACGATTACTGATCACGAAATCCAATAATACTAAGTGTTAATACTGATACTATAAATAGCAACACAGGTGGTAAACAGCAGGTCATAAATCAGCCTATATCACTTTTCTGGATTCAAAATTCCACAATAATTCACAAATAGTTCATATAACACCTCACCAATTACTGATAAAAATATATGTCCCGAAAAGGACTAATAAAACATCCAAATAATTGAAATAATCTCCGCAAAAAGTAAACAACAACTTATTTATCACAACCGGAATGTATGATATGATCAGAAACTCAATACGGCCCAATTAATAGTCTCAGTGTTAAAATATATTTATTTGAGTGATTAGGCAAAATATATCGACGCCTGTTCCCAAGGCTAGCCTCAGCAAATATACAAATCAAATGATAAGTGAAAACTACAAAATGGAATTATATAATTATATACAAACTGAAAAGTAGAGAAACTATATATTATAATATGTTATGGAATATGATGATATATGGACTTGGCTAGTAGAGTAGAAAATGGGAATGGAACAATTAATGACAATAAATATACTAGCATATAGCAATGTGCAGATATGACTTATAGGTGTATCTTGAACATAAGTATGCAATCAGCTTAACAGCAATTCACTGAATCTAGTAACTATAGCAATGGTAATGCTGAAATGTGGTAAAGGTTGTAAAACAACAAATAAATTGCCTGTTAAATACATAGTAAAAAGTAAAAACATACAGTCTGTACATTTATATTTCCAATCTTTCATTTCTTCTGATACCACATCCACTGTTAAGAGGTATTCAAATCAGCCGGCAACACACCAAGACTATTTCAAATTTTAAGTTTCATATAACCAGTGCTCGCCTGTGAATAACGTCACTGTGTTTACACACTGTATTCCTCCGCCAAATAATAGAGTATACCGACCTTCAGTTTGCAATGGCCTGAATTATTATACCATACATTTTCTACACATCAACTAGTCTGATGTCTTCTCAAGTCACATACTTTCTCAAGAAACACAACAACTATACACTGCCTGTCATGAAAATGCATTTTTATCAAAAAGAAAAAAAGTAACTATATTAGTCATTGGGACTACATTCGAGTGGACTGCGGATATACAACCTAAAGACTGTGTACACTATCATCTGAAGTAATAATAGTAGAAATATGTGATTAGTTTGTATTGTTATCGTTCCACCTTGGTTTAAACAGTATTTATTCCAATAAATTTACATTTATAACACAAAAAAATGTTACAAATTACATACATTGTGAATGGTTTGGATTGGAAAACAAGTTTTCAGAAAACTTATATTAATTCCTATTCCACCTTAAGTAGAGAATTTTGAACTGTTCTTGTTTTCGTATTTATTGGCAGACATCTTTGTTGCGCAGTGTTGGACGGAATGTATGTCACCGTTTCTCGTTCGCTACAGTAGCGTCTGGTGAATGTTTCTATGGTTTGTTCGACAGCACCAGTTTCCCTAGTAACTATTTCTTCAAATCGCTGACAATGTGTGTAGGTGACTTGCTTAATAACACTACATACATGCCGTGCCGGTATATTGACCCGGTGTTTCTCCATCTCTAACTATGTGCTAACCAACTGACTTGCTCAATGACACTAAATACATGTCGTGCCGGTATATTGACCCGATGTTTCGCCATCTCTAACTATGTGCTAACCAACTGACTTGCTCAATGACACTACATACATGCCGTGCCGGTGTATTGACCCAGTGTTTCTCCATCTCTAACCATCTGCTAACAAACTGGCTTGCGAAAGGTCGGTGGTTATATCAGGGCACCAGTAGTGCTTGAGCTTCAGTATAAGCTTCATCAATAATTTATAGAAATGAAAATCTCTGGAGATCTCAGAAATATAAATAAACAACAAACTCATAATAATTGTCTAACTGTGGATCTTCATTATTATTGAAATGAGTGTGGATAAGGAGGATGATGGGTGGTGGAGGGAGGGGGGGTACATGTTTCGTTAATTATTTGTTATTCAAACTACATACGCCTTATGGAAATATTTTTATTTTAAGTTTGCCTTTCTCGAGACGGTCACTGGAACGTTGCTTGACGTGTATCCAAAACAGCTGTTGCCTCACAAATACCTCGTTCTGATCGGAACTGCACTACTCCTCTTCCTGTTGGGTCTTCCATTGTCTATGAGCGTAAGTAATCCACTATCCACCCTGGCCAACCATAATACAACCAAACCGTAAGTAATCCACTCTCCACCCTGGCCAACCATAATACAACCAAACCGTAAGTAATCCACTCTCCACCCTGGACAACCAGATACAACCAAACCGTAAGTAATCCACTCTCCACCCTGGACAACCAGATACAACCAAACCGTAAGTAATCCACTCTCCACCCTGGACAACCAGATACAACCAAACCGTAAGTAATCCACTCTCCACCCTGGCCAACCAGATACATCCAAACTGTAAGTAATCCACTCTCCACCCTAGTCAACCAGATACACCCAAACCGTAAGTAATCCACTCTCCACTCTGTAAAACCAGATACAACCAAGTCGTAAGTAATCCACTCTCCACCCTGTAAAACCATAATACAACCAAACCGTAAGTAATCCACTCTCCATCCTGGACAACCAGATACAACCAAACCGTAAGTAATCCACTCTCCATCCTGGACAACCAGATACAACCAAACCGTAAGTAATCCACTCTCCACCCTGGACAACCAGATACAACCAAACCGTAAGTAATCCACTCTCCAACCTGGCCAACCAGATACACCCAAACCGTAAGTAATCCACTCTCCACCCTGGATAACCAGATACACCCAAACCGTAAGTAATCCACTCTCCACCCTGGCAAACCATAATACAACCAAACCGTAAGTAATCCACTCTCCACCCTGGCCAACCATAATACAACCAAACCGTAAGTAATCCACTCTCCACCCTGGAAACCATAATACAACCAAACCGTAAGTAATCCACTCTCCACCCTGGCACCCATAATACACCAAACCGTAAGTAATCCACTCTCCACCCTAGTCAACCAGATACACCCAAACCGTAAGTAATCCACTCTCCACCCTGGACAACCAGATACAACCAAACCGTAAGTAATCCACTCTCCACCCTGGACAACCAGATACACCCAAACCGTAAGTAATCCACTCTCCACCCTGGACAACCAGATACACCCAAACCGTAAGTAATCCATTCTCCACCCTGGCCAACCATAATACAACCAAACCGTAAGTAATCCACTCTCCACCCTGGCAAACCATAATACAACCAAACCGTAAGTAATCCACTCTCCACCCTGGCCACCCATAATACAACCAAACCGTAAGTAATCCACTCTCCACCCTAGTCAACCAGATACACCCAAACCGTAAGTAATCCACTCTCCACCCTGGACAACCAGATACAACCAAACCGTAAGTAATCCACTCTCCACCCTGGACAACCAGATACACCCAAACCGTAAGTAATCCACTCTCCACCCTGGACAACCAGATACACCCAAACCGTAAGTAATCCATTCTCCACCCTGGACAACCAGATACAACCAAACCGTAAGTAATCCACTCTCCAGCCTGTAAAACCAGATACAACCAAGTCGTAAGTATTCCACTGTCCACCCTGGTCAACCAGATACACCCAAACTGTAAGTAATCCACTATCCACCCTACATAACCAGATACACCTACACCGTAAATAATCCACTCTCCACCATTGACAACCATATACAAGCAACCCGTAAGTAAACCACATTCAACCAAACTGGAAGTATTCTACATGTATATGATTGAAACTCGAAACAGGCTAACAATTTTAGTTCATTTTCTATATTCATCCTCAGGGATCTGTCCTTTAAAATAGTCACGTTGTATGAAACAAGTATTATGGACTATAAGCCACGTGACATTTGAACCGGACCAAGGTCAATTGTATTAACCTTTGTAATCAAGGTAAATTGTATTAACCTTTGTAATCAATGCCGATTGTATTAACCTTTGTAATCAAGGTCAATTTGATTAACCTTTGTAATCAATGCCGAGTGTATTAACCTTTGTAATCACGGTCAATTGTATTAACCTTTGTAATCAATGCCGAGTGTATTAACCTTTGTAATCAAGGTCAATTTGATTAACCTTTGTAATCAAGGACAATTGTATTAACCTTTGTAATCAAGGTCAATTGTATTAACCTTTGTAATCAAGGTAAATTTTATTAACTTTTGTAATCAAGGTCAATTGTATTAACCTTTGTAATCAAGGTCAATTTTATTAACCTTTGTAATCAAGGTCAATTGTATTAACCTTTGTAATCAAGGTCAATTTTATTAACCTTTGTAATCAAGGTCAATTTTATTAACCTTTGTAATCAAGGTCAATTGTATTAACCTTTGTAATCAATGACAATTGTATTAACCTTTGTAATCAAGGTCAATTGTATACTCTAGATGTTTCTGCTTATAGGGTGGTATCTATTTGTTTCAATTGTCGGATTGGTACATATCAGCGTATGCCTTGTTGTTCGGTTCTGCGCTAGAGTCAGTGATTGTTTGCTGGATATACGGTTAGTATAGAGTCATATTAATGTATGTACTGTACTAATGTCCGCAAATGTATAACAGAAAATAAGTAGGCGTTGTTCTAAACTGGCATGGTGTATTCAGAAATTTAGAAACATTCTACCAGGATGCGCCACGACCTTTTATCATGACTGTCAACATGGTCAGTGACTTATATTACTATTTCCCACATGATCAGTGACTTATACCACGATTTCCCACATGATCAGTGTCTTCTACCACGATTTCCCACATGATCAGTGTCTTTTACCACGATTTCCCACATTATCAGTGTCTTCTACCACGATTTCCCACATGATCAGTGTCTTCTACCACGATTTCCCACATGATCAGTGTCTTTTACCACGATTTCCCACATTATCAGTGTCATTTACAACGAGTTGTCAACTTATCAGTCACCTTTACTACGATTGGCCACGTGATCTGTCAGTTGTGCCACTATTTCTCACAGGATCAGTGACGCTTTCCAATATTTGTCACATTATCAATGACTTTAGCCAATATTTCACACATAATTAATGACGTTTTCCAACATTTAGCACATGATCTGTGACTTTTGCCAATATTGCGCACATAATCTGTGACTTTTGCCAAAATTGCGCACATGATCTGTGACTTTTGCCAATATTGCGCACATGGACTTTTGCCAATATTGCGCACATGATCTGTGACTTTTGCCAATATTGCGCACATGATCAGTGGATATTACCATTTTCTATCACAGAATTTGTGACTGTTACCACTATTTATAATCAGTGAATGTTACCAATGCATCTAGTTCTCAAAAGAGTTAAAAAATATGATCTCCCCTTTTCACTTCATTAAATGGAGCATAATTCGAAAACAATTCAAGGAAATCAAATGAAACAGTGATCCAGAACAATGTGGCGGAGTGCACACTGCAAGAACTCTTTCTGGTATTAATTATCAAAGTGCATCCAATCATGTTTAATCACATTCTAAACAATAAAGCGTGCATCATACTGACGAGTGGTGGAGGATAGTGCAATGATACAGACATAGACCCATTCCAGAGTATCCTCTTGGTCTATTAAAGCACCGATATAAGACCTCGGTTTAAAATCCCATATGAAAGACTGTTAATTGTATTAGGGTCAGGCGAGGGATCAAACCTGCAATCCCTGGATTACCAGTCCAGCGTTTTAACAACTGGACTACAGATCAGAAAGTACTGTTTTAAACAGTGGGCGATGTATTTTCTCTGTCACTGCTTGAGTTTCATATTCCTCCGCGGTTGGATCTACTTTTGCAGTTTAGCTAGTTTCTGACATTCATCAACAGTTAAATAATTGTAATTTCGAATTTGTTTTGTCTGTAGTTTTTAGCTTTGACAGCAAACAGAAAATATCTTGAAAATTATACCTGTACTATTTCTTATTACGGACGTTCACATTAACATAAGTGGTTGTGGAGTTAGGTATTGTAGTGAAATGAGGCTCCCGACAGGGGCAGCTCAAATGAATGAAATTTGATAACAAATATATTAGCCAACGTCATTGGAAGTCATAACAGAAAAAGGATATGTGTGTTTATTAGTGTAAGATAGGATTTTATTTCATCGAGTGATCACCGAAATAGGTATTTCCACGAGTTGCGTTACTATGTATAGTTCTCCATGACACCCTCAGATTGTAGCCTAGCACAACTTGCGTTGGTGATAGCTTCACCTCCATGACTGCTCTAGTTTCTGAAAGTAAGTTTTCATCAAACACTCAGTTTATGGAGCATCCATCGATTCCATTCATTTCCATGATTATAGTGTCTCTGTTGCATTTTCACATTCCATGTGCAGACAGACAGCTGGACTATGTTGAATTTTCACATTCCAGGTGCGGCCAGACAGCTGGACTCTGTTGCATTTTCACATTCCAGGTGCGGACAGACAGCTGGACTCTGTTGTATTTTCACATTCCAAGTGCGGCCAGACAGCTGGACACTGTTGCATTTTCACATTCCAGGTGCGGACAGACAGCTGAACTCTGTTGCATTTTCACATTCCAGGTGCGGTGAGACAGCTGAACTCTGTTGCATTTTCACATTCCATGTGCAGACAGACAGCTGGACTCTGTTGCATTTTCACATTCCAGGTGCGGCCAGACAGCTGAACTCTGTTGCATTTTCACATTCCAGGTGCGGGCAGATTTGCTGAACTCTATTGCAGTTTCACATTCCAGGTGTGGACAGACAGACAGCTGAACTCTGTTGCATTTTCACATTCCAGGTGCGGAAGACAGCTGAACTCTGTTGCATTTTCACATTCCAGGTGCGGAAAGACAGCTGGATTCTGTTGCATTTTCACATTCCAGGTGCGGACAGACAGCTGGACTCTGATGCATTTTCACATTCCATGTGCGGACAGACAGCTGAACTCTGTTGCATTTTGACATTCCAGGTGCGGACAGACAGCTGGATTCTGTTGCATTTTCACATTCCAGGTGCGGGCAGACAGCTGAACTCTGTTGCATTTTCACATTCCAGGTGCGGACAGATTTACTGAACTCTGTTGCATTTTCACATTCCAGGTGCGGACAGACTGCTGAACTCTGTTGCATTTTCACATTCCATGTGCGGACAGACAGTTGACCTCTATTGCATTTTCACATTCCAGGTGCGGTCAGATTTACTGAACTCTGTTGCATTTTCACATTCCAGGTGCGGGCAGATTTACTGAACTCTGTTGCATTTTCACATTCCAGGTGCGGGCAGTCAGCTGAACTCTGTTACATTTTCACATTCCAGGTGCGGACAAATTTGCTGAAGTCTGTTGCATTTTCACATTCCAGGTGCGGACAGTCAGCTGAAGTCTGTTGCATTTTCACATTCCAGGTGCGGACAGATTTGCTGAAGATATTGCACTGATGACAGGACGTAAAGTGTCTAAAGTGTTGAGGATATGCTGGTGCATCATCATGACGGGGTTTCTATTGGTATGTATATACTCAACGTCACGTAAAGCGTTATTTGACACTCCAAATAAATGTAATGTTCACTACATTTCATATAGCCTGGGAGCTTATGTCGTTTACATGACTAGTTCCAAAAAGGTATAAGTCTTTAAAGACCCGCTTTCTGTTTTGTGGGCTTGTTTCAGTACATAGGTCATTACAGTTGTATAGATGTCACCCGCAAATTGCAGGTAACGTGCGTTGTTGTCATTTTCACTTACATGACGCCTAACGTTACCTTACTACAATATACAAAGTTATTGCAGGTAACGAATGTTGTAATTAGTGTCACTTACATGACGCCCAACGTTACATTACTACAATATGCAAAGTTATTGCAGGTAACGAATGTTATAATTAGTGTCACTTACTTGACACCCAACGTTACCTTACTACAATATGTAATGTTATTGCAGGTAGCGAATGTTATAATTAGTGTCACTTACTTGACGCCCAATTTTACCTTACTACAATATGTAATGTTATTGCAGGTAACGAATGTTGTAATTAGTGTCACTTACTTGACGCCCAACGTTACCTTACTACAATATGTAATGTTATTGCAGGTAACGAATGTTGTAATTAGTGTCACTTACTTGACGCCCAACGTTACCTTACTACAATATGTAATGTTATTGTAGGTAACGAGGGTTGTAATTAGTGTCACTTACATGTCGCCCAACGTTACCATGCCACGCTATGAGACATTATCGCAGGTTGTGGTCATGTTCACTTACATGACGTCAAACTTTACAATACTAGTATATGTGACGTTATTGTAAGTGACATGTGTGTTGTTGCTTTCACTTACTTGACGCCCAACGTTGCATTGCTACAATACGTAACGTTGTTATGGTAACGTACGTTGTAATTAGTCTCAATTACTAATAGTTGACACCCAACGCTACGATACTACAATATGTGTAGTTATTACAGCTAGCGTACGTTGTGATCATATTCGTTTGCTCGACGCCCAACATTACCATGCTACGGTATATGACGTCATTGCAGATTACGTTGTGATCATGCTCGTTTACTCGACGTCCAACGTTACCATGCTACGATATGTGACGTCATTGCAGATAACGTTGTGATCATATTCGTTTACTCGACGCCCAACGCTATAATGCAACGATATGTGACGTTATTGCAGATAACGTTGTGATAATATTCTCTTACTCGACGCCCAACGTTACCATGCTACGGTATATGACGTCATTGCAGATAACGTTGTGATCCTATTCGTTTACTCGACGCCCAACGTTACCATGCTTTGATATGATGACGTCATTGCAGATAACGTTGTGATCATATTCGTTTACTCGACGCCCAACGCTACAATGCTACGATATGTGACGTCATTGCAGATAACGTGTGTTGTGATTACTTTTACTTACTCGACGCCCAACTACGGCAACTCGTATGTGTACCAGCCATATGCCATAGTGATTGGAATGATGATGTCGATGATACCGTTCGTACCTGTAGTCGGCATAATGCTCAAGGAAATATGGAACGCCGATGGATCTTTATTACAGGTACGTAATGTATCCCTGTATCTGTCACTATACCCAAGAACAATGGAACCCGACATGTATATTGTTATTTGTATTTGTTGTACCAGTAAATTGTCCAAAGTGTTATGGAACGCTGAACTTTGTTAAGGTAGTTATTTCAATCATAGTTGCCACTTTGTGCTTTGCTTGTTTTTTGCATGGTGATGGATTTCATCAGGAATGAGGTCTCGAGAGCGATTAAACGAATGTTGACAGAAAGAACTTGTTTCGCAATTAAGCTAAAGGAAATGTGAAATCAAGTTATTAAACTTGTATTTGACAAAATCAAACGATGTATTTTGCAGAGGATTCGGTTTCTGTTGAAACCATCACAAAAGTGGCGACCAGCGGACAGCCAGGCACGAGAACTATACCGCTCAAACCCCTACATATACGAGGATACGCTGTGTACGAGATTCCAGGCAAATATTCTAGGAAACAATGATACACCGTGGTTCTAAGTGCATCCATTATACGGTCTAGTTAAACAACAAATGTTCGAAATTATGCTTCAGACATTACGTCGTAAACTACACAATAAACTACATGTATATATATATGTATCTATATATATATATATTATATATATATTATATATATATATATATATATATACAGTCCCACCTCCCCAAACGCCACCTCTCAGGAGCGACACCCTCTTTATAAAACCTCCCTAGAACAACAACCTCTCTACAACAACCAATATCGATGTATCCGGATGGTGTTTGCTCTAGAGAGGTTTGACTGTAGTTCAGAATTATGCAGATCAATTCAATAGTTTAAAGTTATATTGTAGGGAGACTTGCAGTGTATGTATGTTATGTATGTTTCATTATCGTCAAACCCCTTGCGGGGACCTAGACATGTTTTCCTGGGCAAGCTTAGCCGACCTAAGTGATTAACCAGTACTAAGCAATGTGTGTGAGGTGCCTTGCTCAATGACACTACATACGTGGCCTGACCGAGTATCGAACCCGGGACCGTTCGATTCCAAATCCGACACTCTACCACTGGACGACGGACGCCAGTGTACATATGGGACTGACCCGTTTTTCGTTGCCAGCACTATTGATCAATGGTAATGGTTGGGCGCAGTGGGGAAGGCTACCTTTGAGAGCTTGGTTAGAACTGATCAATATACAATGTTGATATATTCTGGATATTTATAGAATGTGTATATGGATGCTGTGTTAATAAAATGATAAGAATTGGAGAGAAAACCCCCCCAAAAAAGCAATATTAATTAGACATGCTAAAGGTGGTGTACTCACATCAATTCTTTCCTAAATATGATTATTTATGGAGCAATGGAACAAGGAGGTTATAAATCTGTTCTCCAATCTCACTCATTCTCGGACGGATCTAGTCCAGGGATCGCAGGTTCGACGCTAATAAAATTAATAGTATTTCAGTGGGACTTTAAACAGAGGTATCGTGCACGTAAAAGAACTGCATTGCACTATCCTCCAAAAATCTAAAATGACTAATCTCTTCAAGAAGCGTCGCTCATATGGGCAACCGGTAGCGACGATAAATAAACGTAAAACACACACATTCATTCTCAACATTCGGATTGGTTCTCTTGAGTGATAAACGTAGACTCAACCAATGAGATGCCTTGAGTTTGAGTTCTGAGAAAAGTTTCATTTAACCTCCAGGCCTAAAGGGGGATATTAATGTGCCACAGTTTGTCTCCTGATGAAGGGTATTGTCAAGACAACGAGTTGTGTTGCTCCTGTGACAATTCGGACAGTTCGGATTGTATCTACATGTATATAGTTTGTCATACCATTTAGTACAGGTCTTCTACACGACATCTTTGTGTGGTCCAGTAATAGGGCGTGGTATTTGGAATCGAATGGTCCAAGGTTCGATATTCGGCCAGGCCACGTATGCTAAGGAAGCATGTCTAGATCCCCTCAATGTGTTTGATATTAATGGAACGGACAGACGGACGGGCGGACGGACGAACATACATACATATGGACGACATGGACGCATTCAATGATATGTCGTTTAAGGAAATGGATATCACTTCTAGAAACATGCGGTCAAGCAAGCATTTTAATTGACGCATATTGTTACCTGTATCCCATCCTGTATCAATACTATAGTGGACATGTACATACCAACTAGAGTCATTTATGTGTGTTTTACGTTTATTTATCGTCGCTACCGGTTGCCCATATGAGCGACGCCTCCTGAAGAGATTAGTCATTTTAGAGTTTTGGAGGATAGTGCAATGATACAGACAGAGACCCATTCCAGAATCTCCTCTGGTTCTTTTACGTGCACTGTGCAAAGCACCGACACGAGACCTCGGTTTAACGTCCCATCTGAAAGACTGTTAATTTTATTAGGGTCAGACTGGGGGATCGAACCTGCGATCCCTGGATTACCAGTCCAGCGAAGAGTCATTTATGTTTATGTCTGGTATTTATAGTTGCACCAACAGCTTAAGTCATGTTGACTCTCCAGCTAGTATTGATGGGGGAAGACGCTGGAAGCCCCTCAGAGCAGTATTTTGGATATATGTATCCTATGCCATTGCTGCCTTATAGTACACAATTATTTAAGGTTAATATTTTCCATCGGGGTATGAACTGTATTGGGCGTTGTTAAAGTGTGAGGAGGCCTAAGACATCCACGCTAACTTTACGCACGGCCAATGTAGTTCACACCCCGATGGAAACTATTTACCAGCGATTCATTATATATATTTACATTTATTATTCTTTTCAATGACACACTGAAGATATAGCACACTTTGCAAATAAAATGTTTTTAGTCCAGATTTGGTTTGATTCTTGGAACAGCGTAAACTATAAGACACGCCTTTTCTCGTAACGAACGTTGCCTAATAATGCGAATGCGCATGTCGGTAAATTCGAATGCTTCGACTTCAGCTAATACCATTAGTTGGAAACCATCATGCGAAAGTGTATACAATCAGGGCACATACGTTCACCGACGGAAATGTAATAGTATGATTATTCTTTATTATGTACAAAATTAATGTATTTCCGTTTATTTGCAAACGTCATCATTATAGGTAGAATCGTCATAATACTCGGCGTAAAAGGTCATTCTATTGTCGTATACGATAGTTAGCGGTACTCATATTGCTGCAAGCATGTTCTGATAATTGCATGAAATGTACATGTGCATTTATGTCTTTCTATTATTAAAGAGAAATCAGATAGTTCACCGATTAAATTGTGGATTGGTTCTTTAATTCCAATGTACCGTACATACACAACTAGTATCAGAACAGATACATAAACAGCACAGAAGCTAAGGTTAGTACTAAGTAATATGTCGTTGTTCTCGAAGAGCTTGCTAAATCGTCATCATCTTCATCCAGAATAGCGAAGACTCTTGTGGGACCCCCAGAACCACCTCGAACTTTTATCGTACCCAGAACGAAGGTTGTACCCCTTGGCGGGATACTGTCCAGGTTAGCAATATACTCGAGTAGGGGCACGTTGTTTGGTTGAAGGTACATGTGACACGGATATCCGGTTGGATTACCTGGATCAGTAGAAGGCGTGTCCGTCCCAACAACAGCCACCTGTAAAAGTGAATATAAAGGTGCTAACGAAAATTTGCGACTCGCTTTATTTTTATTTATTTCGTGCTATGTATAAACGTTTATTAATCTCGTCCGGGAAAATTGTTCTTAAATATAATAGTTTTGGATAAAATGCATTAAATCAAAATAAGAATTATGTTGTACGATTATTAATTAGCTCCAAATAATCCTGAAGAGATAAGTAATTTTAGATTTTTGACCGATTGAGTATATAAGAGTGTAATGCTTCACCAATTGGTGGCGCCACCTCCGTGGTCGAGTGTATACCACTGTAACCTATCAACACTGATGGTCATGGGTTCGAGCCCCACTCAGACCGTGTCTCATTTATATGAAAAAATGACAGTTTTTTACGGAGGTTGGTGCACCAAATATTGGCTAACTGGTGGAGCCTGCCCAGGAAACGTGTTGTTAGGTAAACTGCCCGTCGCTCAAATGGTGCAACCGGTAGCGACGATAAATAAACTTAAATGGTGAAAAGAAGAGTCCTACTCCCAAGCACGTACATTATTCATCTACGAAATAGCTTTTGTCCGAGCATTAATTGTCCTTCCAACTTGATATCGTCCCACAACTTTAGAAAAGTCCCACAGCTATCCAATATCGACGTCATCTAAACGTTCGTTGATTTCAAGCGTTTATTTCACTGAAACACGATTCATTTTTTATCTTCGATTGGTAACTTCGTTACTGTTACCAGATGTTACTGTTACCAGACGTTACTGTTACCAGATGTTACTGTTACCAGACATTACTGTTACCAAACGTCACTGTTACCAGACGTCACTGTTACCAGACGTTACTGTTACCAGACGTCACTGTTACCAGACGTTACTGTTACCAGACGTCACTGATACCAGACGTTACTGTTACCTGACGTCAATGTTACCTGACGTCACTGATACATGACGTTACTGTTACCTTTACTGTTACCTGACGTCACTGATACATGACGTTACTGTTACCTGACATTACTGTTACCTGAAGTTACTGTTACCTGGCGTTACTGTTACCAGACGTTAATGTTACCACACGTTACTGTTACCAGACGTTATTGTTACCTGACGTTACTGTTACCAGGCGTTACTGTTACCAGACGTTACTGTTACCACACGTTACTGTTATCACACGTTACTGTTACCACACGTTACTGTTACCAGACGTTACTGTTACCACATGTTACTGTTACCATACGTTACTGTTACCATACGTTACTGTTACCACACGTTACTGTTACCACACGTTACTGTTACCAGACGTTACTGTTACCAGACGTTACTGTTACCACACGTTACTGTTACCACACGTTACTGTTACCACATGTTACTGTTGCCAGGCGTTGTTTGTATTACCTGACGTTGTTTGTAATACAAGACGTTGTTTGTAGTACAAGACGTTGTATGTATTACCTGACTTTGTTTGTAGTACAAGACGTTGTTTGTAGTACAAAACGTTGTTTGTAGTACAAGACGTTGTTTGTAGTACAAGACGTTGTTTGTAGTACAAGACGTTGTTTGTAGTACAATACGTTGTTTGTAGTACAAGACGTTGTTTGTAGTACAAGATGTTGTTTGTAGTACAATACGTTGTTTGTAGTACAAGACGTTGATGTTACCCGACGTTGTTTGTGTTACCTGACGTTATTTGTATTACCTAAAGCTCTTTATAGTACCAAACGTTGTGTACATTACCTGACGTTGTTTGTATTACCTAACGCTCTTTATAGTACCAAACGTTGTGTACATTACCTGACGTTGTTTGTATTACCTAACGCTCTTTATAGTACCAAACGTTGTGTACATTACCTGACGTTGTTTGTATTACCTAACGCTCTTTATAGTACCAAACGTTGTGTACATTACCTGACGTTGTTTGTATTACCTAACGCTCTTTATAGTACCAAACGTTGTGTACATTACCTGACGTTGTTTGTATTACCTAACGCTCTTTATAGTACCAAACGTTGTGTACATTACCTGACGTTGTTTGTATTACCTAACGCTCTTTATAGTACCAAACGTTGTGTACATTACCTGACGTTGTTTGTATTACCTAACGCTCTTTATAGTACCAAACGTTGTGTACATTACCTGACGTTGTTTGTATTACCAGACGTTTGCTTTTACCTGACGTTGTTTGTATTACCTGACGTTGTTGAAGCATGAATTGACACGCCTCCAAACTCCATCCTGGGAAATGGAATTTGCTAACATCGTCAATATTATCAGTGCCGAATATCAGATTTGGATTCGGGTACTTGTTTGCCCACCCCGAGTTCAGTGTGATGATAGCGTTCGGTGGGATTCTTCCATGCTCACCTTCATGCACTGCAAATATACATGTATACAGTCAACCCTGTCTTAAGCAGCCAGCCACGCTACCTAACACAAGATGGCTGTTTAGCACAAGTGGCTGCTTAAAAGATGTCACATGTAAAATAAAACAAAATATTGGGAATCTGGAAACTGGCTGCTTAATACAGGTTGGTTGCTTAATGGAGGTGACCCTTACCACAGGTTTGACTGTAATTAAAAGTGTTTCCACATTTGCAGACGCTGTTTTTTAAGTATTTGGTTATCGCCTCCATCGCCTACAGAAGTATGCTAACCATGTTATCTTGTGGCGGATAGAGCGAAATATAGTTGACAGGCGCGTAGCCAGAGTGACATTTTAATTACACATTCTAGATCACAATTGGTACAATATGAGAGAGCTTCTGATGAGTGATCGTATGTCCACTTTCAGGGGCGGCGCAGTAATGGAAAATCCATATCGTACCAAATACATTGCATTGTGGTGTTTTTCATTTATATTAGTACTCAGCCGTGCTTGCGTACAGTCAGATACGCGCCTGGTTGAACTGAACATCCAGGAGTTGTCAGTTCGAGCCACTAGTCCCACCCTAATACTAGTAACAGTATTTCGGATGGGACAATAAACAGAGGTCCAATTTAATAGCTCTGCAATGGGGGTGTCCTCTGTATATTGCTATATCCTCCACACACAAAAATTACTAATTTACCAACAGAGGCGTCGCCCCGACATTGCGGGCAGCGATAAAAACACTTAATAATAAAGGACAAGTATTACGACTATGACATGATAGCGCCGTTGTAGAGCGCTCGCTTCAGGTGCGGTTTCGTTAAGAGTGTGCCCTTAGGCAAGGCATTTAAATTACACATTGTCTCTTCTCTCCCTCGTGGCGATGGATTCTAATGAAACACTTATTAACAAAGTTACTCATAAAGCAAGAATCAATTCATTCTGAAGTATAATTACTGTTGGTTTAAACATTATTTATTGCAAAACAGAGATCACATAAAACATACAACATGCTTAACAGGCGTAGCTAGACCCATTTTGATATGCATTCCGAGCTAAAGGGTCAGTGCATACATCATCGGAAAGTGTATTTTCATTGAAGAGCGTATACATGTGTAGCAAAAAAAGGGTAGCACCGTTAAACGTCATAAACTCAGCTAAGCGTCATACGACCGTTAAACGTCATAAACTCAGCTAAGCGTCATACGACCGCTAAACGTCATACACTCAGCTAAGCGTCATACGACCGCTAAATGCCATAAACTCAGCTAAGCGTCATACGACCGCTAAATGCCATAAACTCAGCTAAGCGCCATACGACCGCTAAATGCCATAAACTCAGCTAAACGTCATACGACCGCTAAACGTCATACAAAATTCAGTGTTTTCCCGATTATCTAGGAGAAAAACAGAAATGCATTTCTTTCAGCTTTGAAAAGTATATGCAGGCTGCGGTGCCTACTTGCAGTCTCGCTGATGCATAATACATAATACAATGGATTAAGTACTAGGAAGCTAATATTAATAATAGCTTTTATAAAACTGTTTCCTTGTAGTTTCTGTTACTGTATTAAACCGTTCACTGCTTACTTTTAATATCTTCCACGGTGACAGCGTAGTCTGGGTTGCCCTTCACTTTATCCTTTATATCAATCACGACCCCTGGTCCCATTAATTTCTCCGGTGGAATCTCGTCCACAGAATGACGTCCATTCCCAAAATGGCTTGGCGCGTCAATATGCGTTCCCTGGTGTTCGTAGAATTCAATTGTGTTGATTTGCATCCTGGAACAAAAATATATTGTTTTTATGCATGTATTTATCGTCGCGTCGTGGTTAATCGGACCGACGCCTCAGAAGGATATTGATATTTATTAATTTTGTGAAGGATAGTGCAGAAGAAGCTTCAATTGCAGAAGCATAACCGGTGCATAGCACCGATACACGGTACTTCGGTTTATAGCCCAATCTGAAAGACCGTTCATATTATTATAGGGTCAGACGGGGGATTGAACCTGCGATCCCTGGATTCGCAGTCCAGCGTGTTAAACACTGGTTCACTGACCTGCCTACTTTATAATAATTGGCCAACCAAATGAAGCATTATTTAAATACTAGTAGTCGATATTTCACACAGCTATGTCTAGTGTAGGGTATTATATAAACATTGAGCATAGTGTGGATTATCTCCCCGAGAGATCGTAATCCACAAACTCCACTCAACAAATGGCAATATCTATTTTAGTATACAGAATACAACTACATGATGACAAAACTGCTTCATTTGAGCACATTCACAAATGGGTGATGCTTACCTTAACACCGGCACGTGCAGATTTGGGATCCCATAAATGGTCAACAGATTTTCATATCGTATTTCACTGTCAATGGGTGTTAAGAAATTCAACATCTTTAAATGGAGTAAAATATAGTAAAATTACCTCAATATCTTCTTCGGCGCCATGTACACATTCATTGCGCATAATCGAATCGTACGCGCAACTTCCGGTTTGTCAGAGAGGGAGATATACGTATATCCCATGGCGATATTGCCCGCCCACGCTCTTATGATGGATACATTGTGGAATGGTTTATACCACGTGGTAGTAAATGGACCAATGATATTCCTAGACATTTCAAAGAGGTATGATAATGGTAGATATATATGCGTAAGGCAGAAACTAAATAATCACCGAAACCATGTTTGACTTCGGTTTGGTTTAGTCGCGAATTTAGAGCAAAACAATTAATATGCTTAGAAACAATAACCGGTAAATATTTCAGAAGTTATTACGCGGCTAATTACATATCGGCCAAGCTACCGAGAATCGCCGGATACTTAGGCTGATATGAAACTATCAACGTAAACAGGTCTTTATTATTTTGATATGAATTTGAACATTTAATAGTAAACTAGCCACGTAATAAAGTCGTCATTACCTTGGTATGAATTAGATACACGAAAACGATTAAAATAGTACCACGAAACTACAAACATCTGTTATCTGTCATAGTTGACACACAGAGGCGCTTCAGTAAGTAAACAAACTAGCACTGAGTGCGCATGCGTTATTTTCTCAAATATGAGCATGTGGTCGTATCAAACCAGAAAACAGACGGATCTGTAGTCCAGTGGTAACACGCTGGACTGGTAATCCAGGGATCGCAGGTTCGACCCCCCGTCTAACCCTAATAAAATTAACAGTCTTTCAGATGGGACGTTAAACCGAGGTCTCGTGTCGGTGCTTTACACCGTGCACGTAAAAGAACCAGAGGAAATTCTGGAATGGGTCTCTGTCTGTATCATTGCACTATCCTCCACAATCTAAAATAACTAATCTCTTCAGGAGGCGTCGCTCATATGGGCAACCGGTAGCGACACACAAACCAGAAAACGTGATATCAAACCAGCAAATGTTAAATCATACTGGAAAACACAGCATATCAACCTGGGTGGTAGACAGTATTGTATGCTAAAACTCGCACAAACAGCTTTGGTCATATGGCGACTCTCCACTAGTATGGTGGAGGAAGCCACCGGGTATACGAGCGTATTCATGCTAAAATCGCACAACAGTTGTTGGGTGTTTAGTATTGGTGGAGGAAGCCACCGGGTATACGAGCATTAGTTCATGCTAAAACTCGCACAAACAGCTTAGGTCATATGGCGACTCTCCACTTAGTATTGGTGGAGGAAGCCACCGGGTATACGAGCAGTATTGCATGCTAAAACTCGCACAAACAGCTTAGGTCATATGGCGACTCCCAGCTAGACTGGTGGAGGAAGCTACCGGGTATAGGAGCAGTAGTTCATGCTAAAACTCGCACAAACAGCTTTGGTCATATCGCGACTCTCCCGCTATTATTGGTGGAGGAAGCCACCGGGTATACGAGCAGTAGTTCATGCTAAAACTCGCACAAACAGCTTAGGTCATATGGCGACTCTCCCGCTATTATTGGTGGAGGAAGCCACCGGGTATACGAGCAGTAGTTCATGCTAAAACTCGCACAAACAGCTTAGGTCATATGGCGACTTTCCCGCTATTATTGGTGGAGGAAGCCACCGGGTATAGGAGCAGTAGTTCATGCGAGTACGGGCACCTGGGTAGAAATACCGACCTTTCGCAAGCTATTCGCTTTCGTTAGCCTTCCTCACATGCATTAATCCGACACGGTCAGTGGTATTCGAAGCTACACAGGTGAGGGGCACGTGATTTGAATCCAATAACCGTATCGACTCGACCACGGAGTCCCTCAAAAACGGATAAATGAAGATATGTATACAGTCAAACCTGTCTTAAGCAGCCAGGCAAGGTAATCACAGAAAGTGCTGCTTGGCACAGGTGGCTGCTTAATAGAGGTTAAATGTAAGATATTGGAATCTGAAAACTGGCTGCTTAAAGCAGGTTGGCTGCTTAATGGAGGTGACCACTAACATAGGTTTGTCTGTACATATACTATGGAACACTTACCACATGTCGTTATGATAGTTTTTTACCAACGGTGTTAATTTATAGTAGGTGATATTTTTCGTTACGCCCATTGTTTTCAGTGGATATTTTGGAGCGTCTTTGTCAAATGTATGTGTCAAATCCACAAGCTGTCGAGCATCCACTGCGCATACCACTGCGCATACAACTGCGAACATCGCCTGTAGCAAAGACGCCATCTTGGATTCTTCACTTGTATAAAATTACTAAAATAGAAGTGACAAGCTCGGTCAATAAATGTATGCGAATGTTTGCGAATTTGTTTTGCGAATTTGTTAAGTATTAAAAATGCACCAATTGTCAACTGTCTGAACATATAACTAGTATAAATTTAATTTATTTTGCAACGATTGCGAAACAAGCTATATAACAACTTATATTAGTTGCATATGTCTAGATATTTCATGAGTGGTGATTTCATACCATAATGTATACAACTTTATTTTAACTCCATTGTGAAACAAGTTTTTACAACTTATATTAATCACTCTCGATACCTCATTCCTGATGGAATCCATCGCCATGAGGGAGAGAGAAGAGGCAATGTGGGATTTAAATGCCTTGGCTAAGGGTAAGCTGGTAACGGCTTCAGCGGGCTCGAACTCGGGGCATTTCGCACATGAAGCAAACGCGCTACCACTGCGCTATCGCGACTTCCACAACTTAGATTTATATTAATCACTAAAATGAAAGCGTATATATATGACGTCATTGTTGTGAGAGGAAATCGGAGTGTACAAGGTGAAAACCCACATGTCCTATATGTCGACCATCGTATGTGTAAATATGCAATACCAGGCACGTAGCTACTATAAGGCGCTGAAGGCCCGGGCCTGCAGATTGTCCAAGAAAATAAAAACTCAAACACTCTAAAAATTCAATAAAAACTGTATGTGGGGGGGGGGGATATGACGAAGAGATTGGTTGTCAACTTGGAGGTGACATGCATTCTGCATAACATAAAAGGTCAAATTCATATCTCTGAAAATATAAAAAATTGAACATCCAAGACGTCAGTGTACATTATTTACGTTCTAGGGTTCAGATTCCTCCCGCAATATCGCATCATTTGGTGCTCAATTTAATAGTCAAAATTAAAACTCGCTAGCTACGCCCCTGAATACAATGATAAGTCGCTAGCTACGCCCCTGAATACAATGATAAGAAACCATTTATGAGTTATGCAAATCAATACGAAGTGTGCATTTAAAATAGCAGAAAAACGAAAGATTACCTTTGGGATAAACTCCAAACGACGTATGTGAGTAACGTTGTAGAATTAACATAAGGTGAAATGATGTACTATTGACCTTGAGTTTTTGGTTTATTTTAACGTCGTCCCGACACATCTTCACGGTTCACAAACTTCTGTGCAAACAGTTTAAAGCCCAGTTAGTGTGCGTTTTAATAGAATGTACCGTACACCTGCCGTTCTCAATTGTGTTCGTGCTAGTTCGTACTTCTGTCAACTGTCTTGTGGAATAACTACACATGATCTCGAAATACGACATCAGTATATATTACATATTTTAAGTACGAATACGAATATTTTATTCGGCAAATTATACGTTGAACGAATACTTAAATCGCCTGACGTTCCCATGTTTTTTTTATAAAATAATGTATTTGTCTATTATAGTGTCACCCCTGTTTAAAGGGCCAGCCATCTCTGACCACAGGGATTCAGCACGTTTGGGGGTACTAGTATATATATTTAAGTACAGGGATTCTACTCTGTCGGATGTCAGATTTCGCATCGATCAGTAAAATGGCCCTATCTGAAACAATTTTGTACACATCTGTCCAAATATAACGCCTATCCCGAGTCTTTATATTGTTCTTCAAATAAAACACAACTTTAAGCTGCGTGCATGTATACTTTGTAAACAATTGCCACAGACATTGGCCATAGCAGGTCACATTTCCATACTACGACACGGGTTCTGTCAGCAACAACAACAAAATCTTCGACGGGAGAGTTTTAACAGTGAATAACATTATCAATAAAATGTGTTTCCACTAACGTGTAGGTTTATTCGACAAAAATGTACATCAAAAAGAGATTTCGGAGAATTTTTCAATTTGTTTTGAACATTTCTCAAGCGGCGCAGTTCGCGTTGAAACGAGCGTTCTGATTGGATTATGATTATTCTTCATATAAAAAACAAACATCTTGTTACATTCTAATAATCCAATCAGAACGCTCGTTTCAACGCTCGTTTCAAAGCGAATTGCGCCGCTTTAGAAATTTTCAAAACAAATTGAAAAATCCTATGAAATCTCTTTTTGACGTACATTTTTGCCGAATAAACCTACACGTTAGTGGAAACACAATTTATTGATAATGTTATTCACAGTTAAAACTCTCCCGTCGAAGATTTTTTGTTGTTGCTGACAGAACCCGTGTCCTAGTATGGAAATGTGACCTGCTATGGCCAATGTCTGTGGCAATTGTTTGCAAAGTATACATGCATGCAGCTTAAAGTTGTGTTTTATTTGAAGAACAATATAAAGACTCGGGATAGGCGTTATATTTGGACAGATTTGTACAAAATTGTTTCAGATAGGGCCATTTTACTGATCGATGCGAAATCTGACATCCCACAGAGTAGAATCCCTGTACTTAAATATATATACTAGTACCCCCAAACTTGCCGAATCCCTGTGTCTCTGACTTATGAGACATCTCTTTTTAAGAACACCAGTACTTCCCGAATTCTATGCATGCATGCCAGGCTCAAGGCATGTAGTCAATCGGTAACCATTATTTAACTACAATCGGTAACCATTATTTAACTAGCTGGCGCCCCACGAACCGGCCATATCAGACCGAACCCCTGAAGAAATTCGAACCTTCGACCACCCGCTCCATAGACGTATGCCTTAACCATTAGGCCACGGACGGGGACGGTATTTGTTTATAATGATGATGCCGAACGTTCTCCGTAATGCATGCACGTCTAGACCTAACTCTAATATTAACTTATATTATATAGGATCTTACGTGAGTGATGTCATACCATATTTTATTAAACGAGTTTTGGAATTTTGTTATTGAGCTATTTGCTATCATCACTGATGGTCACGGGTTCGAGCCCCGCTCAGACCGTGTCTCATTTATATGAAAAAGTTGACAGTTTCTTACGGAGGTTGGTGCACCAAAGTACTGGTTAACCGCTGGAGCCTGCCCAGGAAAGGTGTTGTTAGGTAAACTGCCCGCCGGCGATTATGATATAGCCTAAAATGGTGCTGATGCAGGCATAAAACCCGAAATATATATATAAATGTTATTGAGCGAGCCTTTTGAAACTCGTTTCATCAGTATAGGATCTTAACCCATTCAACACCAAGTAACTCACATGGACTGGTCCATGATATGGTTGTTTCATAAACCAATAAATGAATCAGAAAATCACATTTGGACAAGTTCATTTATCAAAATGGGTAATTATGTCTAAAAATAGTCATATCACTGGCAAAAAGTGCAGATCCTGATGAGACGGCTCGTTACGAGCCGGCTCATCTGGATCTACATTTTTTGTAAGCCTATTTAGAGGTCTGCGGTGTTGAAAAGGTTAAGTGCAAATTATCATGACGTCACTAAATTGTCATGACGTCACTATGCAAAGCAGCGTTATATTTATGTTTTAAACAACGTTATAATTGCGTCAAGACTTCTTTTAAATCGTAGCGTGTCTTACAATTAACGTTATGCAACAATTCAAATAGAAACGTGCATGATTTAAAGTTTAATTTACAAATAATACAACGTATTCTCTCAACCAATCAGAATCCCTCCACGTGTTATTACACGTATATATATATATATATATATATAAGAAATGACTGTATTACACCGAACACAAGCATAGTTATGTGATAAATATAAGATCTTACATGAGTTGTGATTTCATACATATATTTTATGACACTAGTTTTAGCATGTTTCTCTTAAGGGAGATCTCTCTTTCTCTCCCCACCCTCTCACTCCCCCCTCTCTATATCTCCCCTCTCCCCCCTCTCTCTCTATCAGTTTCTGTATTGCAACATAGAGCTAGGCATGTCTGTTTGAATCTTAAATGATATCTCTCTATCTTTCTCTCCTCCCCACCCCCTCTCTCCCCCCTCTCTATCAGTTTCTGTATTGCAACGTAGAGCTAGACATGTCTGTTTGAATCTTGCTATAGTCCATGTGATTTATACCATATTCATAAGAATTACGATATGTTTCTATATAATTTGTTTATAACCAGCAACTATGTGTCTTTAACTTCAATAAATCGTTTATATTCATTCATTAATCTTATATGCATACAATAGAAAATTATGTCAGATTTTGTTGGCGTATCATAACGAATTTACATCACCGTTTTACTTCTAATGTAAATTTTAACGTAAGTAGCACTCACAGCATTCACCATTAGTGTTGCCATATTAATGGTGTATGTGTGTTCTAAATATTAGTTGGGAAGATCAGACAGTAACTAATGTCATTGATCCTGTGGCTCGGTCAATGCTTTACTTCTAACTAATGTCTTAAGAACCTGTGGCTCGGTCTATGCTTTATTTCTAACTGTTGTCTTGAGAACATGTGGCTCGGTCCATGCTTTATTTCTAACTAATGTCTTAAGAACATGTGGCTCGGTCCATGCTTACTTCTAACTAATGTCTTAAGAACCTGTGGCTCGGTCCATGCTTGATTTCTAACTAATGTCGTAAGAACCTGTGGCTCGGTCCATGCTTGATTTCTAACTAATGTCATAAGAACCTGTGGCCGGTCCAGCTGTATTTCTACTGTTGTCGTAAGAAACCTGTGGCCGGTCATGTTATGTCTAAATATTGCGGAGAACCTGTGGCTCGGCCATTCTTTATTCTAACTATTGTCGGAAGAACCTGTGGCTCGGTCCATGCTGTATTTCTAACTGTTGTCGTAAGAACGTGTGGCTCGGTCCATGCTTTATTTCTAACTGTTCTCGTAAGAACCTGTGGCTCGGTCCATGCTTTATTTCTAACTGTTGTCGTACGAACCTGTGGCTCGGTCCATG
>CM026387.1:37080599-37096556 GCA_014843695.1 Archivesica marissinica
CGAGGACAGCACTTTATAGTCTTCGAGGACAGCACTTTATAGTCTTCGAGGACAGCACTTTATAGTCTTCGAGGACAGCACTTTATAGTCTTCGAGGACAGCACTTTATAGTCTTCGAGGACAGCACTTTATAGTCCTCGAGGACAGCACTTTATAGTCCTCGAGGACAGCACTTTATAGTCCTCGAGGACAGCACTTTATAGTCTTCGAGGACAGCACTTTATAGTCTTCGAGGACAGCACTTTATAGTCTTCGAGGACAGCACTTTATAGTCCCTCGAGGACAGCACTTTATAGTCCCTCGAGGACAGCACTTTATAGTCTTCGAGGACAGCACTTTATAGTCCCTCGAGGACAGCACTTTATAGTCTTCGAGGACAGCACTTTATAGTCCTCGAGGACAGCACTTTATAGTCCTCGAGGACAGCACTTTATAGTCTTCGAGGACAGCACTTTATAGTCTTCGAGGACAGCACTTTATAGTCTTCGAGGACAGCACTAGTCTTCGAGGACAGCACTTTATAGTCTTCGAGGACAGCACTTTATAGTCTTCGAGGACAGCACTTTATAGTCTTCGAGGACAGCACTTTATAGTCTTCGAGGACAGCACTTTATAGTCTTCGAGGACAGCACTTTATAGTCTTCGAGGACAGCACTTTATAGTCTTCGAGGACAGCACTTTATAGTCCCTCGAGGACAGCACTTTATAGTCCTCGAGGACAGCACTTTATAGTCCCTCGAGGACAGCACTTTATAGTCCCTCGAGGACAGCACTTTATAGTCCCTCGAGGACAGCACTTTATAGTCCCTCGAGGACAGCACTTTATAGTCCTCGAGGACAGCACTTTATAGTCTTCGAGGACAGCACTTTATAGTCTTCGAGGACAGCACTTTATAGTCTTCGAGGACAGCACTTTATAGTCTTCGAGGACAGCACTTTATAGTCTTCGAGGACAGCACTTTATAGTCTTCGAGGACAGCACTTTATAGTCTTCGAGGACAGCACTTTATAGTCTTCGAGGACAGCACTTTATAGTCTTCGAGGACAGCACTTTATAGTCCCTCGAGGACAGCACTTTATAGTCCCTCGAGGACAGCACTTTATAGTCCCTCGAGGACAGCACTTTATAGTCTTCGAGGACAGCACTTTATAGTCTTCGAGGACAGCACTTTATAGTCTTCGAGGACAGCACTTTATAGTCTTCGAGGACAGCACTTTATAGTCTTCGAGGACAGCACTTTATAGTCTTCGAGGACAGCACTTTATAGTCCTCGAGGACAGCACTTTATAGTCTTCGAGGACAGCACTTTATAGTCCCTCGAGGACAGCACTTTATAGTCCCTCGAGGACAGCACTTTATAGTCCTCGAGGACAGCACTTTATAGTCCCTCGAGGACAGCACTTTATAGTCTTCGAGGACAGCACTTTATAGTCCCTCGAGGACAGCACTTTATAGTCTTCGAGGACAGCACTTTATAGTCCCTCGAGGACAGCACTTTATAGTCTTCGAGGACAGCACTTTATAGTCCCTCGAGGACAGCACTTTATAGTCTTCGAGGACAGCACTTTATAGTCCCTCGAGGACAGCACTTTATAGTCTTCGAGGACAGCACTTTATAGTCCCTCGAGGACAGCACTTTATAGTCTTCGAGGACAGCACTTTATAGTCCCTCGAGGACAGCACTTTATAGTCTTCGAGGACAGCACTTTATAGTCCCTCGAGGACAGCACTTTATAGTCTTCGAGGACAGCACTTTATAGTCCCTCGAGGACAGCACTTTATAGTCTTCGAGGACAGCACTTTATAGTCCCTCGAGGACAGCACTTTATAGTCTTCGAGGACAGCACTTTATAGTCCCTCGAGGACAGCACTTTATAGTCTTCGAGGACAGCACTTTATAGTCCCTCGAGGACAGCACTTTATAGTCTTCGAGGACAGCACTTTATAGTCCCTCGAGGACAGCACTTTATAGTCCCTCGAGGACAGCACTTTATAGTCCCTCGAGGACAGCACTTTATAGTCCCTCGAGGACAGCACTTTATAGTCCCTCGAGGACAGCACTTTATAGTCCCTCGAGGACAGCACTTTATAGTCCCTCGAAGACAGCACTTTATAGTCCCTCGAGGACAGCACTTTATAGTCCCTCGAGGACAGCACTTTATAGTCCTTCGTATAACAGTAAATAACGATAATAACACAAAAATTGTATTGAAATTTATTTATTTTTTAGCAAACTTTAATAAACTTCTAATCAACATATATTTAACATCTATCATGATGCTGGGTAAACTATAGGTTATATATATAATGCAAACAATTGTAGCGGACGGTAATTCAACTGAAAACTCTGGAAATATGTCATGCAATTTAAATACCACACAATACTAATGAAATTGCACGACATATTTCGCAGTTGTTTGGATGCCCCAAACTACCCTATCCTTTTAACATTTAGATGGGATTTTTAGCACGCCTAGTATCAGTAATACAACTGTAGACTGGGGAAAATAAACTGTATTTGGTATGCTGTTATTCCTTGGTGTTTGTTTTTTTGGGCAAGTCGTGAATTGCAAGTGTGGACATTTGAGAAAATGGGACAGACCAATATAATCCAATCTACAGTAAAGATGTATCGTTCATATACCGGTATATTCCAGATTGTCGTTCATATAGCGGTATATTCCAGATTGTCATTCATATACCGGTATATTCCAGATTGTCGTTCATATACCGGTATATTCCAGATTGTCGTTCATATACCGGTATATTCCAGATTGTCGTTCATATACCGGTATATTCCAGATTGTCGTTCATATAGCGGTATATTCCAGATTGTCGTTCATATAGCGGTATATTCCAGATTGTCGTTCATATACCGGTATATTCCAGATTGTCGTTCATATACCGGTATATTCCAGATTGTCGTTCATATACCGGTATATTCCAGATTAATTTTGATTTTATTAATCACCAAAAATAAGCCTTGATAATATCTTTGTAGTAAGCATAAAACCTGCAAGTCACTACTGCCAAGACAGGATACGGACACCTGGGTGAATGCAATTCTTCCAATAATCTGATTAGTTTTGTGCATACAAATTTAATTAAGCTTGATTGCAAGTTTTTGCAATATTGGATTGTAATAATATAATCTGCATAACAAATGTTTGCATAGTCTTAGATTTTTTGTTCATGCCCCAAATGGTATATAAAATAAGCTATAAATGAATCAACATGTACTACAAGTACAGGACCTGATCTGCATATCTCCTGGGTCTAATATGCTGTAGTCCAATAAGTGAGTGGCAGAGTGTGGCCGGTCATGTGAGTGGCAGAGTGTGGCCGGGATAGTACAGGAAAATGGCGACCAGTCCCAGTCATCAATACACAGCCATGAGTCAGATGCTCTCACCCGGACAGCCACCGTCCTCACCTGCACTAACCCGGACAGCCGCCTTCCTCATCTGCACTTACCCGGACAGCCACCTTCCTCATCTGCACTTACGAAAGCAAAGTTTTATTAACCCTTTGCCTGCTGAGTAAATAAAATAAAATTTGCAAACAACATAGATCCAGATCGGCCATGGTTGATCAAGATCTATGTTGTTTGCTATTCAGCCAAATGTGTTCACTATCCGAATAGCAAACAGCATAGAGCCTGATCAAACGGCATGTTCTGTGCTGTCTGATCTGGCTCTATGCTGTTTACAAAAGTGATTTTACTTGCCGCTAGCGTGCAACGGGTTAATGTATCATGTACCGTACATTTACATTTAAACATCGTCTATGAATATGTAGCCAATGCCTTCCATTTAAAGTCTTGTAATACCGGTATTCAGAACACGACAAAATCAATTCTGTTAATATACTGAAGCTAAAACCTACAAATTCTGCAAGGACAAATTTCTGCAAAACACACTTTAAATAAACAATCGGCAATAACTAGGTGCATTAACAATAAATACAGGTTTTACAATTGAGGGTCAAATCTTTGGCACATTAATACTAACATCAAGATTAAGTCATGGATATAAAATATATGATTCACACCACTGTAATAATACTTATTAACGTCCATACTCGCATATAACACGAGTATTTTACCGCAAGATTACGGTCTCAAAGTTGCTTCCCGTATTATAAGTGAGTGCTACAAATATATATTGATTTTTTTCAAAAATATATGGTATCCATTATTACATTTTGAGCACTCTGACACGGAAAAATTCTTCAATTTGCTCTGGACAAACATGCAATTTATACTTTGGTCTGGTGTTCATTTTATCAACCCGTCGTATATGCGAGTGCATGCCAAAACTTGCAGATTTCAGGACCAAAGTAGTGGGTGGCGTCTTATAGGCGAGTATGTACGGTAAATCTTGAGTATTGTAATTATTTAGTTCAAAATGTATACAATATATACTAGTATATATTTTGTGTATTGTATTATGTATACATTTTGAACAGAATATTTACAGTACCATTATATATATACCGGTATATAAATCAACAGCAAATTCTTATTAAAGAGATATCAATGTAACACTGAACATACTATTCACTAGAGATCAATAGATCTGCCCAGAGGAATGTATGACATAATACCGCCCCACATATAATCCACCCATGGTTTGTTTTAAACAGGCGGAGATAATTCCCATAATATAAAAAACCCATGTATGACACCCCCCCCTTCAGAAAAACCCATGTATGACACCCCCCCCCTTCAGAAAAACCCATGTATGACACCCCCCCCTTCAGAAAAACCCATGTATGACACCCCCCCCTTCAGAAAAAACCGGTATGACACCCCCCCTCTCGAAAAAACAGATGACACCCCCCCCTCAGAAAAAACCCATGTTAGACACACACCCCCTTCAGAAAAAACCCATGTATGACACCCCCCCCCTTCAGAAAAACCCATGTATGACACACCCCCCCCTTCAGAAAAACCATGTATGACACACCACCCCCCTTCAGAAAAACCATGATGACACACACCCCCCCCTTCAGAAAAACCATGTATTGCGACACCCCCCCCTTCAGAAAAACCCATGTATGACCACACACCCCCCCCCCCTCAGATTCACGGTTATGGAATCTTACTATCAAGCTCATCAAAAGTCTCGCATAATTAAATAAAATAAAAATAAAATATGGTATGACATGACCACTCGTGTAAGATCCTATATAAGTTTCATCAGAAAGCATGAAATAAAAACCTATTTTGCCATCAGGGGCGTAGCTCCTAGAAGGGGCATGCATAATCCAAATACGCCTAAAATGCAATACAAAGTGGAGTGGATATTGTGTATATGTGTGTATGGTATAGAATGTAGACCAGCGGTCATATATCTCATGATTCTATAATATATATGTGTTGTCTATGTGACATTTCATCTCTGTGTATAGCAATCTTGGATTTAATTTGGTATCATTTTGAAAAATATATTGTAATATGAACGTCTAAAACGTACATTAAAATCCGCCAGAGTGCAGCGCCGTTCCTTTGATGCTCAACTTATTAGTCGGGCTTACAAATTCAAACAGGCTACGCTCGCCCACATGGTTTGCCGGAGGCGAAGGTAAATAAGCTCAATCATCATCATCAAACAGGCTAGCTACGCCCCTGGCAATGAAGAAATGATTAATGTATTTTCTATTGTATGCTTTATACAAGCAGCAGACGGTAATCAAAATAGCTGCATGATCTTTAACCTTTAGCACGCTGCAGGCGAAATGAGCAGATAAGAAATGTGTAATATTTTATATATGCAATGTAGGACTTGACATTTCATTCAAATTGTTCCATTATCTAGGGGAAAAAAAGAAAATATTACACATTTGTTATCTGCTCATTTCGACTACAGCATGCTAACGGTTATGGCCAAATGGTATATATTGAGTTATTATGTTTCTGGACCAATCAACAGGCTCCATCAACTACTGCGAAGGAACGCCAGTCTTACATTGAACATAAATAATTATAGTAACTTTGGCAGCTAAATATTTCTCTCTAAAATATTTATAAAACAAATTATTCATGACGTTTGTTTGTTTTTGGTGTTTCACGTAGTCGTACCAACAGTTTAGGACATATCGCGACGTTCCAGCTATTATTGGTGGAAGAAGTCCCTGGGTGCCCCTACCGCCCCTGTATGTCAGGCGCGGGCGGGCACCCGGGTAGAACCACCGACCTGCAAATAATATATAACTGTCACATGAAATAATTCGACACCACCAGTGGGATTCGCACCAGCAGCAGTGAGCAAGTGATTTGAAGTAGAATAGATGACCTAAATCACTCAGCCATCAAATTATTTATGATACAGAGTTTATAATTATAAATAATGAAACTACATTAATACCGTACATGTGCAAACTGTTCTCAAGATATTCCACTTTTGACAGGAGATACATTTTAAAATTTGAACCGAGCCAGATAAAGTCAGTAAAACACTGATAGAAATATTACACACCAAATGAATTGCATAAACCGTGTATATATATATATATATATATCCAGAAGTAACATATTTTTTGACACAGGCGGACATAATCTACCCCCCCCCCCTCCATATGAAAACCCAGGTATGACATCATCCTCCCCATTCAGATTCAAGGTATATGTAGGACCCTAAACATACACTAATTTGTTGAAAACTTGCAGTTGTGAAATAATTTGATCAATCACTAAACAAACACATTTTTATTTTAGTGCGAAAAGTATTGCAACGATGCGCAAAATGGGAGATAGAACGTTGCTCTTACTCTCACTGGCAGCTTGATTCCGTAAATGTTCTCATTGAAAATATGTCACACTGCAGTGGCTGGGAACCGTTAGCTTTAGAATGATTGAACAACATTTGATATTGCCCTTAAATTTGCATATTTCATTGAAAAATTATAAAATAAAACATCAATTTAGAAAATTTCGACAAAGTTTCTTTTTATATTTATTTAACGCCGCTAACGGTTGCCCATTTGAGCGACGGGCAGTTTACCTAACAACACCTTTCCTGGGCAGGCTCCAGTGGTTAACCAGTACTTTATGCACCAATCCTCATAAGAAACTGCCAACTTTTTCATATAAAGAGACACGGTCTGAGCGGGGCTCGAACCTGTGGCCATCAGTGATGATAGGTTACAGTGGTATACAAGTCGGCGATCGAAACCACTCAAACTTTCTTACTACCCACATTATGCATACCCCCAAAAGACAAACAATAGGAAAATTACAAGAGAAACTGCCATACAGTGCTTGGTTATTATGATGGTTACGGCATAAACACTAGGTGTTACCAGTTAGCTTTAGCTTACAGTCACTTGTACAGGATTTACCTAAACGGCCAACAGCCACAACCCTGCAAGAGAAATAAACAGTCTCAGATTACCATAGCAACACGATCAGTATTCTCCAGTATACCAAATATAATTCTTTTAAGTGTACTTTCAGATATATGAGATAAATTATTAATACCATGTGCAGCTAATAATTCCAGAATAATTGAAATTTCATTTTACATGATTGTACTATACTTACAATTAAAAATCTTAGCAAATTAAACAACAGCAATTTTGCTATTGAATATAATTTTACCATAATCAAAGGGGAAAGTTTAAATTTTACGATATAAATTTCTGTGCTCACTTTTTAAATAAATAGTGACTAAAAGGTAATGTTTATAACAATTTAGCCTGGGAACAGGTGTCGATATATTTTGCCTGGACAGTCAAATAAATGTATTTTAACACCGAGACTATTAATTGGGCTGTATTTAGTTTCTGATAATTTTGCCAGAAGGTAAAAAGTGCAAAATCGACAGACTGGAACGAACCCAGGCTAGTAACAATTAACAAATATGTTAATACACATAGACTAAACATGTATTATAATCAATCATATAATCAATACAGCAAGCAGCCCTAGCCAGTGGCACCAACGGTGCAGGGGAAATGTGTATGTATCATGCAGCACCACAACTCGCAGCAGAAGGTATGTTGTATTTATCTATTATTGTTCAACAACAAGATATATTCCTAAAGTCTAGTAATAAATATTGAGGGGGAAAAGAAGGCTAATACAAGTGGGTAACGTACCTAAAATACTGACTATACATGTATCTATATAAAATTATGAAAAATGGCTGAAGCAGGTTCTGAGGAAACTACAGTCAAACTGGTGTAAATCAACCAGCCAAGGCAGTGGCTGTTTAGTCGAGATGGCTGCATAACAGCTGTTTACTGTTGAAGAAATTGTTGCAAAGGGAATCTAGTAAATTGTTGATTAATACAAAATGGCTGCATTATTCTACACGCTAGCGGTGAAAACGAGTCAAATATATCGTTAAATTCCATAACATATAATTATATATAGTTTACAGTTTCAAATAAGAAAACATATTAATGAATTTACAGCCTTTATTTGACCTATTTACAGCCTTTATTTGACCTATTTATAGCCTTTATTTGACCTATTTACAGCCTTTATTTGACCTATTTACAGTCTTTATTTGACCTATTTATAGCCTTTATTTGACCTATTTATAGCCTTTATTTGACCTATTTACAGCCTTTATTTGACCTATTTATAGCATTTATTTGACCTATTTACAGCCTTTATTTGACCTATTTACAGCCTTTATTTGACCTATTTACAGCCTTTATTTGACCTATTTATAGCCTTTATTTGACCTATTTACAGCCTTTATTTGACCTATTTACAGCCTTTATTTGACCTATTTATAGCCTTTATTTGACCTATTTATAGCCTTTATTTGACCTATTTATAGCCTTTATTTGACCTATTTATAGCCTTTATTTGACCTATTTACAGCCTTTATTTGACCTATTTATAGCCTTTATTTGACCTATTTACAGCCGTTATTTGACCTATTTATAGCCTTTATTTGACCTATTTACAGCCTTTATTTGACCTATTTATAGCCTTTATTTTACCTATTTACAGCCTTTATTTTACCTATTTATAGCCTTTATTTTACCTATTTACAGCCTTTATTTTACCCAGCCTACAAATAGTTAATAGAGCTGACAGCAAACAGGTTTGACTGTATTAATATAAGCTGGTAAATTTTTAAAAAAATATTTAAGTTGAATACAACAAATTCATTAGCTATAATTGTACTGTAACAATCAGCGAGTTTAACATTTTGAATCAAGTTTATTTTGAATCGTATCAAACATACAATTGAATGCAGCACCAATCAATGTTAAGCAAACATGAAAACAAAGCACCTGTTTAAATAAACAAATTTAACATACAATTAGGCTCTGATAAATATTAGTACAGTAATTTACAAAACTATCACAACTGAAAACATGAACCTGGCAGACCGGATGTACATCCAGCTACGGGTCAATTGGTGGGTTTTATCAACAGTTGTGCTCCATTGTATCATCTTGTCAAAGCAAAGACAATTTATTTGCATACATGTAGTGTGTAAATTGAAAACAAATATCTAACTACCAATAGTTTTGTGGACAAGAAACAGATAATCTAGATAAATACACGAAGGCAGTTAATAAAACTACACGTAGGTAAATACAATATAACTTGTAAAGACATGAATGAGAGTTAGAAAATACCTTACCCGAAACTTTCTGAAAGCTATGTCAGGAGATATAACTAAGATTTCCTCTTCCTAAAAAATGGAAGGTACAAAGCCACTGGCTGAATATACGGAAGGTACAAAGCCATTGGCTGAATATACGGAAGGTACAAAGCCATTGGCTGAACATATGGAAGGCATAAAGCCATTGGTTGAACATACAGAAGACATAAAGCCATTGGCTGAACATACAGAAGACATAAAGCCATTGGCTGAACATACTGAAGGCACAAAGCCATTGGCTGAACATATAACTGGCACAAAGCCATTGGCTGAATATACGGAAGGCATAAAGCCATTGACTGAACGTATGGAAGATACAAAGCAATTGACTGAATATACGGAAGACACAAAGCCATTGGCTGAATGTACGGAAGGCACAAAACCATTGGCTGAACATATGGAAGGCACAAAGCCATTGGCTGAACATATGGAAGACACAAATCCATTGGCTGAACATATGGAAGACACAAAGCCATTGGCTGAACATATGGAAGACACAAAGCCATTGGCTGAACATATGGAAGACACAAAGCCATTGGCTGAACATATAACTGGCACAAAGCCATTGGCTGAATATACGGAAGGCATAAAGCCATTGACTGAACATATGGAAGACACAAAGCAATTGACTGAATATACGGAAGACACAAAACCATTGGCTGAACATATGGAAGACACAAAGCCATTGGCTGAACATATGGAAGACACAAATCCATTGGCTGAACATATGGAAGACACAAAGCCATTGGCTGAACATATGGAAGACACAAAGCCATTGGCTGAACATATAGATGACACAAAGCCATTGGCTGAATGTACGGAAGGCACAAAGCTATTGACTGAACATACAGAAGGCACAAAGCCATTGGTTGAACATATGGAAGGCACAAAGCCATTGGTTTAACATACGGATGACACACATCCATTGGCTGAACATACAGATGGCACAAAGTCATTGGCTGAACATATGGATGGCACAAAGCCATTGGCTGAACATAAAGAAGGCACAAAGCCATTGGCTGAACATACGGAAGGCACAAAGCCATTGGCTGAATATGAGGAAGGCACAAAGCCATTGGCTGAACATGAGGAAGGCACAAAGCCATTGTCTGAACATGAGGAAGGCACAAAGCCATTGGCTGAATATGAGGAAGGCACAAAGCCATTGGCTGAACATGAGGAAGACACAAAGCCATTGTCTGAACATGAGGAAGGCACAAAGCCATTGGCTGAATATGAGGAAGGCACAACGCCATTGGCTGAACATGAGGAAGGCACAAAGCCATTGGCTGAACATGAGGAAGGCACAACGCCATTGGCTGAACATGAGGAAGGCACAAAGCCATTGGCTGAACATACGGAAGGCACAAAGCCATTGGCTGAACATGAGGAAGGCACAAAGCCATTGGCTGAACATAAGGAAGGCACAAAGCCATTGGCTGAACATGAGGAAGGCACAAAGCCATTGGCTGAACATAAGGAAGGCACAAAGCCATTGGCTGAACATGAGGAAGACACAAAGCCATTGCTTGAACATGAGGTACATGATGTGTCAAAATTGGGCAAAAATCATAGAAATTTTCATTTATACATATTAGTAAGGCAGGATTTGGATTGTCATTTGTATTTTGCCAGAAAAAATGTATATTGCGAAGTTTTGAACAAAACATGCATCATTTATTCTTCAAAGTTTGGTTACAAAAAAGGTATTTATAAATGTAGCAACAGCAGCTGTTATTTATATTAAAAACCTTTTTGAATATAGACTTGCTGTAATGGTAGTTTCCTGGTAGACCGATGTTACCATAGTTGAAACCTTCACTACATGCATATGCACCAAAATGGGTGAAAAGATCGCATTATGGCAGTTTATATGACGTTTTGGAACCAAGTCTGGCATTTATTACAAAACAATGCCCTAATATTCCATGATAAAAACCATAAGACATGTACCGCCACATTCAAAGTAAACATGCGCATCAATAACCTCTAGTAGCTTGATGAATATAGATCAGTAGATAATTATGTGAAACGGCTTAGCCATAACAAATTATTTATAGTAACAATTGGCCATCTTGGATTGGCCGACAAAAATTCTGCGTATAAATACCCTAGAACACAATGATGAAATTCATAATGACCAGAGAAGCAGAAGCAACCACACACACAATGCTAATCCCAAATTAATGATATGCCAAACACAAATTATTCATAGCAATAAACAACCATTTTGGATCCATTGACTATTCCCCACACCTGGATGTTCTCTTCCATGCCCTAAATATACAGGATAAATTTCTTGATATCAGTATTCCCAAAAAATGAAACGTTATTAAACACAATCTATTTAAAGCAGCAAATCGGCCATCTTGGATAGGACAAAAATGAAATTGCGACATATTTTGCCTGAATACATGTCCTACAGTTCCATGATAAATTTCATGAATACCCGGTAAATGTGAAAACAAGTTGGAAATGCAAAATAATAACTGTACATGTGGATATATATACATCTATTTTCCAAAGTACCTGTGATGAATTTAATAAAGATATTTGAAGCAGTTTAACCACAAATAAAACAGGATAAATGTAGACAATCGTGTAAATACGGACAATCGTATATATTCGGACAATCGTGTAAATACGGACAATCGTGTAAATACAGACATCTGCAAGAGACTTTGTCAGGTCTAGAGTGTTGTTTATGCATTGTTTACAAAAGAATTTCTATTGTTGACAGTTTTTCCAAGATCAGTTGATGTCATGAATGGTATGCAATAATAGATGCATAAAGACAGCCATTTTTCCGTGAACTTGGTGAAATTCTAGTTACAAATCAAGCCAAACTGGAAACAATAAACAATCTCTTTATCGGTATTGGACCCGATGAACATTGTGCATGCTCACCCATTGCGGTGTCCTTAGACGGCATGATTACTTTCAAAATGACAATGTGAATGCATGAAGCCGCTTGCGCAGAAAAATCGAATGTTGTACCAACATCTGCCAATACCGCGGCATCGCAATAGTTCCCCCGTTCTTTTATCACGGCTAAAAATGTGCACATAAACACAAATGAAAATATGGGTATATTTTAGGCAGATTTTAGCATGTAGTGAACCTGTCACATTTACCAAAACATGTTCTTAAATAATAGAACTGTATAAGCCTATAGAATGCTATTATAAAACACGATAGCCAAAATTGAAATGTTTATATAAATATGATCTACATGAATGATAGGTGTTATGTGTAATAAAACAAGTGATGAAAGAATATCACCTTTGTAACATTGGACAATATTTTAAATAGAATATATAAGTCTGATTATCTACAAAAGTTAACATATACATGTATGTATAAAACATAAAAAGATGCCACGTACCTGGATCGCAGGTTCGATCCCCCGTCTGACCATAATAAAATTAACGGTCTTTCAGATGGGACTTTAAACCAAGGTCTCGTGTTGGTGCTTTACACCATGCATGTAAGAGAACCAGAGGAGACTCTGGAATGGGTCTCTGTCAGCAACATTGCACTATCCTCCAAAAATCTTAAATGACTAATCTATTCAGGAGGCATCGCTCATATGGGCAACTGGTAGCGACGATAAATAAACATAAAACACACACGTACCTGGACCAAATAATAAACAGCATTTGTTCTCCATAAGTCACTGAGTAATGAAACACAACCAACAGTCTCACAATGCTACAGTATACCATCACTGAGTAATGAAACACAACCAACAGTCTTACAATGCTACAGTATACCATCACTGAGTAATGAAACACAACCAACAGTCTTACAATGCTACAGTATACCATCACTGAGTAATGAAACACAACCAACAGTCTTACAATGCTACAGTATACCATCACTGAGTAATGAAACACAACCAACAGTCTTGCAATGCTACAGTATGCCATCACTGAGTAATGAAACACAACCAACAGTCTTACAATGCTACAGTATACCATCACTGAGTAATGAAACACAACCAACAGTCTCACAATGCTACAGCATACAATCACTGAGTAATGAAACACAACCAACAGTCTACAATGCTACAGTATACAGTCACTGAGTAATGAAACACAACCAACAGTCTCACAATGCTACAGTATACCGTCACTGAGTAATGAAACACAACCAACAGTCTCACAATGCTACAGTATGCCATCACTGAGTAATGAAACACAACCAACAGTCTCACAATGCTACAGTATACCATCACTGAGTAATGAAACACAACCAACAGTCTCACAATGCTACAGTATACCATCACTGAGTAATGAAACACAACCAACAGTCTTACAATGCTACAGTATACCATCACTGAGTAATGAAACACAACCAACAGTCTTACAATGCTACAGTATACCATCACTGAGTAATGAAACACAACCAACAGTCTTACAATGCTACAGTATACCATCACTGAGTAATGAAACACAACCAACAGTCTCACAATGCTACAGTATACCATCACTGAGTAATGAAACACAACCAACAGTCTTACAATGCTACAGTATACCATCACTGAGTAATGAAACACAACCAACAGTCTCACAATGCTACAGTATACCATCACTGAGTAATGAAACACAACCAACAGTCTTACAATGCTACAGTATACCATCACTGAGTAATGAAACACAACCAACAGTCTTACAATGCTACAGTATACCATCACTGAGTAATGAAACACAACCAACAGTCTTACAATGCTACAGTATACCATCACTGAGTAATGAAACACAACCAACAGTCTTACAATGCTACAGTATACCATCACTGAGTAATGAAACACAACCAACAGTCTTACAATGCTACAGTATACCATCACTGAGTAATGAAACACAACCAACAGTCTTACAATGCTACAGTATACCATCACTGAGTAATGAAACACAACCAACAGTCTTACAATGCTACAGTATACCATCACTGAGTAATGAAACACAACCAACAGTCTTACAATGCTACAGTATACCATCACTGAGTAATGAAACACAACCAACAGTCTTACAATGCTACAGTATACCATCACTGAGTAATGAAACACAACCAACAGTCTTACAATGCTACAGTATACCATCACTGAGTAATGAAACACAACCAACAGTCTTACAATGCTACAGTATACATCACTGAGTAATGAAACACAACCAACAGTCTTACAATGCTACAGTATACCATCACTGAGTAATGAAACACAACCAACAGTCTTACAATGCTACAGTATACCATCACTGAGTAATGAAACACAACCAACAGTCTTACAATGCTACAGTATACCATCACTGAGTAATGAAACACAACCAACAGTCTTACAATGCTACAGTATACCATCACTGAGTAATGAAAACAACCAACAGTCTCACAATGCTACAGTATACCATCACTGAGTAATGAAACACAACCAACAGTCTCACAATGCTACAGTATACCATCACTGAGTAATGAAACACAACCAACAGTCTCACAATGCTACAGTATACCATCACTGAGTAATGAAACACAACCAACAGTCTCACAATGCTACAGTATACCATCACTGAGTAATGAAACACAACCAACAGTCTCACAATGCTACAGTATACCATCACTGAGTAATGAAACACAACCAACAGTCTTACAATGCTACAGTATACCATCACTGAGTAATGAAACACAACCAACAGTCTTACAATGCTACAGTATACCATCACTGAGTAATGAAACACAACCAACAGTCTCACAATGCTACAGTATACCATCACTGAGTAATGAAACACAACCAACAGTCTTACAATGCTACAGTATACCATCACTGAGTAATGAAACACAACCAACAGTCTTACAATGCTACAGTATACCATCACTGAGTAATGAAACACAACCAACAGTCCTACAATGCTACAGTATACCATCACTGAGTAATGAAACACAACCAACAGTCTCACAATGCTACAGTATACCATCACTGAGTAATGAAACACAACCAACAGTCATACAATGCTACAGTATACCATCACTGAGTAATGAAACACAACCAACAGTCTTACAATGCTACAGTATACCATCACTGAGTAATGAAACACAACCAACAGTCTTACAATGCTACAGTATACCATCACTGAGTAATGAAACACAACCAACAGTCTTACAATGCTACAGTATACAGTCACTGAGTAATGAAACACAACCAACAGTCTTACAATGCTACAGTATACCATCACTGAGTAATGAAACACAACCAACAGTCTTGCAATGCTACAGTATGCCATCACTGAGTAATGAAACACAACCAACAGTCATACAATGCTACAGTATACCATC
>CM026387.1:37097556-37143223 GCA_014843695.1 Archivesica marissinica
AATGCTACAGTATACCATCACTGAGTAATGAAACACAACCAACAGTCTTACAATGCTACAGTATACCATCACTGAGTAATGAAACACAACCAACAGTCTCACAATGCTACAGTATACCATCACTGAGTAATGAAACACAACCAACAGTCTTACAATGCTACAGTATACCATCACTGAGTAATGAAACACAACCAACAGTCTTACAATGCTACAGTATACCATCACTGAGTAATGAAACACAACCAACAGTCCTACAATGCTACAGTATACCATCACTGAGTAATGAAACACAACCAACATTCTCACAATGCTACAGTATACCATCACTGAGTAATGAAACACAACCAACAGTCATACAATGCTACAGTATACCATCACTGAGTAATGAAACACAACCAACAGTCTTACAATGCTACAGTATACCATCACTGAGTAATGAAACACAACCAACAGTCTTACAATGCTACAGTATACCATCACTGAGTAATGAAACACAACCAACAGTCCTACAATGCTACAGTATACCATCACTGAGTAATGAAACACAACCAACAGTCTTACAATGCTACAGTATACCATCACTGAGTAATGAAACACAACCAACAGTCTTACAATGCTACAGTATACTATCACTGAGTAATGAAACACAACCAACAGTCTTGCAATGCTACAGTATGCCATCACTGAGTAATGAGACACAACCAACAGTCTTACAATGCTACAGTATACCGTCACTGAGTAATGAAACACAACCAACAGTCTCACAATGCTACAGCATACAGTCACTGAGTAATGAAACACAACCAACAGTCTACAATGCTACAGTATACAGTCACTGAGTAATGAAACACAACCAACAGTCTCACAATGCTACAGTATACCGTCACTGAGTAATGAAACACAACCAACAGTCTCACAATGCTACAGTATGCCATCACTGAGTAATGAAACACAACCAACAGTCTCACAATGCTACAGTATACCGTCACTGAGTAATGAAACACAACCAACAGTCTCACAATGCTACAGTATACCGTCACTGAGTAATGAAACACAACCAACAGTCTTACAATGCTACAGTATACCATCACTGAGTAATGAGACACAACCAACAGTCTTACAATGCTACAGTATACCATCACTGAGTAATGAAACACAACCAACAGTCTTACAATGCTACAGTATACCATCACTGAGTAATGAAACACAACCAACAGTCCTACAATGCTACAGTATACCATCACTGAGTAATGAAACACAACCAACAGTCTTACAATGCTACAGTATACCATCACTGAGTAATGAAACACAACCAACAGTCTTACAATGCTACAGTATACCATCACTGAGTAATGAAACACAACCAACAGTCATACAATGCTACAGTATACCATCACTGAGTAATGAAACACAACCAACAGTCTTACAACGCTACAGTATACCGTCACTGAGTAATGAAACACAACGCTACAGGTATACTGTAGGCCTTCTCCTAATTGTCAAACCAAAATATCAATTTTCACTATCAAACTTGGACTCCAGGAGAGGGAGGGGGGTGGTGGCGAGTATATTACCGCTTATTGGCAGAATATTGACGTCTGTTTAAATCAGATTTACCTCATTCTATTACGTGGCTGCAGTGGGATGAAGGTAAACGTTTGGTTTTGACACTAAAATCAAATATCACTGTACATTAAAGAAATGCATAGGTCCCAGAACTAGACTAGACCAGCCTGTGGCTACTACTTGTTATAAGAGTGTAAACGATGTCTAACAATGCACACATTGAATAAAGCCACGCACGGTCTGTATGAAGGTGCGTTATGTTAAAATGCCTGCGTTATTTGGCATCGTTTACACTCCAATGAATGAACTTCACAAAACATGAACTTTATCCTTATAATTCCAAATAATCTTTGAATCAGTCCCCAACTCTGCGATTCGGCGTGTTTGGGGTAACCGGTGTATAGTCATTTGTCAATTTGAATGGTCCAAAGGTTTCAAAGATAGGGAGCGGACAAAATAATCGGAATGGAAGACGATGGATGACCCAACCTTCTGAGCAATATCTGCAATATCCCACTCTCATCCATAAATTATATTAGAACAACATTTAAATGTTTTTTACTCAACACCGAGTCAGAATTGACAGGGCTGGGGGTAAATGGAGTGGGGCGACGCGTCATCAACAACCTCATGATCAACCCTCATTTAGCCAGGCTATATTTAAGAAATAATATTTGTCTTTCCATTATTTATTGGCTAATAAAACATGGTTTGGACAAGACCATGTTTTATGTGACTATAAATACAGTCGACATCCGTTATGTCAAAGTCGGTTATGTCGAATTCTCCGGTTATCTCAAAGTCGGATCAATTCCCGTTTCAGACACTATCACTTTACATATATCTGGCTCCGTTTATATCTAAGTTCGTTAAGTCAAACTTTGTTTATGTCAAAGTATTTTGTTCGGTCCGACGGAATTCGATATAACGGATGTAGACTGTAATGCAAATATAAATATTATATCGATACTAACAGGACCAAAATATCTAAAAAGTGCAAAAACAGTTGTTGTTATTTTTTAGAAAGCTGCAAATGACGTCACAAAACTACAAATAATGAGGTCAAGTTTTTTTCACATGAAAAAATTGACATCCCAAGTGGGATTCGAACCTACAGGATGAGAGTCAAGTGATTTGAGGCCAGCGACCGTAACCGCTCGGCCACTAAACCATTCTGTAGTTAACAAATAGAGTGACAGACAGACATGTGCAAAACAATACTCAACCAGCTTCTTGAAGAGGCATAATAAAATAAACCGACAAAAGTGGTCATTAAACAAAATACAAATACTATTAACTAATCATCAACTATGAGAAATAAAAATGGCAAAACATTCAACGGACTAGTTGTCTACATTAAGGTACATTGTATGAAAAACTGGCATTGACATATACGAAACAACAATAGCAATCTTAAACAACACTGTGGTACAATTAAGGTTTCCACTTTATCACAGAAAAAGCATACATGTATATACATTATATGTGAAACCATCAACACCACCCACCCACCCACATTTGCAACAAGTGAACAATTCAAATATAGGAATTGTGTGGTTGAGTTTATTTTTAAAGATAAAGAATTTTGATAAGATAATAATATTCACCATCAACATTATTTGGTCAATTGGAGATATATATTTATATCCAAAGCTTATAATTTGGAAGTTTAACGTTATATTAAATCTTGATGAAAAATGAACATATCTACAGGTATGGTCTAAAAGGAAATTAAGTATATTTGGTAAAATAAAAGTTATAAAGTTGATGTGACCAAAACTGTTGTACATGTATAAGAGGGCATTCCCAGAATGTTTTTCCACTTGCATCCTACAGAGATCACATTGACTCTAGTCAAATAGGTGTATGTATGACCTGAAGTTTATCATACCATCTATGACGGTGTGACATCACGGATGTATGACATCATAAAAGTATAGGCATTGTCTAATAAAGCTAAGTATATTAGACAGGCAGGTTTTGCACATTATTTTGCAAGAATGTAGGATAAACTTTACTGATAGTCCTAAAATAGAGTGATTTCTCCATGTCACCTTTCCTTTTTTCTAATTGTTGACTTTAACATTCACAGTCAAATTATTTAAGAAATTTAAATTTTGGGGAAGAGTAATTTCTAAGGGAGGAAAATACTTGGGGGTGGGGGGAATCTACCAACAGGTGTAAAGCATACAGATGGAAGGGTACCCGGGTATGAGATCTGCTGTAGCACCATGAACTATGCTGCGATGTCAAATCATTGATGGCGAGTACAGATGGAAGGGTACCCGGGAGTACAGATGGAAGGGTACCCTGGAGTACAGATGGAAGGGTACCCAGGAGTACAGATGGAAGGGTACCCAGGAGTACAGATGGAAGGGTACCCGGGAGTACAGATGGAAGGGTACCCGGGAGTACAGATGGAAGGGTACCCGGGTATGATCTCCGCTGTAGCACCATGAATCATGCTACGCTGTCACACCCATGATGTCGAGTACAGATGAGATTAATAGTAACAATATTGAATGCAGATTTAATCCATTTATTTTACCCATTGTTAGCAATGGTGATGTATACATTCAAACTGGTTCCAAATGTATGTTCTAATCAAGCCCTATCGTGCAGTAAATTTGGCAGGACATTAGCAGCTGATTTCACTCTCCGATTCAGCAGTTTTACCTGGGTTAGTGAACAGTTCGTATCAGTACATGGCTTATCAGATCCAATATCAAAAGACTGTATTCCTGTTTGAACCTTTATCATGTCATCTGTCAAAATATCCATGTCAGGGTAAATAAACCCATCTGAATCCCTTTTAATTGGACTGAGCTGCTGTGGTCGGGTTGAATTAGAACTGTGTGCAGTGCATACTTGGTTATTCTGAAATGTGCTTCGTGTATGAGACGGCTCATTGGAAGAGACTATGTTCAGTGTAGTGCTGGTGGTTTGTGACAAGCATGGTGCAGGTGCAGAAACATACGACTGGAAACAAGTTTGAGCATTGTTAAATGCTTCAAAATGAGATTCCGATTTGATACCACCTTCATTAGATGTAGTGGATGGAATTCTATGTCCACTGCTAGACGGTGTGCATGAAAGGTAACTATTGGCACTGGTTGCATTAGAGTTCTTGGTTCTGGAGTTGAGGGAGCTAGACGGTAGACTGAGAACAGATTGCACCGAGATCCGGCTAACACATCTGTATGGAGTCTGTACACAATCCTCATCCCAGTTCTTCGTACAATTTGGCACATTTGTATTTCCCTTTTCAGCTGCCATACCATCCAGCTTCTCTTCACTCTTTTGCTGCTTCAGCTTTTCAAAATCATTTGCAAGTGTGTTATAGTAGTTAATGCTGCTCTTTTCATGTCTTTCTCTTTCCACCTTCTCCTTCTGTGTATTCATGTTTTCGAAGAAGCTTTCCTCATCGGATCGAACCGCACCATCATCGGCACCATAGTTCTGAAAGAAGAATCTTTCATCTTCCAAATCAGACTCGTCACCATCAGACTCGTCCTGCCCACACGTGCTCTCACACACACCTTTCCCAAAACCATTTGTGGAAGACACACTGCCCTTTCTCTCCCTGCTCCTCACCTTATTAGTTCCCCCGACAACTCCTATACGTCGACCCCGCTTTAACCGGCGTACATATGCCATTGGTGCTTTGAATTTTGGATGCTGTAAATGCAGTCCATTCATGTGTGCAATCTGCTTCAAATGTTTCTTGTACTTATCCTGGTTTCTCATAAATGCTGGCATCTGAATACAGTCCAGTCGAGCCAGTTTCTTCACTCTCGATATTTCATCCGAGCATATCTTACCACTCATTAGTACTTTGAAGTCTATGTTATCGATGTTCCTTAGAATTTCCACAGCACCTAGAGCAATGTAAGACCATATTACAAACTTTACATTGTTAATATTGTATATTATATTACTTTTACCTCGACAATTTGTTGATCGTAATTGCTTTGACAGATTTTAACCCATTCAACACCAAGTAACTGACATGGACTGGTGCACGATATTTTCAGACCAATAAATTAATAAGAAAATTACATTTGGACCAGTTCATTTATCAAAATGTGTAATTTTTTGCCTAAAAATAGTAATATTACTGGTAAAAAGTGCAGATCCTGATGAGCCGGCTCATCTGGATCTACACTTTTTGTAAGCCTATTGAGAGGCCTGTGGTGTTGAAAGGGTTAAGGAACACACATTTTCAGTAATTGTTAGATAGACTTATTTATGACAGTTAGTGTAAATATATGTTTTCTTTGCCCCCAAAGTACCACCTTGACTTATGTGTGAGTGTATATAAATACTGTCAAAGATCTACCTCGACTTATGAGTGAGGTCGACTTATGAATGAGGTCGACTTATGAATGAGGTCGACATATGTGTGAGGGTGTACGGTATTATTATTTTTGACTAGGATACGGTAGTCTTTTTTCATTTGGCTCCTAGTGAAATGTAAAACCATTTTACAAACTGATGAATATTTTATCAAGATCAAATTCCTGCTCAAAATGATTTGATTGTTGTTCGAGGGGTTTAATGTCTCACCAGGTTGTATGGCGACTCTCCAATTATTGGTGGAGGAAGCCTCCGGGTGCCACTGCGAGCAGGACTTCAGACACTGATGTGCACATGGGTAGAACCACCGATCTTCTGTTAGCAGGAAAGCTTCCACACTGATGTGCACATGGGTAGAACCACCGATCTTCTGTTAGCAGGAAAGCTTCCACACTGATGTGCACATGGGTAGAACCACCGATCTTCTGTTAGCAGGAAAGCTTCCACACTGATGTGCACACGTGTAGAACCACCGATCTTCTGTTAGCAGGAAAGCTTCCACACTGATGTGCACATGGGTAGAACCACCGATCTTCTGTTAGCAGGAAAGCTTCCACACTGATGTGCACACGTGTAGAACCACCGATCTTCTGTTAGCAGGAAAGCTTCCACACTGATGTGCACACGTGTAGAACCACCGATCTTCTGTTAGCAGGAAAGCTTCCACACTGATGTGCACACGTGTAGAACCACCGATCTTCTGTTAGCAGGAAAGCTTCCACACTGATGTGCACACGTGTAGAACCACCGATCTTCTGTTAGCAGGAAAGCTTCCACACTGATGTGCACACGTGTAGAACCACCGATCTTCTGTTAGCAGGAAAGCTTCCACACTGATGTGCACACGTGTAGAACCACCGATCTTCTGTTAGCAGGAAAGCTTCCACACTGATGTGCACACGTGTAGAACCACCGATCTTCTGTTAGCAGGAAAGCTTCCACACTGATGTGCACATGGGTAGAACCACCGATCTTCTGTTAGCAGGAAAGCTTCCACACTGATGTGCACACGTGTAGAACCACCGATCTTCTGTTAGCAGGAAAGCTTCCACACTGATGTGCACACGTGTAGAACCACCGATCTTCTGTTAGCAGGAAAGCTTCCACACTGATGTGCAAACATGTGACGTACACACGTGTAGAACCACCGATCTTCTGTTAGCAGGAAAGCTTCCACACACGTGTAGAACCACCGATCTTCTGTTAGCAGGAAAGCTTCCTCACATGAAAGAATTCAACACCCCCAGTGGGATTCGAACCTACAGCGGTGAGGGGCAAGTGATTTGAAGTCAGCAACCGTAACCACTGGACCACGGAGGCCCCTGTTCAAAATGACTGGCCAACGACGGTAACCACTCGGCCACTTTGGCTCCTGTTCAAAATGACTGGCCAACAACGGTAACCACTCGGCCACTGTTCAAAATGACTGGCCAACGACGGTAACCACTCGGCAACGTTGGCCCCTGTTCAAAATGACTGGCACAATTTATAAAATAGCTGTTATCATGTACTTGTATTTGTTACAAAACCAGTATTAACATGTGGAGATGGGATACTCGCATACACTGTGGAGATGGGATACTCACATACACTGTGATGATGGGATACTCACATACACTGTGAAGATGGGATACTCGCATACACTGTGATGATGGGATACTCACATACACTGTGATGATGGGATACTCACATACACTGTGATGATGGGATACTCACATACACTGTGAAGATGGGATACTCACATACACTGTGATGATGGGATACTCACATACACTGTGAAGATGGGATACTCACATACACTGTGAAGATGGGATACTCGCATACAGTGTGGAGATGGGATACTCACATACACTGTGAAGATGGGATACTCGCATACAGTGTGGAGATGGGATACTCGCATACACTGTGAAGATGGGATACTCACATACAGTGTGGAGATGGGATACTCGCATACACTGTGAAGATGGGATACTCACATACACTGTGAAGATGGGATACTCGCATACAGTGTGGAGATGGGATACTCGCATACACTGTGAAGATGGGATACTTGCATACAGTGTGGAGATGGGATACTCGCATACAGTGTGGAGATGGGATACTCACATACAGTGTGGAGATGGGATACTCGCATACAGTGTGGAGATGGGATACTCACATACAATGTGGAGATGGGATACTCGCATACAATGTGGAGATGGGATACTCGCATACAGTGTGGAGATGGGATACTTGCATACAGTGTGGAGATGGGATACTCACATACACTGTGAAGATGGGATACTCACATACAGTGTGGAGATGGGATACTCGCATACAGTGTGGAGATGGGATACTCACATACAGTGTGGAGATGGGATACTCGCATACACTGTGAAGATGGGATACTCACATACAGTGTGGAGATGGGATACTCGCATACAGTGTGGAGATGGGATACTCACATACACTGTGAAGATGGGATACTCACATACAGTGTGGAGATGGGATACTCGCATACAGTGTGGAGATGGGATACTCACATACACTGTGGAGATGGGATACTCACATACAGTGTGGAGATGGGATACTCACATACAGTGTGGAGATGGGATACTCACATACAGTGTGGAGATGGGATACTCACATACAGTGTGGAGATGGGATACTCACATAGAGTGTGGAGATGGGATACTCGCATACAGTGTGGAGATGGGATACTCGCATACACTGTGGAGATGGGATACTCGCATACAGTGTGGAGATGGGATACTCGCGTACACTGTGGAGATGGGATACTCGCATACACTGTGGAGATGGGAAACAAGTTCTTACAACTTATATTAATCACTCTCAAGACCTCATTCCTGATGGAATCCATCGCCACGAGGGAGAGAAAAGGCAATGTGGAATTTAAATACCTTGCCTAAGGGCACAATCGTAACGGCTACAGGGGGGTATAAACTCGGGGCCTTTCGCACCTGAAGCGAACGCGCTACCACTACACTATAACAATTTCCACAATGTCTAGCTTAACCCTTTCAACCCCACAGGTCTCTAAATAGGCTTATAAAAAGTGTAGATCCAGATGAGCCGGCTCGTGACGAGCCGTCTCATCAGGATCTGCACTTTTTTGCCAGTAATAATTATTACTATTTTTAGATAAAATTACCCATTTTGATAAATGAACTGGTCCAAATGTAATTTTCTTATTAATTTATTGGTCTAAAAATAGCATGCACCAGTCCATGTCAGTTACTTGGGGTTGAAAGGGTTAACCCCTGTTCAAGATATTATCATAGCATAAAGACAAGTATTGTTGTTACACATATTTGAGGCAATCAATCTTGTGGGAACAACTTACCTTCGAAATAACACTGATCCTTTCCATAACCACCGATATCATTTGGATCGAGCAGGCCACGTTTAACCCTGACACAGTGACGCCAGCGCCATTCAGGGTTTGCTACATATTTTTGCAAATGTTCGAAGAGCTGCTTAAATGTCATTTCAGTAGCTTTACATGCTATATCTGTAAGTAAAAACGTTCCAAACATTAAGTTTGTACAAATTTATTTTAGCTAGATTGCGAAACAAGTTAATACAATTTATATTAATCACTCTCGATACCTCATTCCTGATGGAATCCATCGCCATGAGGAAGAGAGAAGAGGCAACGTGGAATTTAAATGCCTTGCCTAAGGGCACAATCGTAACGACTCCAGTAGGGCTCCAACTCCAGGACTTTCGCATCTCAAGCGAACGCGCTACCACAACTTCCACATTATTAATACATTTATAGCATACTATTCCATTCAAACCTGCATTCATTTAGCACGCTGTAGGAGAAATGAATAGATAACAAATGAGTATTACTATTCTTATTTTTCCAAGAAAGTAGGTCTTCACATTTCATTCTAATCGACCACATCAACAATGGTGATTTATACCGTCCAAAGATTATGCCGACAATGCTATGACGTCAAATGGTGCATGACCTCTAACAGTGACCTTGACCTTTGCATACATGTGATATGTCACCTTGTTATGGTGCACAATAGTTTTCCAGGTCTACCTACACAACGTGCACGTCATGATATACATGTAGGCATGTCCCGCAGTAGCAGCTTATTCAAGACTTGGTGTCCTCGACACAGACTCGGTCTCTCATGTAGGTGTGGCATGAGGGGAACAGCCCGGGAATGCCTTGACGTTACGAAGACCATTGAAGAGGATAGCTGTGCCGGTTTCTGCTACTGCAGGATGACAAATGTGGAGGATTTGGCCCTAACAAAGACCCGTAGCAAGCATCACTCCAGAACTTAAGTCACCCTGGACAAGAGGAAGAAGGGTAGACCGTAGGAAGAAGGTAGGGAACATAAACGTCTTAGAGAAACCAGTCACCCACATGCCTCGGTGGAGGCGGTGTTTTTAAAGAAACCTACGCATCACTCTTCATCCCAATAGTTTAGCTATTTTGAAATAGTGGTGGAGGAATAAAACAGATATATGCAAAACTGTCGCAATTATGATTATTTGACTTGTGTGCTTTGTACATTTGTCTCAAGCTACCATCGTGGATGTGGTTTATACAATTGTATCATATGGGTGCGATGTATATTTGTCTCATGCTACCAGTGTGGATGCCGTGTATACAATTGTATCATATTGTTGTGATGTACATTTGTCTCAAGCTACCAGCGTGGACGCGGTGTATACAATTGCGTCATATGGTAAGGTATATTTCACAAACGTCAATAGACCAGTTTGGTCCATGAGACAACATAATTACAAAACATTTTACACATGGTTCAAGTTACATGATTGGTGAACATGTTCACTGATATAAGTTATTTATCAACAACAATGTACATAATATACCGGTACACAAATATACAGATATTCAACCTTGAATACCTTTGACCAATCATTGAGTGACAAAATTGGCTGTGATGTACATTTGTCCCAAGTTATTTTATCATTGCACCATGCAATGAAGTTAAAAGAGTCGAAACAGAAATTTAGGGAATTATGAAATGATTGGTCCCTACATTGTATAATTATGTGAAAATGACCTATAAACTGTGAAAATGACCTATAAACTGTGAAAATGACCTATAAACTGCAAGATCATACATACTGAAGTTATAAACGAAACACAAAATATGAGGAGGAATGACTTTGACTGAGACTAAACTAAGGTCAACCTTGACCTGCAATCTACATCTGGATTAGAGAGCCCTAAGGAAGATTAGTTCAGAACTAATTAGGTAACCCTTTATAAATAAAGAAATCTATCCTATTTACAAATTTGCCAACTACACCAACTGCCACATATCCCCAGAAATATACGAACATATAGCTGTTATATTAGTGATTTTGCATGACACAAAACATAATTATGTGAAATATGTGAAATATGTGAAATATATGAAATATGTTAATTATGTGAAATATATTAAATATGTAATATATGAAATATGTGAAATATGTGAAATATGTGAAATATATTAAATATGTAATATATGAAATATGTAATAATTATATGAAATATGTGAAATATGTGAAATATGTGAAATATGTGAAATATATAAATATGTAATATATGAAATATGTAATATATGAAATATGTAATATATGAAATATGTAATATATGAAATATGTGAAATATGTGAAATATATAAATATGTGAAATATATGAAATATATAAATATGTGAAATATGTGAAATATGTAAGATGTGAAATATGTAGAACAATGTATACGTACAATATAATAATGCTGGACCCCATAGGTATCTACATCTAGCATTGAGTATAGTGTTCACCGCTGCCAGGCCCTCTTCTGTGCGTAGTTGTTCTAAGCATGCCACCCCTCGTATACCAAAGCGTGTACGTTCAGCAAACCAGGGCTGTAGCCCGTCATTGTATGACCGGAACTGAACACCACGTTAAAGATCATTGTTATTTTCATGAGCATTGAATTAGTTAGAAACATTGCAACCAACTAAATATTCGCGCCTAACAAAGTTATCCTTCCATATTTACTCTCCTATAAGACGATCTAGTCTATAAGACAACCCCCCAACTTTGGTCTTAAATCAGTGGTATTTGCATAGACTCATATATATATAAGAAGGGATAAGAAATGGAAACCACTCAGAAGTAAAGATCAAAGAAATTGTACTGTATAAAAGATCTGTAAATTATTAAAATAATGCACTGATTATGTTATATTTCGGGTTTTACGCCTGCATCAGCACCATTTCGGGTTATATCCCCGGCGGGCAGATTACTTAACAACACCTTTTCTGGGCAAGCTCCAGCGGTTAACCAGTATTTGGGTGCACCAACCTCCGTAAGAAAAAGCCAACTTTTTCATATAAATGAGACACGGCCTGAGCGGGGCTCGAACCCGTGACCATCAGTGATGATAGGTTACAGTGGTATACAAGTCAGCGACCTTAACCACTCGATCACGGAGGCGGACAAAAATGCACTGATGCACAACAATAAATTTGATTTGCTAAAATGCTATTGATAAGTTCAGTGTACAGATAGAGCTGTGACAGTCTATGCTTTTGTTACACCCTTTCAGTTATTTCATTTCACTTATTGGAAACAAACGGATTTTTAAAAAATGTTACCACTCGCTTAATAAGATAGGAAGCCGACAATAATCTGGTGATAAAAATCCTGTGTTATAGGGCGAGCGAGTACAGGTATATTCATTGATAAGACTGATGCATGAAAATTAGTTTAATAAACACTATTTGATCACTGAAAGATTGACACTTTCTGATTATAATTAGATCGAGTTACTGCTAATCCCACCATTGTAACATTAATCCTTATAACCGTATAATCAGTAATAGTGGCAATTATTTAACAACGTTAATACTACACTGTACCACTTTAAAAACGCACCACCTACAGGGCTCATTCTAGAGAGTTATTTGGGCGAAATAGTTGCCCTATGATCCCTGACTTCGCCCCCCACACCCCCCACCCCAAAGGCCCCACGTCTCCCAAAAAAACAACATTTTTTTACAATTTTCATACAAAGTGTTATCCATTTACCCAGTAAGAAACACTGGCCCAATATAAAGCACTCCTTCCACTCAAATGTTGTATTTAACCCTTTCTTTCATAGAGATTTAGATTAATATACTATTATATCTCCATACAAACGACAGCCATTTGGCTATCATGCAGTGGATAAGTAGTCGCCATATCTATCCCACCTCCATAAATATTACTGGGACTACATGAGATTCTGGCCTTTATTATAAACATTGGTTTGGCTACTACAGTGTCAATGTATGTCGTATTCGTAATGCCGTCAAGGTGATTCTATGGGGGAAAGGGTTAATGGTCATATTGTGTATTTTAACCCTATTTGGTTGAAATTATTAAATAAAATAATTTAAGGCCGCAATCGCACGCTTTCTAACTAGACATGCTATATCCTGGACAAAAGTGGTGCGTTTTTAACCCTTAACCTGACGAATAAATTGAAGAGAATGTGCAAACAACATAGATCTAGATCAGCCGCGGCATTACACGTTTGCTATTCAGACAAGTGTTTTAGCTCCACTATCTGAATAGCAAACAGCATAGAGCCTGATCAGATAACACATTCTGTTCCGTCTGATTTGGCTCTATGCTGTTTGCAAAAGGCAACTTTAGTCGTGATAGACAGATTACGGGTTAAAGTCACTTAGTGTACATGATAATTGATGACAAATTTTTACAGTAAAAGATCCATTGGATATACACTTAAATAGCTGTGTAGATTTAATTACTTAATAATTACATGCATAAGATGAGAACACGGATGAAAATTGGTAGCATATGGTGCAAAGAAAACCACAATAAAAACAGAGGAAACCAATTAGACATATCCTCCCTAAAGAGTATTCAGGGGCAGTAATTGACCAATGTCTATTTTTGAAACACATGAATTTTAAGCAGGACATTCTATGAACTGCCTTTGTTGTACCCGTAAATATAAATACATATACCTATGTACCATACTAGTGCAAACAAACTTCAGCACTACTTAAATGGAGGACGCACACTACTTAGAAAAGGATACAAAATGTGTTCCAATCTCATGATCTGCGAGGCAGCGAATCCCGTTCTCCCGGAGAAAATTGTTATCTTTTGAATCTTTTATCCACATAGAATATTTCCTCGCTTCTGGTCGACGATATTTTACGTGCGGACCCTGCCACATCATACGACCACTAAAATACAAGAAACCAACATAATATATTTCCACGCTTCTGGTCGACGATACTTCACGTGCGGACCCTGCCACATCATACAAACACTAAAATACAAGAAACCAACATATATAATTATACTCTCACTTCTGGTCGACGATACTTTACTTGTGGAACCTGCCACATAATATGACCGCTAAATACTGCATAGCGCTATATACCTGTGGTGCCAAATGTTAACGGTTTTAGAGAAGTTTTGTATTGGCAATGTATTAAATTGGCGCATTTCTTTTTTTCCGCCAACATTAACCCATTTCATTCTGGATACCGTTCAAACAGTATTTGCAAAGAACATTGAGCCAGATCAACCCAGATCAACCGCCACGGAACGTGCTGTCTGACCAGGCTCTATGCTGGTTGCTATTCAGATGATCTTGTATGTAGCAAACAACATAGATTCTGATCAGCACGCAGCGTCACGCTGCGGCTGATCTGGATCTATGTTGTTTGCAAAAGCCTTTAAATATATCCAGAATGAAATGGGTTAAACACACAAGCAGCTTGGTGAGAGAAACGCAAATAAATCGTACTACTATGGGATAGAAATCTAATCAGTGACATCACACGCTTTGCATTGTAAATTAATTGGAAAAGTAATAAGTAATAACCATTATACAACAAACAAACAAATTTATTTTCACACATTTTCAACTACTGGTATGACTAGTGCAAACCATCGAGCACCATTGTATGAGCAGTGGCTAGTCAAAGCTGTGAACAAGTTATCAAACAATTTCAAACCCGAGATTATTACCGATTCCTTTGTGAAACCCGGTCTGTAGAAATATGTACTATAGTATTATTATACCAGATTTCTTGAGCGCCCTTTTCATGTAAAAATACACGTTCAAGGGCGCCTAGTACATACATGTACGACCGTGTAGTGTTATACTATAGTATAGTGATATATAATTATCAATAAAATAAAAAAGATTCATCTGGGAATTAGATATAGCCGTCAAATTAACCTCCATTTTGAATGAAAAGTACGCATTTGCTTTCGCGTTATTGGCGGTAGCTTAAAATGCATTATAATGGCGATGTTTAGATTTGGCGGATACTGATCGCCAATATAGCCAATAAATCTATATTTTATATTTATATTTCGGGTTTTTTTACGCCTGCATCAGCACCATTTCGGGCTATATCGCCGGCGGGCAGTTTACCTAACAACACCTTTCCTGCCCAGGCACCAACCTCCGTAAGAAACTGCCAACTTTTTCATATAAATGAGACACAGTCTGAGCGGGACTCGAACCCGTGACCATCAGTGATGATAGGTTACAGTGGTATACAAGTCAGCGACATTAACCACTCAACCACGGAGGCGGACCCAATAAATCTACCTATACAGTATAAGAAACCAATATAGAATACAGGGCTTAGACATTCTAGAGGGCGGCTTTGGGGCGAAATAGTCGCCCTACGGACCCTGACTTCGCATCCAGGTGCCTCATTTATGGTATCCTTAATAAAGATATCTAGGTATTTATAATTGGTAATGCAATTGACATGTGATTTTACATGGGAATGGATAATGCAACTTAACCTGCCGAATAAATTGGATGGAATGTGCAAACAACATAGATCCAGATCAGCCGCGGTGTAATGCCACGTCTGATCATGATCTATGTTGTTTGCTATTCAACCAAGTGTTTTAGCTCAACTATCCAAACAGCAAACAGCATAGAGCCTGATCAGACGGAACGTTCTGTGCCGTCTGATCTGGCTCTATGCTGTTTGCAAAAGCGACTTTTGTTGTGATTAGCCAATGGATAGATCAGTAATTACATGCAATTAGTTATAAAATATTACACTACAAACTGTTTCGTGATTGTGTCAGTATCTTTTATGTTTCATCTAAGGACTTACCTGCAAGGTAAATCGGTACACCATATTATACTCATGTGACCGTCTAGATGATTTTCTTTCAGGTAATCCACAATGATATCTGTAGCTTCTTCTTTGTTTATCCTATCACCGTACATTTCTGTATAATAATTTTCCGCGTCCCCATATTTCTCTTTCACGGTCTTCAGTATATGCAGTGCTTCGCCGAGAAGCTCAAACCTTATCTCCGACCGTGGCTTTGAATAAATTTCTTCCAGTTCATCCTCTGTACCGCGGTGTTGGAATTCAGGAGCCTTCCCAAGAGTAAGGAACTTCTGTTTCTGCTCTTCGACATTAATTGGACATATGGCACTAGCGAAGTTGTCCCTGTTTACAGATTTTATGACACTGGCGCTGGTCCGGGACTTACCCCTCCAGTGTCGCACCTTCTTGGTCATGATGATGCAGGCTCGTGCATTTTACTCCGTTACGGCAGGATCACTCTAAAAATACACCCACACAATTAATGTAATACGACAATCAGTTCAAATAATTTAAATTCTTAAAATCCTGGGGAAAAAACAATACAATTAGCTATTTATAGTAATGCCAACTGGAGCACAGGGATTCGGCACGTTTGGGGGTACTAGTATATATATTTAACTTAAATATATATACTAGTACCCCCAAACGTGCCGAATCCCTGTGAACTGGAGACTCATCTACATAATCTGTACAAATATTTGGTAATAAATATACTGGTAACATACTGGTAATGTACTGGTAACATACTGGTAATATACTGGTAATATATTGGTAATATACTGGTAAAATACTGGTAATATACTGGTAAAATACTGGTAATATACTGGTAATATATTGGTAATATACTGGTAAAATACTGGTAATATACTGGTAATATATTGGTAATATACTGGTAATATACTGGTAATATACTGGTAATATACTGGTAATATACTGGTAAAATACTGGTAATATACGGTAAAATACTGATAATATATGTGTAATATACTGGTAAAATACTGGTAATATACTGATAAAATACTGGTAATATATGGTAACATACTGGTAATATACTGGTAATATACTGGTAATATACTGGTAATATATTGGTAATATACTGGTAAAATACTGGTAACATACTGGTAATATATTGGTAATATACTGGTAATATACTGGTAATATACTGGTAATATATTGGTAAAATACTGGTAAAATACTGGTAAAATACTAGTAATATACGGTAAAATACTGATAATATATTTGTAATATACTGGTAAAATACTGGTAATATACTGATAAAATACTGGTAATATATGGTAACATACTGGTAATATACTGGTAATATACTGGTAAAATACTGGTAATATACTGGTAAAATACTGGTAATATACTGGTAAAATACTGGTAATATACTGGTAATATACTGGTAACATACTGGTAACATACTGGTAACATACTAACATACATACTGGTAACATACTGGTAATATATGATACACTACATGTAGTACACATGTCTGCACTAAAATATATCTTCCTATGGAAATAGTAATTTAAAACAATAAACATAAAATTAAAAACCGATTAGATGCTGTGTACATTATACTGGTGACAGGTATCAAACCAATGCTCAATACGTGTAAATATTAGAAACAATTATCAAAATATAAATCATTTTGTAAAAATTAACTGCTCCAACAAGTAGTACCTTCTCATCAGATTGTATAATCCCTTTAAGATTATAAAATTCCTTTCCGATTATAATAAACAGCATAGATTTTCTACCAAATCCAACACAAAGACAATTCAACAATAAACAATTTGTAACCAACATATCTTCAGGTATCTCATTTCAGCACTTTTTATCCACAATTGTTAGAATGCATGGCTATTCAACATTGCAACAATCTAATCAATGTTGGAAACAATGTGCCCACTACACCATTTAATAACGACATGCTCAAAGCAAAACCACACTTGAAGTTGCCTACCGTTGTCAATAAACCACGGAACAATTTATGTCTGTATTTTTAAAGAGGGGTATAAACACTACATGCTGTATACCTGTATACCAGTAACTCAATTGATAACGATTTAGTCTACTGGAATGCAATATCGCCTTAAACATAATAACTTTAACAGCAACTCGTATTACTGAATGTTATTTGTTATATTTCGGGTTTTATGCCTGCATCAACACCATTTTTGGGCTATATCGCCGGCGGGCAGTTTACCTAACAACACCTTTCCTGGGCAGGCTCCAGCGGTTAACCAGTACTTGGGTGACCATCAGTGATGATAGGTTACAGTGGTATACAAGTCAGCGACCGTAACCACTCGACCAGGGAGGCGGATTGGTATTACTGAAAGAAGTTAAATTGAACTCCGCAAAGGAGAAATATATGAGTTCAATATCTGTGAACTTCTGTTCTTATAACAATTTAGCCTTTGATATCTGACTTTTACAACCATCTATAAAGTAGAATGAATGTTTCAAAATCTCTACAAATATTCATATAGAGCAGATATTTGCTGGTTTCCATGATTCATTCACATTCAGTGATCCAATTATATGTCCATCTATCACACACTCAAACAAACATTCTCTTATCCAGGTTTTGGTGATAGAAAGACGCCGCATTTCGGTGATGTTTTAAGTGATGTCCAGGCTTATTCTGAACACATTCGCCTTGAAAGGTTAAATTGTAGCGACTCGGAACAAACTGAGTAAAACTGAGAATACATGTATCTTAACCCTTTCAACATTACAGACCTCTATATAGATTTGCAAAAAGTGCAGATCCAGATGAGATGTTACCATGGTTACATTTGTACATTTTTGTAAACTACTTCTTAATCCTTAAAATGCTGAATAAATTGGCAGGAATGTACAAACAACATAGATCCAAATCAGCTTGCGTGCGTCTGATCAGGATCTGTTTTGCTTGCTATTCAGCAAGGTGTTTTAGCTCCACTATCCGAATAGCAAACCGCATAGAGCCTGGTCAGACGGAACATTCTGCCTCTATGCTGTTTGCAGAAGCAACATTAATTGTGATTAGCATTTTAAGAATTAAAAGTTCTCATGGGCTACAATTATAACTACAGGACAAGATTTTTGAAAGAACGCTTAAAACGTGGTGCCAACATTAATGACGTTCTATAATATGTAACTTAATAACGTTCTATAATCTGTAATTTAATAACGTTCTATAATCTGTAATTTAATGACGTTCTATAATCTGTAATTAAATAACGTTCTATAATCTTCATAATTTATGACATCAGTATTTTTTTTACTTTTCTATGAAATGCCCATAATGATATTACCTAAGATAAGAACACTCCTATTGTTCACATCATCATTCACAATTATAGGCCACAACTATAGCTTAGATCATGACTTGACTAAATATCATGTCATTATCTTTTTCTAACAAAGTTGCATGGAAACATTGTTCCTATGGCAACAGGTTATAAATGTTTACACTATTTCATACAGAAATTTAAATGGCATATCTTTAACTAATAATCCCTTGAAACTATAAAGTAATGTAAAGTTGGGGAACATGCAAAATTTGAGACTAATTTAAACATTTTTTCTCCATTTTTCTGAAAAGTGTCCGAGTGCACATTTTCGATGGCGCCGTCATTTGACTTGCGGTGCTTGACAAGTGATCAAACTGCCACCATGTCGAACATTGCCTTTTGTATAACATATAAATTATATAGATATATATATATATGCACATGTACACAAGTCCTGCTTTAAGTGTATTATAGAATATTGATTCTACTTTACAGCCGGTATCAGGTTGGCAAACATAATACATCTGTATATCTAATGCCCTGGCTAATTTACCTGATAAGCTTAGGCAAACATATAGACATTTGTTTCATGCCTACCATATTAACCTTTGCAATATTGTTCTTATTTTTCCTAGAAAGTAGGGCTTGACATTCCATTCAAATCGTCCAATCAACAAATACACATTTGTTATCTGATCAATTAGCCTACAGCGTGTTAAAATGGTTGTATATATAGCAATGTTTTGTGTTTGTAACTGCAGATGGATCTGTTGTCCAGTGGTTAACACGATGGACTGGTAATCCAGGGATCGCAGGTTCGATCCCCCGTCTGACCCTAATAAAATTAACAGTCTTTCAGATGGGAGTTTGTGTCGGTGCTTTACACCGTGCACATAAAAGAACCAGAGGAAACTCTGGAACGGGTCTCTGTCTGTATCATTGCACTGTCCTCCAAAAATCTAAATTGACTAATCTCTTCCAGAAGCATCTTTCATATGGGCAACCGGTAGCGACAATAAATAAACGTAAAACACACACAGACGGATCTGTACAGTAGTCCAGACCTCTACATAGGCATAGAAAAAGTGTAGATCCAGATGAGCCGGCTTGTGATGATCTGCACTGTTTGACAGTAATATTACTATAATGAGTATTGCTAAACAAAATTACCCATTTTGATAAATGAACTGGTCTAATTGTAATCTTCTTATTAATTTATTGATCTAAAAATATCATGCACCAGTCCAGTCTGATACTTGGTGAAAATGGGTTAAGAAATGCTATATTTAAAATACTGAATTTGAAAAAAGCACTATTGTGCATTGTTTAAAACATTTCAGAAACAAGTTATAACCGTCGATCAGAAAAATTAACTGATTTGCAGCATTTAACATAGAAGGTACATAAAACATTCACCTAGATAAAACATAAAATGCATTGTTTACATGCTAAGATATACATGGTGATGTTCTAAAAGTCTTGCAAATCCACTTAATGGTAAATTACCCATTCCACTTTATGAGCCACAAACCAAACTATAACCACTAATGAAAAACCAATCAGTTTTTACCTTTGGCCATACACCCAATGAGGTGACAACTTTGTCAAAGAGATCATGTATATTTCAAGTACCCTAGTATTCAGCACTGGACACCAGCCAACTAGATTAAGCTTGATCATCAATTACAGATATAATACCTGTATGTTAAATGCATTACAAGTACATGTATATAGTATTATCAATAGCCATGTTTTTTCAAAACCAGATTTTGTCAGAGTGACAAAATATGATGTTATATCACCGTAACTTAATTGTTAAATATTATTTGAAAAATATATTGATAAGATTGTTAATGATGATTTACGAAAATGGTTCACATGCTATCGTTAATAATTTTCGCTCATGGCAGATTTTTATCCATATTTTAAATTGGTATTAAACGTAATTATGTACAGAACAAACATATTACACACTTATTGAGTTAAAGATGCACTCCTTATACAAGTCATTGCTGAAATACGACTTTAATAAACATAATACGGCACAGTAGATGACAATTCGGCACAGTAGATGACAATCCGGCAAAGCAGATGACAATATGGCAAAGCAGACGACAATATGGCATAGCAGATGACAATCCGGCAAAGCAGACGGCAATATGGCATAGCAGATGACAATCCGGCAAAGCAGATGACAATCCGGCAAAGCAGATGACAATCCGGCAAAGCAGACGACAATATGGCATAGCAGACGGCAATATGGCATAGCAGATGACAATATGGCATAGCAGACGACAATATGGCATAGCAGATGACAATCTGGCAAAGCAGATGACAATATGGCATAGCAGATGACAATCCGGCAAAGCAGATGACAATCCGGCAAAGCAGATGACAATATGGCATAGCAGATGACAATCCGGCAAAGCAGACGGCAATATGGCATAGCAGATGACAATCCGGCAAAGCAGACGACAATATGGCATAGCAGATGACAATCCGGCATAGCAGATGACAATCTGGCAAAGCAGACGACAATATGGCATAGCAGATGACAATATGGCATAGCAGATGACAATCCGGCAAAGCAGACGACACTATGGCATAGCAGATGACAATATGGCATAGCAGATGACAATATGGCATAGCAGATGACAATCTGGCAAAGCAGATGACAATATGGCATAGCAGATGACAATCTGGCAAAGCAGACGACAATATGGCATAGCAGATAACAATCTGGCAAAGCAGACGACAATATGGCATAGCAGATGACAATCCGGCAAAGCAGATGACAATCCGGCAAAGCAGATGACAATCCGGCAAAGCAGACGGCAATATGGCATAGCAGATGACAATCCGGAAAAGCAGACGACAATATGGCATAGCAGATGACAATCCAGCATAGCAGATGACAATCCGGCAAAGCAGACGACAATATGGCATAGCAGATGACAATATGGCATAGCAGATGACAATCCGGCAAAGCAGACGACAATATGGCATAGCAGATGACAATCCGGCAAAGCAGACGACAATATGGCATAGCAGATGACAATCCGGCAAAGCAGATGACAATATGGCATAGCAGATGACAATCCGGCAAAGCAGATGACAATATGGCATAGCAGAAGACAATCCGGCATAGCAGATGACAATCTGGCAAAGCAGATGACAATCCGGCAAAGCAGATGACAATATGGCATAGCAGATGACAATCTGGCAAAGCAGATGACAATATGGCATAGCAGATATCCGGCAAAGCAGACGACAATATGGCATAGCAGATGACAATCCGGCAAATTAGCGACTGCTCCAAGAAGTAAGCAATTAAAAACTTGTATGCAACATGTCCATGTGTTAAATCATTGCAGGTTCGAGTCCTGTCTGACCCTAATCAAATTAAAACAGTAATTCAGATGTGACTTTAAACCGAGGTCTTGTGTTGGTGCTTTACATTGTGCACGTAAAAGAACCAGATGAGACTCTGGAATGGGTCTCTGTCTGTATCATTACACTATCCTCCACAAATCTAAAATGACTAATCTCTTCAGGAGGCATCGCTCATATGGTGAACCGGTAGAGATGATAAATAAACGTAAAACACACACGTTAAATCATTGTACATTATTATCAATAGCTACTGATTGACACATTCTATTTTTAGAATGCATAGCTCTACCTGACATGACATAATTTGTAGATTTAAAACTAGTCGTCATTGAACATATTTACCAAAATATATTTATTCTTACAAATTATAATATCATTTAACATGATTATGAGACCAGTATACAACAGTAAGCTCCTAATACACGTAATTTCTAAATATTACGAGTCACTCCAGACTGACTATCGTTGACTCAAACTATTATTCACGAACCTGTCGAGTACGAGGAAACGAAGTTCGACTGTACATATAAGCTGCCTTACAAAATTAAATATGGTAGGTCTCGATCTTATTGAATATAAAATGACAGTAAAATTATACAAAATACCAATAAAAAGTCGGACCAAGTTTACTGAACGTGTAATTTGACAGTGTCAAAAGCTCTTATTCAAATAAAGTTTCCAAATTACCAAATTGAAACCATTGAAATACACGAGTAATTGTACACTTCACAAAACAATTCAATGTTGATGCTTAAATCATTATATTATATTATTTGCACAATGTCATGCCTATACCAATATTGACAAATTTGGTTAAATTTCAAACACTTGAAAGAAATACAAAAGTAGCATTCACATTTTCCACCGTGAGCCACTCACCTGATATGTATATTCCTCTGTTGAACCTTTTTTTCATGATGATGGCCATCTTTGAAATCAGATCAGCAATATTTAGTTCCCAGAATACACAGGATAGATTATGTAGACCATATTCATTATTCTTATACATCAATTATAATTGCCCTGTGCTTCATACTATGTTTCAGCATTGCGGCAAGGAGATGGTTGTCAGGGAGCAGCATTGCAACAAGGACATGGTTGTCAGGGAGCAGCATTGCAACAAGGACATGGTTGTCAGGGAGCAGCATTGCAACAAGGACATGGTTGTCAGGGAGCAGCATTGCAACAAGGACATGGTTGTCAGGGAACAGCATTGCAGCAAGGATATGGTTGTCATGGGGAGCAGCATTGCAACAAGGAGATGGTTGTCAGGGAGCAGCATTGCAACAAGGAGATTGTTGTCAGGGAGCAGCATTGCGACAAGGAGATTTTTGTCAGGGAGCAGCATTGCAACAAGGATATGGTTGTCAGGGAGCAGCATTGCAACAAGGATATAGTTGTCAGGGAGCAGCATTGCAACAAGAAGATGGTTGTCATGGGGAGCAGCATTGCAACAAGAAGATGGTTGTCAGGTAGCAGCATTGCAACAATGAGATGGTTGTCATGGGGAGCAGCATTGCAACACGGAGATGGTTATCAGGGAGCAGCATTGCAACAAGGAGATGGTTGTCAGGGAGCAGCATTGCAACAAGGAGATGGTTGTCATGGGGAGCAGCTTTGCAACAATGAGATGGTTGTCAGGGAGCAGCATTGCAACAAGGAGATGGTTGTCATGGGGGAGCAGCATTGCAACAAGGAGATGGATATCAGAGAGCAGCATTGCTACAAGCAGATGGTTGTCATGGGGAGCAGCATTGCAACAAGGAGGTGGTTGTCAGGGAGCAGCATTGCAACAAGGAGATGGTTGTAATTGGAGCAACAGTGCAACAAGGAGATGGTTGTCATGGGGAGCAGCATTGCAACAAGGAGATGGTTGTCAGGGAGCAGCATTGCAACAAGGATATGGTTGTCATGGGGAGCAGCATTGCAACAAGGAGATGGTTGTCAGGGAGCAGCATTGCAACAAGGATATGGTTGTCAGGGAGCAGCATTGCAATAAGGAGATGGTTGTCAGGGAGCAGCATTGCAACAAGGAGATGGTTGTCATGGGGGAGCAGCATTGGAACAAGGAGATGGATATCAGAGAGCAGCATTGCAACAAGGATATGGTTGTCATGGGGAGCAGAATTGCAACACGTAGATGGTTGTCAGGGAACAACATACCAACAAGGAGATTGTTGTCAGGGAGCAGCATTGCAACAACAAGATGGTTGTCAGGGAGCAGCATTGTAACAAGGACATGGTTGTCAGGGAGCAGCATTGCAACAAGGAGATGGTTGTCAGGGAGCAGCATTGCAACAAGGAGATGGTTGTCAGGGAGCATCATTGCAACATTGCAACAAGGAGATGGTTGTCATGTGGAGCAGCATTGCAACAAGGAGATGGTTGTCAGGGAGCAGCATTGCTACAAGAAAATGGTTGTCAGGGAGCAGCATTGCAACAAGGAGATGGTTGTCATGGGAGCAACAATGCAACAAGCAGATGGTTGTCATGGGGAGCAGCATTGCAACAAGGAGATGGTTGTCATGGGGGAGCAGCATTGCAACAAGGAGATGGTTGTCAGGGAGCAGCATTGCTACAAGGAAATGGCTGTCAGGGAGCAGCATTGCAACAAGGAGATGCTTGTCAGGGAGCAGCATTGCAACAAGGAGATGGTTGTCATGGGAGCAACAATGCAAAAAGGAGATGGTTGTCATGGGGAGCAGCATTGCAACAAGGAGATGGTTGTCATGGGGAGCAGCATTGCAACAAGGAGATGGTTGTCAGGGAGCAGTATTGCAACAAGGAGATGGTTGTCATGGGGGAGCAGCATTGCAACAAGGAGATGGTTATCAGAGACCAGCATTGCAACAAGGATATGGTTGTCATGGGGAGCAGCATTGCAACAAGGAGATGGTTGTCAGGGAGCAGCATTGCAACAAGGAGAGTGTTGTCAGGGAGCAGCATTGTGGCAATAACATGGTTGTCAGGGAGCAGCATTGCAACAAGGAGATGGTTGCCAGAGAGCAGCATTGCAACAAGGAGATGGTTGTCATGAGGAGCAGCATTGCAACAAGGAGATGGTTGTCAGGGGGCAACATTGCAACAAGGAGATGGTTGTCATGGGGAGCAACATTGCAACAAGGAGATGGTTGTCAGGGAGCAGCATTGCAACAAGGATATGGTTGTCAGGGAGCAGCATTGCAACAAGGAGATGGTTGTCAGGGAGCAGCATTGCAACAAAGAGATGGTTGTCAAGGAGCAGCATTGCACCAAGGAGATGGTTGTCAGGGAGCAACATTGCAACAAGGAGATGGTTGTCAGGGAGCAGCATTGCAACACTGATATGGTTGTCAGGGAGCAGCATTGCAACACGGAGATGGTTGTCAGGAAGCAACATTGCAACAAGGAGATGGTTATCAGGTAGCAGCATTGCAACAAGGAGATGGTTGTCATGGGGAGCAGCATTGCAACAAGGAGATGGTTGTCATGGGGAGCAGCTTTGCAACAATGAGATGGTTGTCAGGGAGCAGCATTGCAACAAGGAGATGGTTGTCATGGGGGAGCAGCATTGCAACAAGGAGATGGATATCAGAGAGCAGCATTGCAACAAGGAGATGGTTGTCATGGGGAGCAGCATTGCAACAAGGAGATGGTTGTCAGGGAGCAGCATTGCAACAAGGAGATGGTTGTAATTGGAGCAACAGTGCAACAAGGAGATGGTTGTCATGGGGAGCAGCATTGCAACAAGGAGATGGTTGTCATGGGGAGCAGCATTGCAACAAGGAGATGGTTGTCAGGGAGCAGCATTGCAACAAGGATATGGTTGTCAGGGAGCAGCATTGCAATAAGGAGATGGTTGTCAGGGAGCAGCATTGCAACAAGGAGATGGTTGTCATGGGGGAGCAGCATTGCAACAAGGAGATGGATATCAGAGAGCAGCATTGCAACAAGGATATGGTTGTCATGGGGAGCAGCATTGCAACACGTAGATGGTTGTCAGGGAACAGCATACCAACAAGGAGATTGTTGTCAGGGAGCAGCATTGCAACAACAAGATGGTTGTCAGGGAGCAGCATTGTAACAAGGACATGGTTGTCAGGGAGCAGCATTGCAACAAGGAGATGGTTGTCAGGGAGCAGCATTGTAACAAGGAAATGGTTGTCAGGGAGCATCATTGCAACATTGCAACAAGGAGATGGTTGTCATGTGGAGCAGCATTGCAACAAGGAGATGGTTGTCATGGAACAGCATTGCAACAAGGAGATGGTTGTCATGGGAGCAACAATGCAACAAGGAGATGGTTGTCATGGGGAGCAGCATTGCAACAAGGAGATGGTTGTCATGGGGGAGTAGCATTGCAACAAGGAGATGGTTGTCAGGGAGCAGTATTGCAACAAGGAGATGGTTGTCATGAGGGAGCAGCATTGCAACAAGGAGATGGTTATCAGAGACCAGCATTGCAACAAGGATATGGTTGTCATGGGGAGCAGCATTGCAACAAGGAGATGGTTGTCAGGGAGCAGCATTGCAACAAAGAGATTGTTGTCAGGGGGCAACATTGCAACAAGGAGATGGTTGTCATGGGGAGCAGCATTGCAACAATGATATGGTTGTCGGGGAGCAGCATTGCAACAAGGATATGGTTGTCAGGGAGCAGCATTGCAATAAGGAGATGGTTGTCAGGTAGCAGCATTGCAACACGGAGATGGTTGTCATGGAGCAGCATTGCAACAAGGAGATGGTTGTCATGGGAGCAACAATGCAAAAAGGAGATGGTTGTCATGGGGAGCAGCATTGCAACAAGGAGATGGTTGTCATGGGGGATCAGCATTGCAACAAGGAGATGGTTGTCAGGGAGCAGCATTGCAACAAGGAGATGGTTGTCATGGGGAGCAGCATTGCAACAAGGATATGGTTGTCAGGGAGCAGCATTGCAACAAGGAGATGGTTGTCATGGGAGCAGCATTGCAACAAGGAGATGGTTGTCAGGGAGCAGCATTGCAACAAGGATATGGTTGTCAGGGAGCAGCATTGCAACAAGGATATGGTTGTCAGGGAGCAGCATTGCAACAAGGATATGGTTGTCAGGGAGCAGCATTGCAACAAGGAGATGTTTGTCAGGGAGCAGCATTGCAACAATGAGATGGTTGTCAGGGAGCATCATTGCAACAAGGAGATGGTTGTCATGTGGAGCAGCATTACAACAAGGAGATGGTTGTCAGGGAGCGGCATTGCAACAAGGACATGGCTGTCAGGGGGCAGCATTGCAACGAGGAGATGGTTGTCAGGGAGCAGCATTGCAACAAGGAGATGGTTGTCAGGGAGCAGCATTGCAACAAGGAGATGGTTGTCATGGGAGCAACAGTGCAACAAGGAGATGGTTGTCATGGGGAGCAGCATTGCAACAAGGAGATGGTTGTCAGGGAGCAGCATTGCAACAAGGAGAAGGTTGTCATGGGGAAGCAGCATTGCAACAAGGAGATGAATATCAGAGAGCAGTATTGCAACAAGGATATGGTTGTCATGGGGAGCAACATTGCAACAAGGAGATGGTTGTCAGGTAGCAGCATTGCAACAAGGAGATGGTTGTCATGGGGAGCAGCATTGCAACAAGGAGATGGTTGTCAGGGAGCAGCATTGCAACAAGGAGATGGTTGTCAGGGAGCAGCATTGCAACAAGGAGATGGTTGTCAGGGAGCAGCATTGCAACAAGGAGATGGTTGTCAGGGAGCAGCATTGCAACGAGGATATGGTTGTCAGGGAGCAGCATTGCAACAAGGAGATGGTTGTCAGGGAGCAGCATTGCAACAAGGACATGGTTGTCAGGGAGCAGTATTGTAACAAGGAAATGGTTGTCAGGGAGCATCATTGCAACAACAAGATGGTTGTCAGGGAGCAGCATTGTAACAAGGACATGGTTGTCAGGGAGCAGCATTGCAACAAGGAGATGGTTGTCAGGGAGCAGCATTGTAACAAGGAAATGGTTGTCAGGGAGCATCATTGCAACATTGCAACAAGGAGATGGTTGTCATGTGGAGCAGCATTGCAACAAGGAGATGGTTGTCAGGGAGCAGTATTGCTACAAGGAAATGGTTGTCAGGGAGCAGCATTGCAACAAGGAGATGGTTGTCATGGAACAGCATTGCAACAAGGAGATGGTTGTCATGGGAGCAACAATGCAACAAGGAGATGGTTGTCATGGGGAGCAGCATTGCAACAAGGAGATGGTTGTCATGGGGGAGTAGCATTGCAACAAGGAGATGGTTGTCAGGGAGCAGTATTGCAACAAGGAGATGGTTGTCATGAGGGAGCAGCATTGCAACAAGGAGATGGTTATCAGAGACCAGCATTGCAACAAGGATATGGTTGTCATGGGGAGCAGCATTGCAACAAGGAGATGGTTGTCAGGGAGCAGCATTGCAACAAAGAGATTGTTGTCAGGGGGCAACATTGCAACAAGGAGATGGTTGTCATGGGGAGCAGCATTGCAACAATGATATGGTTGTCGGGGAGCAGCATTGCAACAAGGATATGGTTGTCAGGGAGCAGCATTGCAATAAGGAGATGGTTGTCAGGTAGCAGCATTGCAACACGGAGATGGTTGTCATGGAGCAGCATTGCAACAAGGAGATGGTTGTCATGGGAGCAACAATGCAAAAAGGAGATGGTTGTCATGGGGAGCAGCATTGCAACAAGGAGATGGTTGTCATGGGGGATCAGCATTGCAACAAGGAGATGGTTGTCAGGGAGCAGCATTGCAACAAGGAGATGGTTGTCATGGGGAGCAGCATTGCAACAAGGAGATGGTTGTCAGGGAGCAGCATTGCAACAAGGATATGGTTGTCAGGGAGCAGCATTGCAACAAGGAGATGGTTGTCATGGGAGCAGCATTGCAACAAGGAGATGGTTGTCAGGGAGCAGCATTGCAACAAGGATATGGTTGTCAGGGAGCAGCATTGCAACAAGGATATGGTTGTCAGGGAGCAGCATTGCAACAAGGATATGGTTGTCAGGGAGCAGCATTGCAACAAGGAGATGTTTGTCAGGGAGCAGCATTGCAACAATGAGATGGTTGTCAGGGAGCATCATTGCAACAAGGAGATGGTTGTCATGTGGAGCAGCATTACAACAAGGAGATGGTTGTCAGGGAGCGGCATTGCAACAAGGACATGGCTGTCAGGGGGCAGCATTGCAACGAGGAGATGGTTGTCAGGGAGCAGCATTGCAACAAGGAGATGGTTGTCAGGGAGCAGCATTGCAACAAGGAGATGGTTGTCATGGGAGCAACATTGCAACAAGGAGATGGTTGTCATGGGGAGCAGCATTGCAACAAGGAGATGGTTGTCAGGGAGCAGCATTGCAACAAGGAGATGGTTGTCAGGGGAAGCAGCATTGCAACAAGGAGATGGTTGTCAGGGAGCAGCATTGCAACAAGGAGATGGTTGTCATGGGAGCAACATTGCAACAAGGAGATGGTTGTCAGGGAGCAGCATTGCAACAAGGAGATGGTTGTCAGGGAGCAGCATTGCAACAAGGAGATGGTTGTCAGGGGAGCAGCATTGCAACAAGGAGATGAATATCAGAGAGCAGTATTGCAACAAGGATATGGTTGTCATGGGGAGCAACATTGCAACAAGGAGATGGTTGTCAGGTAGCAGCATTGCAACAAGGAGATGGTTGTCATGGGGAGCAGCATTGCAACACGGAGATGGTTATCAGGGAGCAGCATTGCAACACGGAGATGGTTATCAGGGAGCAGCATTGTAACAAGGAGATGGTTGTCAGGGAGCAGCATTGCAACAAGGAGATGGTTGTCAGGGAGCAGCATTGCAACAAGGACATGGTTGTCAGGGAGCAGTATTGCAACAAGGAGATGGTTGTCAGGGAGCAGCAACATTGCAACAAGGAGATGGTTGTCATGGGGAGCAGCATTGCAACAAGGAGATGGTTGTCAGGGAGCAGCATTGCAACAAGGATATGGTTGTCAGGGAGCAGCATTGCAACAAGGAGATGGTTGTCAGGGAGCAGCATTGCAACAAAGAGATGGTTGTCAGGGCACATGCACAAGGAGATGGTTGTCAGGGGGCAACATTGCAACAAGGAGATGGTTGTCATGGGGAGCAGCATTGCAACAATGATATGGTTGTCGGGGAGCAGCATTGCAACAAGGATATGGTTGTCAGGGAGCAGCATTGCAATAAGGAGATGGTTGTCAGGTAGCAGCATTGCAACACGGAGATGGTTGTCATGGAGCAGCATTGCAACAAGGAGATGGTTGTCATGGGAGCAACAATGCAAAAAGGAGATGGTTGTCATGGGGAGCAGCATTGCAACAAGGAGATGGTTGTCATGGGGGATCAGCATTGCAACAAGGAGATGGTTGTCAGGGAGCAGCATTGCAACAAGGAGATGGTTGTCATGGGGAGCAGCATTGCAACAAGGAGATGGTTGTCAGGGAGCAGCATTGCAACAAGGATATGGTTGTCAGGGAGCAGCATTGCAACAAGGAGATGGTTGTCATGGGAGCAGCATTGCAACAAGGAGATGGTTGTCAGGGAGCAGCATTGCAACAAGGATATGGTTGTCAGGGAGCAGCATTGCAACAAGGATATGGTTGTCAGGGAGCAGCATTGCAACAAGGATATGGTTGTCAGGGAGCAGCATTGCAACAAGGAGATGTTTGTCAGGGAGCAGCATTGCAACAATGAGATGGTTGTCAGGGAGCATCATTGCAACAAGGAGATGGTTGTCATGTGGAGCAGCATTACAACAAGGAGATGGTTGTCAGGGAGCGGCATTGCAACAAGGACATGGCTGTCAGGGGGCAGCATTGCAACGAGGAGATGGTTGTCAGGGAGCAGCATTGCAACAAGGAGATGGTTGTCAGGGAGCAGCATTGCAACAAGGAGATGGTTGTCATGGGAGCAACAGTGCAACAAGGAGATGGTTGTCATGGGGAGCAGCATTGCAACAAGGAGATGGTTGTCAGGGAGCAGCATTGCAACAAGGAGAAGGTTGTCATGGGGAAGCAGCATTGCAACAAGGAGATGAATATCAGAGAGCAGTATTGCAACAAGGATATGATTGTCATGGGGAGCAACATTGCAACAAGGAGATGGTTGTCAGGTAGCAGCATTGCAACAAGGAGATGGTTGTCATGGGGAGCAGCATTGCAACACGGAGATGGTTATCAGGGAGCAGCATTGCAACACGGAGATGGTTATCAGGGAGCAGCATTGTAACAAGGAGATGGTTGTCAGGGAGCAGCATTGCAACAAGGAGATGGTTGTCAGGGAGCAGCATTGCAACAAGGACATGGTTGTCAGGGAGCAGCATTGCAACGAGGAGATGGTTGTCAGGGAGCAGCATTGCAACAAGGACATGGTTGTCAGGGAGCAGCATTGCAACGAGGAGATGGTTGTCAGGGAGCAGCATTGCAACAAGGAGATGGTTGTCAGGGAGCAGCATTGCAACAAGGAGATGGTTGTCAGGGAGCAGTATTGCAACAAGGAGATGGTTGTCATGGGAGCAACAGTGCAACAAGGAGATGGTTGTCATGGGGAGCAGCATTGCAACAAGGAGATGGTTGTCAGGGAGCAGCATTGCAACAAGGAGAAGGTTGTCATGGGGAGCAGCATTGCAACAAGGAGATGGATGTCAGAGAGCAGTATTGCAACAAGGATATGGTTGTCATGGGGAGCAACATTGCAACAAGGAGATGGTTGTCAGGGAGCAGCATTGCAACAAGGATATGGTTGTCAGGGAGCAGCATTGCAATAAGGAGATGGTTGTCAGGTAGCAGCATTGCAACACGGAGATGGTTGTCATGGAGCAGCATTGCAACAAGGAGATGGTTGTCATGGGAGCAACAATGCAAAAAGGAGATGGTTGTCATGGGGAGCAGCATTGCAACAAGGAGATGGTTGTCAGGGGGATCAGCATTGCAACAAGGAGATGGTTGTCAGGGAGCAGCATTGCAACAAGGAGATGGTTGTCATGGGGAGCAGCATTGCAACAAGGAGATGGTTGTCAGGGAGCAGCATTGCAACAAGGATATGGTTGTCAGGGAGCAGCATTGCAACAAGGAGATGGTTGTCAGGGAGCAGCATTGCAACAAGGAGATGGTTGTCAGGGAGCAGCATTGCAACAAGGAGATGGTTGTCAGGGAGCAGCATTGCAACAAGGATATGGTTGTCAGGGAGCAGCATTGCAACAAGGAGATGGTTGTCAGGGAGCAGCATTGCAACAAGGACATGGTTGTCAGGGAGCAGCATTGCAACAAGGAGATGGTTGTCAGGGAGCAGCATTGCAACAAGGAGATGGTTGTCAGGGAGCATCATTGCAACATTCAACAAGGAGATGGTTGTCATGTGGAGCAGCATTGCAACAAGGAGATGGTTGTCAGGGAGCAGCATTGCAACAAGGAGATGGTTGTCAGGGAGCAGCATTGCAACAAGGAGATGGTTGTCAGGGAGCAGCATTGCAACAAGGAGATGGTTGTCATGGGAGCAGCATTGCAACAAGGAGATGGTTGTCATGGGGAGCAGCATTGCAACAAGGAGATGGTTGTCATGGGGAGCAGCATTGCAACAAGGAGATGGTTGTCAGGGAGCAGCATTGCAACAAGGAGAAGGTTGTCATGGGGAAGCAGCATTGCAACAAGGAGATGAATATCAGAGAGCAGTATTGCAACAAGGATATGGTTGTCATGGGGAGCAACATTGCAACAAGGAGATGGTTGTCAGGGAGCAGCATTGCAACAAGGATATGGTTGTCAGGGAGCAGCATTGCAATAAGGAGATGGTTGTCAGGTAGCAGCATTGCAACAAGGAGATGGTTGTCATGGGGGAGCAGCATTGCAACAAGGAGATGGATATCAGAGAGCAGCATTGCAACAAGGATATGGTTGCCATGGGGAGCAGCATTGCAACACGTAGATGGTTGTCAGGGAGCTGCATTGCAACAAGGAGATGGTTGTCAGGGAGCAGCATTGCAACAAGGACATGGTTGTCAGGGAGCAGCATTGCAACAAGGAGATGGTTGTCAGGGAGCAGCATTGCAACAAGGAGATGTTTGTCAGGGAGCAGCATTGCAACAAGGAGATGGTTGTCATGTGGAGCAGCATTGCAACAAGGAGATGGTTGTCAGGGAGCAGCATTGCTACAAGGAAATAGTTGTCAGGGAGCAGCATTGCAACAAGGAGATGGTTGTCATGGAGCAGCATTGCAACAAGGAGATGGTTGTGAGGAAGCACCATTGCAACAAGGAGAAGTGGTGAAGGGCAAGTGATTTGAAGTCAGAATTAGAAAATAGATTTTTTCAACAGGACAGCCTGCCAATTTCATTATTAGATCCGAATTATAATAATTCGGATCTAATAATGAAATTGGCAGTCTGTCCTGTCAATTATTACAGCAACGTTTGATCTTACTAGCTACCCAGATGAGCCATGCCAAATTACACTAAAATTGACTTATAAATGTTCTCCTCTACATGTACATAAAATGTGAATATTACATGCTTTTTGCCACACCAATACATTTATGAATAAATAATATCATCATAGTATCACTGTTCCGTGTTTATGAGTTTCGTCCGTTATTACACACAAGGGGTCCTTATGAAAATATCAATTTTCACGGCTTTCGCCTTCGGATCCATGTGTTGTCACAGAGGTTCTCCAACTGATATTCATGGTTGTGTAAACCAATTTATTCTCTGTTACGCACCGTGTGATGTGTGCGATGGATGGGTTCATTTACTGTTCTGCACCCAGTCAGGGTGATTAGGAGGGTAGACGACTTCGCATACCCCATGTGTTTGTCTAAGTCAAATTAAACGTTAGTGTTGTAGATACATGTACAATATATATACAATTTTGTGTCCAACAAATCAATTTTGAGTGAAAATGATACATTAAGCCTGTTATTAAATAGAGTGTTCCTTATTTATATTGTTTTGTATTATATATATACGTCATTCCGGATTACTGGTAAACAATCGATTTTATTCAAGATTTTTATGAATGAAAGGTAAAATGTTGTTTATTCAGTCACTTGAAATTGTTTGCAGTGTATGAAAATTCAATACAACTTTCAAAAAATTGTTGTTGAAAATGTTAGCTTCATTACGTGACCATGCGCCTCAATACATCTATCGCAACAGCACTTGTTTCCATGGGGAACTCAAGACTTTAGGGCACCTATGCACGGCGTACATGAATTTTTTTTATTTATGCACGTGTAATTGTTGAATATATTATCTTGACTTCTTAACATCAATAACTAAAATATTATAACTCACAAGAAACTTTTTTCTGGTTATTTGTACATCTTTTTCCAATTCGGATAGCTACCTGAAATGCTCATAAACCGCATCATTTCGGTGGAAAACATTCTCCCACAAGTTGTCTGTTTATATTCGGCTACAGTCTACTGAACCAGTCAAGTGACAGTTGCATTAGGCTACCGGTACGCACATCGGAATGTTATTGAACCTTGCTTCACCTCTGTCAGCGAAAATAGGTTAAAACTATTTGAATATTTTAAATACGGATGTAAATGGAAAAAATACGTCGAGCATAGGATCCACCACTCTATTAATAGCATGAACAATAAAACAACGCACATGTTTTTGAGTGTGATGAAGTCTTTCTCTTTTTGCAAGTAAAATAAATCACTGGGGAGGGATGAAATCAGCACCATTGCAGCTGTTCTGTTCTGCCGTTTATAAGCCTCCTTCAACTCGTTGAAGATTTTGCTTAGTAATATATATATATATAAGACTTATATACAAACAATTTTAATTTGATCTGTTATTTGTTAAAATGTCTTGATACTGATAGTCTACATATTTGGACTAGGTCTGTACTCTGTGTTCTTGTAGTGTTGGCCGATTCTACATAAATTATCAGAATACATTTGACCAAATTATTATATTCATACCAAGTCAAACGTGGCGTAGGCTATATTCCATTACATTATTACTGTTATTTGAACACTACGGTTGAAGTAGCCTGCTTCCGCCATTTGTAAATACCGCGGTCGCCATGTAATGACGTCAGACACTGTTAATGCCCCGTTAAATTCCGGTATACCCGTGATATACCATGTTTTTATTAATATAACTCTGCATGGCTTGAGCTTAGGGATACGTTTTTCTCGCGCACATACTGACCAAAACACATGTTTCCAATTAGTCCCGCCCATGTGTGTGTTTTACGTTTATTTATCGTCGCTACCGGTTGCCCATATGAGCGACGCCTCCTGAAGAGATTAGTCATTTTAGATTTTGGAGGATAGTGCATGATACAGACAGAGACCCATTCCAGAGTCTCCTCTGGTTCTTTTACGTGCACGGTGTAAAGCAACGACACGAGACCTCGGTTTAACGCCTCATCTGAAAGACTGTTAATTTTATTAGGGTCAGACGGTGGATCAAACCTGCGATCCCTGGATTAGCAGTCCAGTGTGTTGACCACTGGACATAGTCCCGCCCATGTATAATGTCCTTATCTTGAACTACATGTGACATGTTGTCTGTAACTCTCACGTGATCATCTTGGCAAAGTGTGTGGATTAGAGCTACTCCATATTTGTGAATAAGTATGTGTTTTTGTTTAAAGCGACATATTACATCTCAAATTTTTTTACATATAAATAGCGTTGCTACTACAAATTCTTCAAAAATAATTAGAACACTAACTTTCTATCAGTAAATAGTTTTATATTGTCTAGAACTTCTCAACAGTGAAAGTAGGATTTAAATTTTATTTAAACTTAATTTATTTTACAACGATTGCAAAGCAAGTTCTATCAATTCATATATTAATCACTCTCGTTGCTGCGGATGAAAGCGTAAATGTGGTCATTTGTATGGGAGGAAACCGGAGTACCTGGAGAAAATCCACCTATCCGATCTGGTGGCCACCGTACCATCTTGCATACTTACCGGTCCGAGGATCGAACACGGGTTGCATTGGTAAGAAGCGAGCCAGGCATGCTCCTACTTCTACTTCTACTTCTACCAGTTACTGGCCAAATTCAACAAACTGAACATTATTGCCAGGTGGGTGCGCATAGAGAAAGGTAATATCTATCTAACATCTAAAATCATAACTAGATGACTATAGTTTGGCCAGTGACAGAAGGTTGTTGACTTCTGGACTACACTAGGTGGGAAATACCGTATAAGGTCAATCCGAGATAATTATTTATCAGGGTTGTCAGACAAGATGGGGTTACTTTTAGCTCCTTACTTACAGAACCTTTGGGCAAGCAGACATATACAAGCTCGAAGCACAAACATAAGATTGGATTATGTCTTATTTTCAGACAAATTCTTTTAGGGGTAATAACTACTAGCGGCTGTCCGATTAGCGCAGTGGTTAGCCGCTCGCTTCTCACCAATGCAACCCTGGTTCGATCCTCGGACAGGGAAGAATGTGAGATGGTACGGTGGTCGCCAGATCGGACAGGTGGGTTTTCTCCGGGTACTCCAATTTCCTCCCACACGAATGACCACATATAAGCTTTCATCCGCGCCAACGAGAGTAATTAATATACGTTGTTAAAAATTGCTTCGCAATCATTGCAAAACAAAGAAAGTTTAAACTAACTAGTTAATCGTTAACTAGTGGACCACTGATCTATGTGTGTGTGTGTGTGTGTGTGTGTTTTACGTTTATTTATCGTCGCTACCAGTTGCCCATTAGTAATTTTAGTTTGTTGGAGGATAGTGCAATGATACAGACAGAGACCCATTCCAGAGTCTCCTCTGGTTCTTTTACGTGCACGGTGTACAGCACCGACACGAGACCTCGGTTTAACGTCCCATCTGAAAGACTGTTAATTTTATTAGGGTCAGGAGGCGGGGATCAACTGATCCGGTCCTTGTACTGGTACGTTATTAAATTTGTTTTATCCATTTTCATCTGCGTCACTAAACGCTAAAATCCAAGCGCTTGATGACATGTGATTGACAATTACCAAAACATAACTTTGATATTCTTGTTAATTTGCGGAGAAGAAAAAACAAGTAAATGACGGATTATATAGAAGAACAGAACAATGAACTGGAGGCGTTAGAATCAATTTACCCAGATGAGTTGAAAGGTGAAATATATGATGCTTTCATTTGAGAAAAGTCCCCGGATATTTTAAAATTCGGATAGTCAATCAGATTTCAATAAGTGAATAACCAGATAACTTATAGATTATTGTAGATTATGAGTAGTTGTTTTTGTTGCTCTGTAATTTTTATGTAGGCTGCCTTGTCTATATGGTTTGCTGCCATACTGTTCAAATGGAAATGTTATTCAACTTATTGATCGTTAGATCTACGAAATCTCTTTTTGACGTACATTTTTGCCGAATAAACCTACACGTTAGTGGAAACACATTTTATTGATAATGTTATTCACAGTTAAAACTCTCCCGTCGAAGATTTTTTTTTGTTGCTGACGGAACCCGTGTCCTAGTATGGAAATGTGACCTGCTATGGCCAATGTCTGTGGCAATTGTTTGCAAAGTATACATGCATGCAGCTTGAAGTTGTGTTTTATTTGAAGAACAATATAAAGACTCAGGATAGGCGTTATATTTGGACAGATTTGTACAAAATTGTTTCAGATAGGGCCATTTTACTGATCGATGCTAAATCTGGCATCCCACAGAGTAGAATCCTTGTACTTAAATATATATACTAGTACCCCCAAACGTGCCGAATCCCTGTGGTCCAGTTAGATACACTGGCTATTGTAAAGCATTCCTTCTGTTCAACTATTGTATTTAATGGTCATATTGTGTATTTTAACCCTATTATGTTGAAATATATTAAATAATACCATTAGATGACGCAATCGCGTGCTTTATCACTTCTCCCAAAAATTGGGTCAAGCTTGAGCCCTGATTATTCCATCTGCTGTAAACGAGACTGACTAGAAATTATTTACAGTCTTACCTTGGGTGACCGAATACCGGTACGCCCATGGTACATGTACAGTAAGTAGGGAGTGCTGATCAATACAAGTTTGTACAACATACCAGGGTTGGGTTTTTTTACCGTAAAACGTAACATTGTAAAAAACTGTTATTAACTGTAAAAAACTGTAAATAACGTAAAAAATCTAGATGTAATATGAATCAGACTGGGAGTGTGTGTGTGTAAAATCTTGTCATGCACTCGCCTCATTCAAACATTATGCACTATCATACAGCCAATCACACATACATGTACATCACACATTGTTTGTAATGAAAAACTACTGATTGATTGTTTATTTACATAAATATGAATATAATATGATGACATATAATATTAAGAGTGTATGTTTATACAAATTTATTTTAGGTCGATTGCGAAACAAGTTCTTTCAACTTATATTAATCACTCTCGAGACCTCATTCCTGATGGAATCCATCGCCACGAGGGAGAGAGAAGAGGCAACGTGGAATTTAAATGCCTTGCCTAAGGACACAATCGTAACGGCTCCAGCGAGGCTCGAACTCCGGACCTTTCGCATCTGAAGCGAACGCGCATCCACGGTGCTATCACGACTTCCACTATTACACTATTAAGAGTGTAGACATGTACTGGTCACAAAGAATATTAAAATGGATGATCATTGTCCTGTCAGTTCATTGGTGGATTTAGTTCAATAGTCCAATTCAACACAACCCCTCAGCATTCTGTAGCAGAATACCAGCTTGAAAGCCTTGGCATTGCCCAGTCGATTGCGCACTTTGGTGTGAATATGTCCAAAATTGGAAAATATCCTCTCAATTGAGGCCGATGATGCAGGGCAGGACAAGAGTTTTACAGCTAAAGCTATAAAGTCACTAGATACTCCATAGGATTTGAGAGCCTTCCACCAATTGATAGGGGCAAGCTTTGTTGCAAAGTCTGTGAAGAATGTAGCAGGAAATGGTGATGCTTGTGCCTGATAGTTGATTAGTGATACAATGAAACTTGGGTCCTGGGATGTAACCCATTCATTCACAGTGTCGAATTGTTTTGCACTTAGATTAGCACCCCTGTAGGATGGATGGAGCATGTAGGCTACTAAATGTTCATCAAGGATAGCCTGTTTGAAGCGTTTCTCCACAGCTTTGATATGGGCTTGGAGCATTGGATCTGTTAACAGCTTGAGCCACACATCACAAGCATCTGCGATGCTACACTTTGACATCTATCCAGAGCTTTGGCAACAGGTCGTAGTTGGGCAGCTAGATTACGAATGTTCCTGAATAGGTTAAAGTCCTTGATTTTGCGTATGATTGAAGCATCAATATCATCCTCATGGTCCTGGATGATTTTCATGTAATGACTGCGGTTCGTCACAAATGTATCTAAACATGTCAGCTGGCTTTTCCACCTTGTCTCACCAGGCAGTTGTGGTTTGACGCTACCCGAGCACTCTGACAACCAGGCATTGGGCTTGTGGTGGTTCCTGAAGTATTTTTGGACTTCGGTGACATGCTTCATCACAGCCGATGGGGTGAGGTCCTCTCCCAACAAATTCAGCCAATGTGCCGAACATCCGTGTCCCAACTGTCAAGCAGATAAGACTTGTCATCAACCTGCAGACATGAGGCAAGTATAGGTTCATTATGAATGTTAGACCATCCATCCTGGACTAGTGTTGCATTTGTAGAGCCCTGTAGATCCTTGTTCATTCAGATCTTCTGTCACTGTATCAAGTAAATGACCACCAATAGCTTTGTGATTCGGAGGAATATATCCAGGCCTGAGCATCTTGATAACTTTGACGAACTGATCATGTTCTGCAATAGTGAATGGCAAATTACAGGAATAAAACAATTTGGCGATTTCTATGTGCATTGCAGATTTGAAAGTGGGCGATGTCTTGACAATATAACTGTCTATGTCACTTTGAATCATAACATCAGGGCGCTTGCGTGGTGGAGATGTAGAGCGAGACCTGGATCTTTGTCGTTTGTGTCCGATCATCTGGATGCGTTCAGCAGACACCGATACAGAATCATTTGAGCACTTTGCATGATGTGCCTGCATTCTGGCAGCATTGTTGGCTTGTTGTCGACCACACTTCTTGCATTTGGCATACTTCTTGTTTCTAACATCGACTTGCAGGAAATGTTCCCACACTGATTTCTGTGGTCTCCCACCCTTGTGCATTATGAAGTAACACTCGACAGACACTTATAAAATGGCAATATTCAGAATAATTACCGAACACCTAATTTACACAAAGTCTGCAATATTCACAGCCACAAAAACAATTTTCACAAAGTTCATTAATCACATGGAATGGTCAGAGAGAAATCTAGAATATGAATCTGTTCTAACTAACTATATAGGTTTATTTAAAGTCGCCACCGCATAAATGCATTTGGGCGACTAATGAATCTGTTCTACTCCCCACATACTTATATAGCCGGCTAAATGAAGCCACATTTTAATTACATCCCAAATGCAGCAGGGCCTTGTCACACCCTTGTGACTTCACTGGTTATCATAGTTATAGAGCTGTCTGCTGGTAGTTGTAATTGTGTATTTCACTTCACTTGACATTTAGTTATGATTGCTACATAAACATGTCACATGAAGGTGAGGATCAGTTTAATGAGACTTTACTTTGTGGCTTCACCTAATACAATGACTGAAAGTTTGAATATATAAAATATATAAATAATGTGATGATATCTTGAGTAATTTTGGAAGTAATATCATATTTATTTCTAAATTTTAGTTTTTTACATGACGTTAATTAACGTTAATTAACGGTGTAAATCATGTCTGTGTAAAAAACGTGCCAACCCTGCAACATACCCAGTGTTCAATCGACATTTAGACTGCACCATTTCCCTCCTTTTCATCTGAGTAGTGCAATTTCACGAGTTCTGTGGGCCCGTCAGGGGCATCCAATTACCGCTACACATTTGATCACTTTCCATAGTTTTAGTCTCTTATTCTAATAAGATGCAAATGCGTCTAAGGTTAACATACTTTGCAGACTGTGCTCCGACCGATAAACTTCCTATGACGTTTACATAGTATTTGTTGTACCAGACCGTATATTTAACAGCATGAGTCACTTTCGTTTTAAGCGTACATGTAATTGAAATGAATCGTATAAGCGAATATTTTTCGTCTGTGTTGGCAAAAAAGGCAAAATCAACCCTACCCCAACTGAAAGTGCTACCCCTACCGCGGTTGACAATAGTGCGCCATATACATGTAGTAATTTTAGCCATTATTAAAAGAGAATTTCAACGAAAATGGATGTCTGATAACTTCGGACTTCACCACATCAACACCGTATACTGTGTTTGTTTGTTACAGTGATAGAAACATCACCGTATGCTGTGTTTGAGCTGTATATGGTATCACAGAAAGCAGAGCAAGATGACGATGAAGAAGAAGGTACCTAATTTACCCTTGTGTTCCTGTCTGTAGTAGTCAGACGAGTCCACATTTTATTTATACATGATATATAATCATTATGTACACCATGTAGGACGCAGATATTATACATAGAATCACTATGTAAACACTGTACCGTAATTCTCAGATATTCTACATAGACAGTCTACCTAGAATCGCTATGTAAACCGCTCAGTCACATGCTTGGAAATACCTCAATCGCTGTGAGAGTAAGAAAACTCCTAGGTGTAATCTATGCAAATTGGATTTAACATATTCGGGTATAACATCAATCTAAATAATCATTTAAAAAACTAACGCCCTTCAACGGAAACCAGTTCAAGTGGCATCGGCTTCATTTGTGAAAACGCCCATGAATGTACAGTGGCCGATGACAATAACTGAATGAATCGTCGTCATATTTGCATGGCAGGAAGAAGATGACGTTTACGCGTAAAACAGAACGTAGCTTAATTTGGCAATTTTTATAAGAGTTTGAGTGATTTTGAGTTTTTGATAGAATATTCGAATACCTTCCCGACCGAATATTCGAATAGCAAAATCAGTATTTGTTGCCATCCCTACTATTTAGAGGTCTGTGTTGTTGAAAGGGTTAATACAGGTTGGACTTTCTGTGTATAATGTCATGTGTTAAAAGAACATTGTATGTTATATGTTACAAACTTACGAGTGCAAAGCAGTTCGGTTCGTTAAAATTCATATTGCTATTAATGTTTACCCAGCAGGTTTGTACAAACATTGGATGAAACCATTACGCTTTCTACTTTAGCATCGGTAACAGTCAGGTTTGCCTACACAGCAAAATACCCAGACGAAGTGCCAGGGGTGGAAATCACAGAGTCAGATAACCTAGAAGATGATCAATTAAATGAGTTATTAAATCTACTACATTCACAGGTGAGATAAATGTGTTATTAAATCTACTACATTCACAGGTGAGATAAATGTGTTATTAAATCTACTACATTCACAGGTGAGATAAATGTGTTATTAAATCTACTACAATCACAGATGAGATAAATGTGTTATTACATCTACTACAATCACAGGTGAGATAAATGTGTTATTAAATCTACTACATTCACAGGTGAGATAAATGAGTTATTACATCTACTACAATCACAGGTGAGATAAATGTGTTATTAAATCTACTACATTCACAGGTTCGATTCCCCATCTGACAGTCTTTCAGATGGGACTTTAAACTGAGGTCTTGTGTCAGTGCTGTACACCGTGCACGTAAAAGAGACAGAGGAGACTCTGGAATTGGTCACTGTCTGTATCATTATCCTCCAAAAATCTAAAATCTCTTCAGGAGGCGTCGCTCATATGGACAACCGGTAGCGACGATAAATAAACGTAAAACACTCACACTACATTGACAGATGAGATACATGTGTTATTAAATCTACTACATTCACAGGCAAGTCAGACCATGTTAATACGTGTACTTGTTCCACCAGAACAAAGAGAGGTAACACAGATATTTATGGCATAATTGATTTTAATTTATTAGGCGAGTTGGAGAAAATATACAAGGCGAACTTCATCTTGTGTTTAAAAACTCTGTTTATGTTATTTCTGCTAAACCTTTTTCAACACAAGTTTGTATTCTGGCAGTCAGGGCATATGTACCAGTACCACTCTGTTCCAGTACTTGAGACCTGACACAGTAGATATACATCATAACATGTACATTGTATCATGAAGTCAGTCGTCAAGCGGTAGATATACATCATAACATGTACATTGTATCATGAAGTCAGTCGTCGAGCGGTAGATATACATCATAACATGTACATTGTATCATGAAGTCAGTCGTCAAGCGGTAGATATACATCATAACATGTACATTGTATCATGAAGTCAGTCGTCAAACGGTAGATATACATCATAACATGTACATTGTATCATGAAGTCAGTCGTCAAGCGGTAGATATACATCATAACATGTACATTGTATCATGAAGTCAGTCGTCGAGCGGTAGATATACATCATAACATGTACATTGTATCATGAAGTCAGTCGTCAAGCGGTAGATATACATCATAACATGTACATTGTATCATGAAGTCAGTCGTCAAGCGGTAGATATACATCATAACATGTACATTGTATCATGAAGTCAGTCGTCAAGCGGTAGATATACATCATAACATGTACATTGTATCATGAAGTCAGTCGTCAAGCGGTAGATATACATCATAACATGTACATTGTATCATGAAGTCAGTCGTCGAGCGGTAGATATACATCATAACATGTACATTGTATCATGAAGTCAGTCGTCAAGCGGTAGATATACATCATAACATGTACATTGTATCATGAAGTCAGTCGTCAACATTGAATGGAGAGTCCTCTTTGTTGCATATATTTAGATGAAAACCTGTAATAAATATGTGCTTTATAGGCGGAGGAGAACCTGGGAATGGCCATGGTGTTCACACTCGTGTCAGCTGTACAGGAGGAACTTACTACGCTGATAGAACAGGGGAAACAGAGACGCGTGGACGCCGAGGAGAGACGGAAACAAAAGGAGGAAGAATTAGAAAGAGTGTGTTCTTGTCATTTTTCTTGTTGTTTTTCACAGGCTTCTCTTTGCACGCTAGCAGGGAAAATAACAGTCAAATATGTCATGGTAGAACCTATGCTCGGCGTAAATCCTACATATATAGAGTGGTGGAACCTATGCTCGGCGTAAATCCTACATATATAGAGTGGTAGAACCTATGCTCGGCGTAAATCCTACATATATAGAGTGGTGGAACCTATGCTCGGCGTAAATCCTACATATATAGAGTGGTAGAACCTATGCTCGGCGTAAATCCTACATATATAGAGTGGTGGAACCTATGCTCGGCGTAAATCCTACATATATAGAGTGGTAGAACCTATGCTCGGCGTAAATCCTACATATATAGAGTGGTGGAACCTATGCTCGGCGTAAATCCTACATATATAGAGTGGTAGAACCTATGCTCGGCGTAAATCCTACATATATAGAGTGGTGGAACCTATGCTCGGCGTAAATCCTACATATATAGAGTGGTAGAACCTATGCTCGGCGTAAATCCTACATATATAGAGTGGTGGAACCTATGCTCGGCGTAAATCCTACATATATAGAGTGGTAGAACCTATGCTCGGCGTAAATCCTACATATATAGAGTGGTGGAACCTATGCTCGGCGTAAATCCTACATATATAGAGTGGTAGAACCTATGCTCGGCGTAAATCCTACATATATAGAGTGGTAGAACCTATGCTCGGCGTAAATCCTACATATATAGAGTGGTGGAACCTATGCTCGGCGTAAATCCTACATATATAGAGTGGTAGAACCTATGCTCGGCGTAAATCCTACATATATAGAGTGGTAGAACCTATGCTCGGCGTAAATCCTACATATATAGAGTGGTGGAACCTATGCTCGGCGTAAATCCTACATATATAGAGTGGTGGAACCTATGCTCGGCGTAAATCCTACATATATAGAGTGGTGGAACCTATGCTC
>CM026387.1:37144223-37184885 GCA_014843695.1 Archivesica marissinica
TATACATCATAACATGTACATTGTATCATGAAGTCAGTCGTCAAGCGGTAGATATACATCATAACATGTACATTGTATCATGAAGTCAGTCGTCAACATTGAATGGAGAGTCCTCTTTGTTGCATATATTTAGATGAAAACCTGTAATAAATATGTGCTTTATAGGCGGAGGAGAACCTGGGAATGGCCATGGTGTTCACACTCGTGTCAGCTGTACAGGAGGAACTTACTACGCTGATAGAACAGGGGAAACAGAGACGCGTGGACGCCGAGGAGAGACGGAAACAAAAGGAGGAAGAATTAGAAAGAGTGTGTTCTTGTCATTTTTCTTGTTGTTTTTCACAGGCTTCTCTTTGCACGCTAGCAGGGAAAATAACAGTCAAATATGTCATGGTAGAACCTATGCTCGGCGTAAATCCTACATATATAGAGTGGTGGAACCTATGCTCGGCGTAAATCCTACATATATAGAGTGGTAGAACCTATGCTCGGCGTAAATCCTACATATATAGAGTGGTGGAACCTATGCTCGGCGTAAATCCTACATATATAGAGTGGTAGAACCTATGCTCGGCGTAAATCCTACATATATAGAGTGGTGGAACCTATGCTCGGCGTAAATCCTACATATATAGAGTGGTAGAACCTATGCTCGGCGTAAATCCTACATATATAGAGTGGTGGAACCTATGCTCGGCGTAAATCCTACATATATAGAGTGGTAGAACCTATGCTCGGCGTAAATCCTACATATATAGAGTGGTGGAACCTATGCTCGGCGTAAATCCTACATATATAGAGTGGTAGAACCTATGCTCGGCGTAAATCCTACATATATAGAGTGGTGGAACCTATGCTCGGCGTAAATCCTACATATATAGAGTGGTAGAACCTATGCTCGGCGTAAATCCTACATATATAGAGTGGTGGAACCTATGCTCGGCGTAAATCCTACATATATAGTGGTAGAACCTATGCTCGGCGTAAATCCTACATATATAGAGTGGTAGAACCTATGCTCGGCGTAAATCCTACATATATAGAGTGGTGGAACCTATGCTCGGCGTAAATCCTACATATATAGAGTGGTGGAACCTATGCTCGGCGTAAATCCTACATATATAGAGTGGTGGAACCTATGCTCGGCGTAAATCCTACATATATAGAGTGGTAGAACCTATGCTCGGCGTAAATCCTACATATATAGAGTGGTGGAACCTATGCTCGGCGTAAATCCTACATATATAGAGTGGTGGAACCTATGCTCGGCGTAAATCCTACATATATAGAGTGGTGGAACCTATGCTCGGCGTAAATCCTACATATATAGAGTGGTAGAACCTATGCTCGGCGTAAATCCTACATATATAGAGTGGTAGAACCTATGCTCGGCGTAAATCCTACATATATAGAGTGGTGGAACCTATGCTCGGCGTAAATCCTACATATAGAGTGGTAGAACCTATGCTCGGCGTAAATCCTACATATATAGAGTGGTGGAACCTATGCTCGGCGTAAATCCTACATATATAGAGTGGTGGAACCTATGCTCGGCGTAAATCCTGCATATATAGAGTGGTGGAACCTATGCTCTGCGTAAATCCTGCATATATAGAGTGGTGGAACCTATGCTCGGCGTAAATCCTGCATATATAGAGTGGTGGAACCTATGCTCGGCGTAAATCCTGCATATATAGAGTGGTGGAACCTATGCTCGGCGTAAATCCTGCATATATAGAGTGGTGGAACCTATGCTCGGCGTAAATCCTACATATATAGAGTGGTGGAACCTATGCTCGGCGTAAATCCTACATATATAGAGTGGTGGAACCTATGCTCGGCGTAAATCCTACATACCATGGCCTATAAATTTTTTTTAAATGCACTTGTCGTATATTATTATTTTCTTAAGTCGTGAACACAACTTTCAAAAAATTGTTGTTGAAAATTTTAGCTTCATTACATAACCATGTGCCTAAATACAGCTATCGCAACAGCACCTGTTTCCAGATACTAGATACTTTAGGGCAGCTATGCACGGCGTACATGAATTTTTTTTATTTATGCATGGGTAAATGTTGAATATATTATTTTGACTTAGTAACATCAATAATTAACAATATTACAACCCATAAGAAACTTTTTTCTGGTTATTTGTACATTTATTTCCCAATCCGGATAGCCACCTGAAATGCTCATAAACCGTACATTTTGGTGAGAAAAAAAAATCCCAACAAGTTGTCTGTTTATATTCGGCTACTGAACCAGTCAGATGACAGTTGCATTAGGCTACCGGTATGCACAACGGAATGTTATTGAACCATGCTTCACCTATGTCAGCGAAAATAGGTTAAAACTATTTAAATATTTTAAATACGGATGTAAATGGAAAAAATACGCGAGCATAGGATCCACCACTCTATGTCATGCAATTTGGTAACTACACAATTCTAATGAAATTACATGACATATTTCCAGAGTTTTTAGTTGCAAATAAGAAAAACATATTTAATGAATTCTCATCTGCGATTTGGAAATCGTGGTAGCGCGTTCGCTGCAGGTGCGAAATGCCCGGTGTTCAGTCAGTGCAATGTGTGAGTTGGCAATATAAAACAACTTTAAATATATATTTAGTATTAATTGTGATAGTTGTATGCGGATTGCTAATACTTTTCATAGCATCAGTATTCAATCAGTTGAATGTATTGTATAGAAAGTACAAGCTTTATTTATTTTTAACAATTTTATTTATTTTACAACAATTGTAAGATGAACTTAAACAACTTATGTTAATTACTCTCGTGTGGGAGGAAACTGGAATACCCGAATAAAACCCACCTATCATATCTGGTGACCACCGTACCATCTCACATATTTTCAAGTCCGAAGATCGAACCAGGGTTGCATTGGTGAGAAGAGAGTGGAGTGGGCTAAACACTGCATTAATCGGACCTAATTGAGAAGTAATCAAGGGAGAAGTTTGGAAGTAATCAAGGGAGAAGTTTGGAAGTAATCAAGGGAGGAGTTTGGAAGTAATCAAGGGAGAAGTTTGGAAGTAATCAAGGGAGAAGTTTGGAAGTAATCAAGGGAGGAGTTTGGAAGTAATCAAGGGAGAAGTTTGGAAGTAATCAAGGGAGAAGTTTGGAAGTAATCAAGGGAGAAGTTTGGAAGTAATCAAGGGAGAAGTTTGGAAGTAATCAAGGGAGAAGTTTGGAAGTAATCAAGGGAGAAGTTTGGAAGTAATCAAGGGAGAAGTTTGAATCAACAAGACAAACAGAACAGATACTTAGTGGACAGTCAAACATGTGTTAAGCAGCCAGCCAAGGGAATCACAGAAAGCAGCTGCTTGATAGAGGGCAACTGTATAATAAAACAACATATTGGGAATCTGGAGCCTAGCTGCTTAATACAGGTTGACTGCTTAATGGAGATGACCACTAACACAGGTTTGACTGTAGATACATGTTGGCTGTTAATGGAGATGACCACTAACACAGGTTTGACTGTAGATACATGTTGATTGCTTAATGGAGGTGACCACTAACACAGGTTTGACTGTAGATACAGGTTGATTGCTTAATGGAGGTGACCACTAACACAGGTTTGACTGTAGATACATGTTGACTGCTTAATGGAGGTGACCACTAACACAGGTTTGACTGTAGATACATGTTGGTTGCTTAATGGAGGTGACCACTAACACAGGTTTGACTGTAGATACATGTTGATTGCTTAATGGAGGTGACCACTAACACAGGTTTGACTGTAGATACATGTTGGCTGCTTAATAGAGGTGACCACTAACACAGGTTTGACTGTAGATACATGTTGGCTGCTTAATAGAGGTGACCACTAACACAGGTTTGACTGTAGATACATGTTGGCTGCTTAATAGAGGTGACCACTAACACAGGTTTGACTGTAGATACAGGTTGGCTGCTTAATAGAGGTGACCACTAACACAGGTTTGACTGTAGATACATGTTGGCTGCTTAATAGAGGTGACCACTAACACAGGTTTGACTGTAGATACATGTTGATTGCTTAATAGAGGTGACCACTAACACAGGTTTGACTGTAGATACAGGTTGGCTGTTTAATAGAGGTGACCACTAACACAGGTTTGACTGAATCTCCATACATACATGGCAGCCATTTCATTATCATAAACATTGGACAAAGATGACTACATGTATGTTGTGTCTGTCTTGTTGATTAGTTGGAGTATTTCTATCTCTACATTTTTTTTACAGAAAAAGTTTGAGGGCACTCGTGTCACCATAGAAAACTTCCTGGCATGGAAGGCAAAGTTTGATGCAGAAATGGCTGAACTCACCAAGCGGAAAATAGAGAGTGACACATCGAAATCAAAGCTAACAGGTATAATTGTGGACTAAAACGTACGGGCATTTAGATAATGATCTCCTATACATTGAGATATCATACATAGCCGAGTACGATGTTTGCTATTTGTAGAAAGGGATGCTTTTAGAAGGTTGTGCTTTCACAGACCACCTAGTGTTTGTATGTTTGTGAGGTTTGCTATTTGTAGAATGGGATGCTTTTAGAAGGTTGTGCTTTCACAGATCAGCTAGTGTTAGTCTGTTTGTGAGGTTTGCTATTTGTAGAATGGGATGCTTTTAGAAGGTTGTGCTTCCACAGATCACCTAGTGTTTGTGAGGTTTGCTATTTGTAGAATGGGATGCTTTTAGAAGGTTGTGTTTTCACAGATCAGCTAGTGTTTGTGAGGTTTGCTATTTGTAGAATGGAATGCTTGTAGAAGGTTGTGCTTCCACAGATCACCTAGTGTTTGTGAGGTTTGCTATTTGTAGAATGGGATGCTTTTAGAAGGTTGTGCTTTCACAGATCAGCTAGTGTTTGTCTGCTTGTGAGGTTTGCTATTTGTAGAATGGAATGCTTTTAGAAGGTTGTGCTTTCACAGATCAGCTAGTGTTTGTCTGCTTGTGAGGTTTGCTATTTGTAGAATGGGATGCTTTTAGAAGGTTGTGCTTCCACAGATCAGCTAGTGTTTGTGAGGTTTGCTATTTGTAGAATGGAATGCTTGTAGAAGGTTGTGCTTCCACAGATCACCTAGTGTTTGTGAGGTTTGCTATTTGTAGAATGGGATGCTTTTAGAAGGTTGTGCTTTCACAGATCAGCTAGTGTTTGTCTGCTTGTGAGGTTTGCTATTTGTAAAATGGGATGCTTTTAGAAGGTTGTGCTTTCACAGATTACCTAGTGTTTGTCTGCTTGTGAGGTTTGCTATTTGTAAAATGGGATGCTTTTAGAAGGTTGTGCTTTCACAGATTACCTAGTGTTTGTCTGCTTGTGAGGTTTGCTATTTGTAAAATGGGATGCTTTTAGAAGGTTGTGCTTTCACAGATTACCTAGTGTTTGTCTGCTTGTGAGGTTTGCTATTTGTAAAATGGGATGCTTTTAGAAGGTTGTGCTTTCACAGATTACCTAGTGTTTGTCTGCTTGTGAGGTTTGCTATTTGTAAAATGGGATGCTTTTAGAAGGTTGTGCTTTCACAGATTACCTAGTGTTTGTCTGCTTGTGAGGTTTGCTATTTGTAAAATGGGATGCTTTTAGAAGGTTGTGCTTTCACAGATTACCTAGTGTTTGTCTGCTTGTGAGGTTTGCTATTTGTAAAATGGGATGCTTTTAGAAGGTTGTGCTTCCACAGATCACCTAGTGTTTGTCTGTTTGTCAGGTTTGGAGCCAACCACCATTTCCAAGTCATTCAGACAGACGATTGTCCGATTAGCGCAGTGGTTAGTGCGTTCACTTCTCACCAATGCAACCCGGGTTCGATCCTCGGACCGGGAAGTATTTGAGATGGTACGGTGGTCACCAGATTGGGCAGGTGGGTTTTCTCCGGGTACACCGGTTTCCTCCCACACGAATGACCACATATACGCTTTCATCCGCGCCAACAAGAGTGATTAATATAAGTTGTTAGAACTTGCTTCGCAATCGTTGTAAAATAAATAAAGTTTAAACTTAGACAGACATACGCTGATATTTTACACATTATGTCTCATTTACGATGTACGATGTTGACTGTATATACCATTATATAGGCAGTATTGCAAATTCTAATTTCACAAATACCAGTTCTTTTGTAGACATATCCTAATAATAAATAATATGTAATAAAATGTACATACATGTATACAGTCAAACGTGTATTAGTGGTCACCTCTATTAAGCAGAAAACCTGTATTAAGCAGCCAGTTTCCAGATTCCCAATATGTTGTTTCATTATACATTTGACCTCTATTAAGCAGCCACCTGTGCTAAGCAGTCACTTTCTGCGATTCCCGTGGCTGGCTGCTTAAGACATGTTTGATTCTATGTAAAACAATTTCTAATTGGTAACTTTGTAGCATATACCAATGTGCAGCACAATGTGCAGCTTTAAAATGACACAATCGTATTCCAGTGCCGTACACTTATGTTTTATTTAGTATCTCCATTGTTGGTTGATCTTAGTGACTGAAGCAAGTGCCATCCGTATGATTATATGATCAAAATAGTAATGGTCAAAAAAAGGCCTGCCTAATAAACCTTTCGTGACGTCACAATGCTGCGTGTATGACGTCTTATGTTCACAGATAGTATGATAAACGTTGGAGAACATGTACAGAACCGAGCTTTCGAGAACCGAGATTTGTATTTTTCGGAGACGAGCCTAATAAATTAAAAGTGATAAAAAAGTAACCTAATGTTCTTTAAATATATGCAACACACTTCTCACACATGCTGACTGGAAGCAGTATAGGGAGCTTAGGTATCTCGTCTTGTAGCTTTGTTTATAGTCGTCTCCGCCGAGGGCGACTTGTTTCTCTAAGACGTTTATGTTGCTACGTTGCTTATATTGTACGTAGACATCCCAATAAGGATTCTCCATCCTCTGGTCCAGGTTGACAAGTCCTGCTTCTTTCTGTAAACTGACCCTTTTAGGGCCACATCCTCCACACTTTCTCACAGCATCAAGAATGGTTCCGGTTTCTTCGCTGGAGTCCTTGTCTCTACCGGATCAGGCTAAAAACCACATCCCGCCGTCTCCATGAGACTAAAAAAATCGTCTAGTTATTCGCCGACTACAGCATCGAGCATTGCTGTCTCGCCAAGTAGGGAAGTTACTTTGAGACTACTCGAGTAGCTTGACTTGAGTCATACGGCTTCTTCTGTTCCACTGCCATAAGCGAAGTCCTTGACCCATTTCTCTGGTGTGAGCTGTGCCTAGGTCACGATGTGCATGTTGTGGAGGATTAGTTATATGTGTGTGTTTTACGTTTATTTATCGTCGCTACCGGTTGCCTATATGAGCAATGCCTCCTGCAGAGATTAGTCATTTTAGATTTTTGGAGGATAGTGCAATGATACAGACAGAGACCCATTACAGAGGCCCCTCTGGGTTTTTTACGTGCACGGTGTAAAGCACCGACACAAGACCTCGGTTTGTCCCATCTGAAAGACTGTTAATTGTATTAGGGTCAGACGGGGGAATGAACCTGCAATCCCTGGATTACCAGTCCAGCGTGTTACCACTGGACTACAGATCCGTCTGTAGAGATTAGCTATCCCATGTCTCCCTCTATATATAGCTGAAGCCCTGCTTTTACGCCCCTGCTGAGTTATTATGCATATTTTACACTTATTACAGGGAAGGAACTATTTTTAAAGGATGCTTCTATGATGGAATCGGACGTTCAATTTTTACAGCAAGGTTTGTGCTTATTTAATCAGAGGTTTTTAATGAGTATAGATATGGAATTGAACATTATAAGCATGTTAGACATAGTCAGCCTGAATAAAAGTGACTATTCTATTAAAGGGTTTACATAAAAGTTACTATTCTATTAAAAGGTTTACATAAAAGTGACTATTCTATTAAAGGGTTTACATAAAAGTGACTATTCTATTAAAGGGTTTACATAAAAGTTGCTATTCTATTAAAGGGTTTACATAAAAGTGACTATTCTATTAAAGGGTTTACATAAAAGTTGCTATTCTATTAAAGGGTTTACATAAAAGTTGCTATTCTATTAAAGGGTTTACATAAAAGTGACTATTCTATTAAAGGGTTTACATAAAAGTTGCTATTCTATTAAAGGGTTTACATAAAAGTGACTATTCTATTAAAGGGTTTACATAAAAGTTGCTATTCTATTAAAGGGTTTACATAAAAGTTGCTATTCTATTAAAGGGTTTACATAAAAGTTGCTATTCTATTAAAGGGTTTACATAAAAGTGACTATTCTATTAAAGGGTTTACATAAAAGTTGCTATTCTATTAAAGGGTTTACATAAAAGTTGCTATTCTATTAAAGGGTTTACATAAAAGTGACTATTCTATTAAAGGGTTTACATGTATTTTTATTTTGAATTGGTGTCATGACTTCTACACCTTTATAAAAAAAACGTGTGACCTCTAAATTACAATGTCACTGCGAGTCCACTACTGTGGTCGAGTGATAAATGACGCTGACTTGTATACCACTGTAACCTATCATTACTGATGGTCACGGGTTCGAGCCCTGCTCAGGACGTGTCTCATTTATATGAAAAAGTTGGCAGTTTCTTACGGAGGTTGGTGCACCAAGTACTGGTTAACTGTTGGAGCCTGTCTAGGAATAGTGTTGTTGGGTATACTGCCTGCCGGCGATATAGCCCCAACTGGTGCTGATGAAGGCAGCTGATGAAGGCATAAAACCAGACCAAGAACAAACACAAATGTCACTGTGTCCTCACAGAGATGTAAGCTTATATTCCAAGCATCATTTTAGAGGGTGATGTAGGCAAAATAGTCACCCTAGGGACTAAAAAAGAAAAGAATATTTTATAATTGTTTTGTTTTTTTGTGTACAATTTTCATCCAATATTTTGGCCAGTAAGATACACTATAGAGCACTCCTTCTATTCAAATGTTGTATTTAATGGTCATACTGTGTATTTTAACCAAATGTTGTTGAAATTTATTAAATAACACCATTGAAGGACGCTTTCTCATTTCTCCCAAATATTCTGACCTAGAATGAACCCTGTATTCTATTTAAGAAATAATAATTGTCTTTCAATTATTTCTTGGTGAATAAAATGCAGTTTAGAGTTCTGACTCATAGGAATTGACACCGCAGACCATAGTTCCGGCACTCAGAACGTTGTATTCAGCGATATATAACATAACGCTCATACAAATATTACATTGATTCTAACATGACCAAAATATGTTCTCATCAGGATCTGCACTTTTTGCCAGTAATATTACTATTTTTAGACAAAATTACACATTTTGATAAATGAACTGGTCCAAATGTAATTTTCTTATTAATTTATTGGTCTAAAAATATCATGGACCAGTCCATGTCAATTACTTGGTGTTGAATGGGTTAATAATATTATGATTACCGGTACATGACTATTATTTGAAGCAAGTGGAAAATCAATCAATGTGAATAAATAAAGTTTCAATTGAATTGCCAGTCACACGACCGGATGAGAGGAAAATTATGTAGCGGCCCAATGCTACGACATGTAAGAGGTACTATGGTTCCGAATATTTGACTATTCCAATACCTAGCCAATCGAATATTCGAATACCGTTTTTGCCATTCGTTGCCACCACTAAAAAGAATACAATGTAGAGCAATGACATTAGAATTGTGATTGAGAACTTGTATATTTGTATATTTCAGAGGGCGAGTCTGTAGAGGTGGATGAATCATTGTTCCAGGACATGGACGACCTTGACCTGAGAGATGAAGATGATGCATTGGCTGGTTTAGATGATTAGTGTTTGCAATAAATTATTAATTTTTCTTTGGTGTTCACTTTTGAGTTTTACTACAACATGTCATCAGACATGTATTGATGTCCACATCTACAGAGCATAAGAAGCTTCATTTATTAAAGAGATTACCACCAGACATGGCGTCAATTACTTGCCAATGTAATCGATTACAATTACTTTTCTACGCAATGTAATCAATTACAATTACCTTTCTAAGCAATGTAATCAATTACAATTACTTTTCTAAGCAATGTAATCTATTACAATTACATTACTAAGCAATGCAATCGATTACAATTACTTTTCTAAGCAATGTAATCAATTACAATTACTTTTCTAAGCAATGTAATCAATTACAATTCCTTTTATAAGCAATACAATCAATTACAATTCATTTTATACGCAATACAATCAATTACAATTCCTTTTATAAGCAATTTAATCAATTACAATTACTTTTCTAAGCAATACAACCAATTACAATTCCTTTTATAAGCAATGTAATCAATTACAATTACTTTTATGCGCAATGTAATCAATTACAATGACTTTTATAAGCAATGTAATCAATTACAATTACTTTTATAAGCAATGTAATCAATTACAATTACTTAGAAAAGTAATCATAATTACTTTATGATTACTTTATGATTAAATTACTTTATGATTACTTTATGATTACAATTCATACAGTATTGTACTGTACAAACTACACTGTACATGTACCAACCACAATGCAAGCATTTAAAGTATAAACTTATTTATTTTATATATATATATATATATACTTATTTATCGGTTGCGAAACAAGCTGTAACAACTTATATTAATCACTCTCGTTGGCGTGGATGACAGCGTATTTCTGGTCATTCGTGTGGGGGGAAACCGGAGTATCCGGAGAAAACCCACCTGTCCGATCTGGCGCTCACGTACCATCTGCAAGCATTTGAAATGAGCTTGTTATGTGGGAGTGTAAATTAATTGACAATAAAATTGCAATTCATTTGCACTACACTGCTGGCAAAGAGAATATTTCAGTTTTTACCTTTGGAAACAAAAGTGCATCAAGACTGAATTTATAGAACTGTTTTTTTAATTTTCTAAGTAGCTAGTCTATTTAATAATATTTTATTGCGCTGTTTTCATAATGAGCAACATAATTTACAATTACATATCACAATAACATTACTGTCACATTAATAACATACATAAAACCTGATAATATCCATATACATATACATGACATTTTCAAAGTGCAAAAGGATTGGGCTACAAGTTAGCTAGTCTGGTTAACAATCAAAATAATACATGATATATTATAGTATCAACGCTGAATGCAGCTAATATCTGTATGAAAATATCAACACTGAATGCAGCTAATATCTGTATGAAAATATTAACACTGAATGCAGCTAATATCTATATGAAAATATCAACACTGAATGCAGCTAATATCTATATGAAAATATCAACACTGAATGCAGCTAATATCTATATGAAAATATCAACACTGAATGCAGCTAATATCTATATGAAAATATCAACACTGAATGCAGCTAATATCTATATGAAAATATTAACACTGAATGCAGCTAATATCTATATGAAAATATTAACACTGAATGCAGCTAATATCTATATGAAAATATTAACACTGAATGCAGCTAATATCTATATGAAAATATTAACACTGAATGCAGCTAATATCTATGAAAATATTAACACTGAATGCAGCTAATATCTATATGAAAATATCAACACTGAATGCAGCTAATATCTATATGAAAATATCAACACTGAATGCAGCTAATATCTATATGAAAATATCAACACTGAATGCAGCTAATATCTGTATGAAAATATCAACACTGAATGCAGCTAGTTTAGTTTATACAAATTTATTTTAGCACGATTGCGAAATAAGTTCTTGTAACTTATATCAATCACTCTCGAGACCTCATTCCTGATGGAATCCATCGCCACAAGGGAGAGAGAAGAGACAACGTGGAATTTAAATGCCTTGCCTAAGGCACCAGAAAAAGTCATTTAGGGTTTTAGCAAAATTAAGATAAGTTGACTAAAACCTGACACTCATAAAATCTACAATATCGGTGTGTATTTTTTATGTTTATTTATCGTCGCTACAGGTTGCCCATATGAGCGACGCCTCCTGAAAAGATTGGTCATTTTAGATTTTTGTATGATAGTGCAATGATACAGACAGAGACCCATTCCAGAGTCTCATCTGGTTCATTTACGTGCACGATGTAAAGCACCGACATGGTACCTCGGTTTAACGTCCCATCTGAAAGAATTTATATTAGGCGTGGGATCGAACCTGCGATCCCTGGAGTATCAGTCCAGCGTGTCAACCACTGGACTACAGATCGTCTGTTATACAATATATGTACACCAGGAGGAGATTAGTAATAACACATGATATATTGCCTTTGTCTAATTCCTGACAGGCTCTGTATACACATTGTCATATCCATATTATTCAATACAAATGTGTGGAATAGAGATCCTTTTCATAGATAATTATATAGATATTTAGTTTAATAATTCTCAAAACGTTTTGATTTGTTTCCTTTAAAGTTCACTTTAGTGTTATTGAAGTTATTACGCTAACTAGATTACTTGTCTCTTATTTACATGGTTAATATTGTATTTTTTAAATAAAGTAATCATGAGTATAGGCATATTCCAATGTAATCGGATTACATTACGATTACTTGTAATCATGAAAATCTATGCTTACAGATTACTTTACGATTATGTGTAATCATGAAAATCTATGCTTACAGATTACTTTACGATTATGTGTAATCATGAAAATCTATGCTTACAGATTACTTTACGATTATGTGTAATCATGAAAATCTATGCTTACAGATTACATTATGATTACTTGTAATCATGAAAATCTATGCTTACAGATTACATTACGATTACTTGTAATCATGAAAATCTATGCTTACAGATTACTTTACGATTATGTGTAATCATGAAAATCTATGCTTACAGATTACTTTACGATTATGTGTAATCATGAAAATCTATGCTTACAGATTACATTACGATTACTTGTAATCATGAAAATCTATGCTTACAGATTACATTATGATTACTTGTAATCATGAACATTTATGCTTTCAGATTACATTACGATTACTTGTAATCATGAAAATCTATGCTTACAGATTACATTACGATTATGTGTAATCATGAAAATCTACGATTACAGATTACTTTACGATTACTTGTAATCATAAAACTCTACGATTGCAGATTACTTTACGATTACTTGTAATCATGAAAATCTATGAACACAGATTACTTTATGATTACCCCAAAAATGTAATGGATTACATGCAATCATGATTACGATTACCCCAGGTCTAACAACCACTTGAGCTTAACGTGACATTACATCGCAAGAAGCAAAGAATACATTGTTCACGTATAATTAGCATTGCTAACACAAATACTTCCAAACTAATTCAAAATCTACCTCGCACTCTATGATCAGTGTTTTTGCTTGTGAGATATAGCGGTAAACCTGTACCATAAATGATGTTGTTCAGAATACACACATTGTAGTACGCATGTCGGTTGACCACATCTACATTCTTATATTATGTCAACATGGTCTTATATGACGTTTGTTTATTAGTTGAAATGTTCAGATTCAGAGTGAAATATTTGTGTTCATATGTTTTCATATACTAATAGGAAATGACATTTTGTAGATATTAGCTTTTTTTCACCGATGTATTATGGCTTTAACCCTTTGCCTGCTGAGTAAACAAAATCACAATTGCAAACAGCATAGATCCAGATCAGCCGCAGCGTAACACCGTGTCTGATCAGGATCTATGCTGTTTTCTATTCAGCCAAGTGTTTAGCTCCACTATCCGAATAGCAAACAGCATAGAGCCTGATCAGACGGCACGTTCTATGCCGTCAGATCTGGTTCTATGCTGTTTGCAAAAGTGATTTTATCTGCCGCTAGCGTGCAAAGGGTTAAACAAAGAAAGAAAATGTTTGAAGTTTGTCCTGTTTTATTTAAAAGACTAATTGCTGAGTGCCCCATGTTGTGGTGATGTTGTGGTGGACTAGTGGTTAATATGTGGGACTGTGAATCCAGGAGTTAATGAATTCCAGTCATGTTTATATTGTTTATCCCAGAACGTTCAATGTAATATTGGATTATGAGTATAATATATAATATATGATTATAGAATATTACAGGAATGGTGATTTCATACCATATTTTATGAAAAGGTTTTTGGGAATTTTGCTATTAACCCATTTCATTCTGGATACATTTAAAGGCTTTTGCAAACAACATAGATCCAGATCAGCCGCAGCGTGACGCTGCGTGCTGATCAGGATCTATGTTGTTTGCTACATAGCCAAGTGTCTTAGCAATATCATATGAATAGCAAACAGCATAGAGCCTGATCAGATGGCACATTCTGTGGCCATTGATCTGGCTCTATGTTCTTTGCAAATACCGTTTGAACGATATCCAGAATGAAATGGGTTAAACAAGGCTTAATAGAACAGTTACAAAACAAGTTCCGTAAAATATGGTATGACATCACTACAGGTGTAGGATCCTTTATAGCACAATACTATTATTATTTCTATTGTGGAAGTCGTGATAGTGCAGTGTTAACGCGTTCGCTTAAGGTGTGAAAGGCCCAGAGTTCGAGCCCCACTTGAGCCGTTATGATTGTGCCCTTAGACAAGGCATTTAAATTCCACAATGCCTATTCTCTCTCCCTCGTGTTAATGGATTACACCAGGAATGAGGTCTCGAGAGTGATTAATATAAGTTGTAATAACCTGTTTCGCAATCGAGCTAAAATAAATGTGTATAAACTAACACATTACCACTGTAACAACAACCATTCATTTGAAAACACTTCTGTTTGCCAGTATACTATTGAGCCATATTACATCTGTTTGCCAGTATACTATTGAGCCATATTACATCTGTTTGCCAGTATACTATTGAGCCATATTACATCTGTTTGCCAGTATACTGTTGAGCCATATTACATCTGTTTGCCAGTATACTATTGAGCCATATTACATCTGTTTGCCAGTATACTATTGAGCCATATTACTTCTGTTTGCCAGTATACTATTGAGCCATATTACATCTGTTTGCCAGTATACTATTGAGCCATATTACATCTGTTTGCCAATATACTATTGAGCCATATTACATCTGTTTGCCAGTATACTATTGAGCCATATTACATCTGTTTGCCAGTATACTATTGAGCCATATTACATCTGTTTGCCAGTATACTATTGAGCCTTATTACATCTCAAGGAAATCAGTGAGGTAAGCCATAGTAAATAGTCCTTGCTAATCAAACGATTCCACTCAAATAATCAACACAATTGTGTGATTTTTAATCACTATTATCTGCTAGTGCATATTTAGCATTTTATTGAAATAAGCCGTAGATTTTCAACAAATAAAGCATGACTGACACAAACTAAATATGTCGAATATGTCAAAAGCAATCTTATCATGCCACGACCAATCGGTATCCTTCCAGGTTGTATTACACGTGTGTACATACAAGAACATATGTATTGGCCGTATTACACTGAAGCCATACCATTCTTTAATCAACATAGTGGCTGTTTTAAATAAATATTGTTTTACCAAGAAATAATTATCCTCAAGTTCAATAATCTGATCCTCTCATGCAATGCTTCGTGGGACTGATCCTCTCATACAAGGCTTCGTGGCACTGATCCTCTCACACAAGGCTTCGTGGCACTGATCCTCTCACACAAGGCTTCGTGGCACTGATCCTCTCACACAAGGCTTCGTGGCACTGATCCTCTCACACAAGGCTTCGTGGCACTGATCCTCTCACACAAGGCTTCGTGACACTGATCCTCTCACACAAGGCTTCGTGACACTGATCCTCTCACACAAGGCTTCGTGGCACTGATCCTCTCACACAAGGCTTCGTGGCACTGATCCTCTCGCACAAGGCTTCGTGGCACTGATCCTCTCGCACAAGGCTTCGTGACACAGATCCTCTCGCAGAAGGCTTCGTGGCACTGATCCTCTCATGCAAGGTTTCGTGGCACTGAACCTCTCATGCAAGGCTTCGTGGCACTGATCCTCTCATGCAAGGCTTCATGGCACTGATCCTATTACACGTGTGTACATACAAGAACATATGTATTGGCCGTATTACACTGAAGCCATACCATTCTTTAATCAACATAGTGGCTGTTTTAAATAAATATTGTTTTACCAAGAAATAATTATCCTCAAGTTCAATAATCTGATCCTCTCATGCAATGCTTCGTGGGACTGATCCTCTCATACAAGGCTTCATGGCACTGATCCTCTTATGTAAGGCTTCGTGGCACTGATCCTCTCACACAAGGCTTCGTGGCACTGATCCTCTCACACAAGGCTTTGTCGCACTGATCCTCTCACACAAGGCTTCGTGGCACTGATCCTCTCACACAAGGCTTCGTGACACTGATCCTCTCACACAAGGCTTCGTGACACTGATCCTCTCACACAAGGCTTCGTGGCACTGATCCTCTCACACAAGGCTTCGTGGCACTGATCCTCTCGCACAAGGCTTCGTGGCACTGATCCTCACACAAGGCTTCGTGACACAGATCCTCTCGCACAAGGCTTCGTGGCACTGATCCTCTCATGCAAGGCTTCGTGGCACTGAACCTCTCATGCAAGGCTTCGTGGCACTGATCCTCTCATGCAAGGCTTCGTGGCACTGATCCTCTCATGCAAGGCTTCGTGGCACTGATCCTCTTATGTAAGGCTTCGTGGCACTGATCCTCTCATGTAAGGCTTCGTGGCACTGATCCTCTCATGCAAGGCTTCGTGGCACTGATCCTCTCATGCAAGGCTTCGTGGCACTGATCCTCTCATACAAGGCTTCGTGGCACTGATCCTCTCATGCAAGGCTTCGTGGCACTGATCCTCTCATGCAAGGCTTCGTGGCACTGATCCTCTCACACAAGGCTTCGTGGGACTAATCCTCTCATATGCAAGGCTTCGTGGGACTGATCCTCTCATGCAAGGCTTCGTGGCACTGATCCTCTCATGCAAGGCTTCGTGGCACTGATCCTCTCATGCAAGGCTTCGTGGCACTGATCCTCTCATGCAAGGCTTCGTGGCACTGATCCTCTCATGCAAGGCTTCGTGGCACTGATCCTCTCATGCAAAGCTTCGTGGCACTGATCCTCTCACACACGGCTTCGTGACACTGATCCTATTACACGTGTGTACATACAAGAACATATGTATTGGCCGTATTACACTGAAGCCATACCATTCTTTAATCAACATAGTGGCTGTTTTAAATAAATATTGTTTTACCAAGAAATAATTATCCTCAAGTTCAATAATCTGATCCTCTCATGCAATGCTTCGTGGGACTGATCCTCTCATACAAGGCTTCGTGGCACTGATCCTCTAATGTAAGGCTTCGTGGCACTGATCCTCTCACACAAGGCTTCGTGGCACTGATCCTCTCACACACGGCTTCGTGGCACTGATCCTCTCATGCAAGGCTTCGTGGCACTGAACCTCTCATGCAAGGCTTCGTGACACTGATCCTCTCACACAAGGCTTCGTGACACTGATCCTCTCACACAAGGCTTCGTGGCACTGATCCTCTCACACAAGGCTTCGTGGCACTGATCCTCTCGCACAAGGCTTCGTGGCACTGATCCTCACACAAGGCTTCGTGACACAGATCCTCTCGCACAAGGCTTCGTGGCACTGATCCTCTCATGCAAGGCTTCGTGGCACTGAACCTCTCATGCAAGGCATCGTGGCACTGATCCTCTCATGCAAGGCTTCGTGGCACTGATCCTCTCATGCAAGGCTTCGTGGCACTGATCCTCTCATGCAAGGCTTCGTGGCACTGATCCTCTTATGTAAGGCTTCATGGCACTGATCCTCTCATGTAAGGCTTCGTGGCACTGATCCTCTCATGCAAGGCTTCGTGGCACTGATCCTCTCATGCAAGGCTTCGTGGCACTGATCCTCTCATACAAGGCTTCGTGGCACTGATCCTCTCATGCAAGGCTTCGTGGCACTGATCCTCTCATACAAGGCTTCGTGGCACTGATCCTCTCATGCAATGCTTCGTGGCACTGATCCTCTCATGCAAGGCTTCGTGGGACTGATCCTCTCATACAAGGCTTCGTGGCACTGATCCTCTCATGCAAGGCTTCGTGGCACTGATCCTATCATGCAAGGCTTCGTGGGACTGATCCTCTCATGCAAGGCTTCGTGGGATTGATCCTCTCATGCAAGGCTTCGTGGCACTGATCCTCTCACACAAGGCTTCGTGGGACTGATCCTCTCATATGCAAGGCTTCGTGGGACTGATCCTCTCATGCAAGGCTTCGTGGGACTGATCCTCTAATGCAAGGCTTCGTGGCACTGATCCTCTCATGCAAGGCTTCGTGGCACTGATCCTCTCATGCAAAGCGTCGTGGCACTGATCCTCTCACACACGGCTTCGTGACAATGATCCTCTCATGCAAGGCTTCGTGGCACTGATCCTCTCATGTAAAGCTTCGTGGCACTGATCCTCTCATGTAATGCTTCGTGGCACTGATCCTCTCATGCAAGGCTTCGTGGCACTGATCCTCTCATGTAAAGCTTCGTGGCACTGATGCTCTCATGCAAGGCTTCGTGGCACTGATCCTCTCATGTAAAGCTTCGTGGCACTGATCCTCTCATGTAATGCTTCGTGGCACTGATCCTCTCATGTAAGGCTTCGTGGTACTGATCCTCTCATGCAATGCTTCGTGGCACTGATCCTCTCATGTAAGGCTTCGTGGTACTGATCCTCTCATGCAATGCTTCGTGGCACTGATCCTCTCATGCAATGCTTCGTGGCACTGATCCTCTCATGTAAGGCTTCGTGGTACTGATCCTCTCATGCAATGCTTCGTGGCACTGATCCTCATACAAGGCTTCGTGGCACTGATCCTCTTATGTAAGGCTTCGTGGCACTGATCCTCTCATGTAAGGCTTCGTGGCACTGATCCTCTCATGCAAGGCTTCGTGGCACTGATCCTCTCATACAAGGCTTCGTGGCACTGATCCTCCCACACAAGGCTTCGTGGGACTGATCCTCTCACACAAGGCTTCGTGGGACTGATCCTCTCATGCAATGCTTCTTGACACTGATCCTCTCATGCAAGGCTTCGTGGCACTGATCCTCTCATACAAGGCTTCGTGGCATTGATCCTCTCACACAAGGCTTCGTGGCACTGATCCTCTCATGTAAGGCTTCGTGTTACTGATCCTCTCATGTAAGGCTTCGTGGGACTGATCCTCTCATGTAAGGCTTCGTGGGACTGATCCTCTCATGCAAGGCTTCGTGGCACTGATCCTCTCATATAAGGCTTCGTGGCACCGATCCTCTCACACAAGGCTTCGTGGGACTGATCCTCTCATGCAAGGCTTCGTGGCACTGATCCTCTCATGCAAGGCTTCGTGGCACTGATCCTCTCATGCAAGGCTTCGTGGCACTGATCCTCTCATGCAAAGCTTCGTGGCACTGATCCTCTCACACACGGCTTCGTGACACTGATCCTATTACACGTGTGTACATACAAGAACATATGTATTGGCCGTATTACACTGAAGCCATACCATTCTTTAATCAACATAGTGGCTGTTTTAAATAAATATTGTTTTACCAAGAAATAATTATCCTCAAGTTCAATAATCTGATCCTCTCATGCAATGCTTCGTGGGACTGATCCTCTCATACAAGGCTTCGTGGCACTGATCCTCTTATGTAAGGCTTCGTGGCACTGATCCTCTCACACAAGGCTTCGTGGCACTGATCCTCTCACACACGGCTTCGTGGCACTGATCCTCTCACACAAGGCTTCGTGACACTGAACCTCACATGCAAGGCTTCGTGACACTGATCCTCTCACACAAGGCTTCGTGACACTGATCCTCTCACACAAGGCTTCGTGGCACTGATCCTCTCACACAAGGCTTCGTGGCACTGATCCTCTCGCACAAGGCTTCGTGGCACTGATCCTCACACAAGGCTTCGTGACACAGATCCTCTCGCACAAGGCTTCGTGGCACTGATCCTCTCATGCAAGGCTTCGTGGCACTGAACCTCTCATGCAAGGCATCGTGGCACTGATCCTCTCATGCAAGGCTTCGTGGCACTGATCCTCTCATGCAAGGCTTCGTGGCACTGATCCTCTCATGCAAGGCTTCGTGGCACTGATCCTCTTATGTAAGACTTCATGGCACTGATCCTCTCATGTAAGGCTTCGTGGCACTGATCCTCTCATGCAAGGCTTCGTGGCACTGATCCTCTCATGCAAGGCTTCGTGGCACTGATCCTCTCATACAAGGCTTCGTGGCACTGATCCTCTCACACAAGGCTTCGTGGCACTGATCCTCTCATGCAAGGCTTCGTGGCACTGATCCTATCATGCAAGGCTTCGTGGGACTGATCCTCTCATGCAAGGCTTCGTGGGATTGATCCTCTCATGCAAGGCTTCGTGGCACTGATCCTCTCACACAAGGCTTCGTGGGACTGATCCTCTCATATGCAAGGCTTCGTGGGACTGATCCTCTCATGCAAGGCTTCGTGGGACTGATCCTCTAATGCAAGGCTTCGTGGCACTGATCCTCTCATGCAAGGCTTCGTGGCACTGATCCTCTCATGCAAAGCGTCGTGGCACTGATCCTCTCACACACGGCTTCGTGACAATGATCCTCTCATGCAAGGCTTCGTGGCACTGATCCTCTCATGTAAAGCTTCGTGGCACTGATCCTCTCATGTAATGCTTCGTGGCACTGATCCTCTCATGCAAGGCTTCGTGGCACTGATCCTCTCATGTAAAGCTTCGTGGCACTGATGCTCTCATGCAAGGCTTCGTGGCACTGATCCTCTCATGTAAAGCTTCGTGGCACTGATCCTCTCATGTAATGCTTCGTGGCACTGATCCTATCATGTAAGGCTTCGTGGTACTGATCCTCTCATGCAATGCTTCGTGGCACTGATCCTCTCATGTAAGGCTTCGTGGTACTGATCCTCTCATGCAATGCTTCGTGGCACTGATCCTCTCATGCAATGCTTCGTGGCACTGATCCTCTCATGTAAGGCTTCGTGGTACTGATCCTCTCATGCAATGCTTCGTGGCACTGATCCTCATACAAGGCTTCGTGGCACTGATCCTCTTATGTAAGGCTTCGTGGCACTGATCCTCTCATGTAAGGCTTCGTGGCACTGATCCTCTCATGCAAGGCTTCGTGGCACTGATCCTCTCATACAAGGCTTCGTGGCACTGATCCTCCCACACAAGGCTTCGTGGGACTGATCCTCTCACACAAGGCTTCGTGGGACTGATCCTCTCATGCAATGCTTCTTGACACTGATCCTCTCATGCAAGGCTTCGTGGCACTGATCCTCTCATACAAGGCTTCGTGGCATTGATCCTCTCACACAAGGCTTCGTGGCACTGATCCTCTCATGTAAGGCTTCGTGTTACTGATCCTCTCATGTAAGGCTTCGTGGGACTGATCCTCTCATGTAAGGCTTCGTGGGACTGATCCTCTCATGCAAGGCTTCGTGGCACTGATCCTCTCATATAAGGCTTCGTGGCACCGATCCTCTCATACAAGGCTTCGTGGCATTGATCCTCTCACACAAGGCTTCGTGGGACTGATCCTCTCATGTAAGGCTTCGTGGCACTGATCCTCTCATACAAGGCTTCGTGGCACTGATCCTCTCATGTAAGGCTTCGTGGCACTGATCCTCTCACACAAGGCTTCGTGGCACTGATCCTCTCATATAAGGCTTCGTGGCACCGATCCTCTCATACAAGGCTTCGTGGCATTGATCCTCTCACACAAGGCTTCGTGGGACTGATCCTCTCATGTAAGGCTTCGTGGCACTGATCCTCTCATGTAAGGCTTCGTGACACTGATCCTCTCATGTAAGGCTTCGTGGCACTGATCCTCTCATACAAAGCTTCGTGGCACTGATCCTCTCACACAAGCTTCGTGGCACTGATCCTCTCATACAAGGCTTCGTTGACACTGATCCTCTCATGTAAGGCTTCGTGGCACTGATCCTCTCATGTAAGGCTTCGTGGGACTGATCCTCTCACACAAGTCTTCGTGGGACTGATCCTCTCACACAAGGCTTCGTGGCACTGATCCTCTCATGTAAGGCTTCGTGGCACTGATCCTCTCATACAAGGCTTCGTGGCGCTGATCCTCTCATGCAAGGCTTCGTGGGACTGATCCTCTCATGCAAGGCTTCGTGGGACTGATCCTCTCATGCAAGGCTTCGTGGCACTGATCCTCTCATGAAAGGCTTCGTGGGACTGATCCTCTCATGTAAAGCTTCGTGTTACTGATCCTCTCATGTAAGGCTTCGTGGGACTGATCCTCTCATGTAAGGCTTCGTGGGACTGATCCTCTCATGCAAGGCTTCGTGGGACTGATCCTCTCATGCAAGGCTTCGTGGCACTGATCCTCTCATGCAAGGCTTCGTGGGACTGATCCTCTCATGCAAGGCTTCGTGGCACTGATCCTCTCATGCAAGGCTTCGTGGGACTGATCCTCTCATGCAAGGCTTCGTGGCACTGATCCTCTCATGCAAGGCCTCGTGGCAACATAATCGGACAGGTTCGATCTACCGTCTGACCTAATAAAATGAACAGTCTGTCAGATGGAAATTTAAATAGGTCTCGTGTCGGTGCTTTACACCGTGTACGTAAAAGAACCAGAGGATACTCTGGAATGGGTCTCTGTCTGTATCATTGCACTATCCTCCAACAATCGAAAATGACTAATCTCTTCAAGAGGCGTCGCTCATATGGGCAACCGGTAGCGACGATAAATAAACGTAAACACACACACACACAAGCAAAATGTATGACCCCGCTGTCAGATTAAACAACGCGTACAGACATACGACGTGCTGATGTTTATAGCTTAAACATTTTTATTTTACAACGATTGCGAAGCAAGTTCTAACAACTTATATTAATCACTCTAGTTGGCGCGGATGAAAGCTTAAATGTGATCATTCGTGTGGGAGGAAACCGGAGTACCCGGAGAAAACCCACCTGTCCAATCTGGCGACCATCGTACCATCTCACATACTTCCGGTCCGAGGATCGAACCCGGGTTGCATTGGTGAGAAGCGAGCGCGCTAACCACTACGCTAATCGGACAGTGCTGATGTTTAAGTGCATGGCCAGTTTATATGTTGTTGTGGGATGACCAACAGTGATGAGTGTAACCTTAAATGGACCCTTTCGACAGAAGCACCATTACAGACTGGATAGAGAAAAAATACCTCCAAGGCATGTCTACAGAACCGATAAGAAAATATCGATTTCGTAAACGCAGTCGCTCGCATGCCTCGGCACAGGCGTCAGGTTAAACTTGCCAATTTCTTCCTTATTTTACTTTTGCGCACCGCCCATTTTGTCATCGACCTGTTCACATTATTGACAGACAGTGAGTATCCGATGATAAGTCTTATTATGTATGCAAATTAGACTCGTACATAGTAAAATAAACTTCATGATCTTAATCTCACAGCGAAACATTCTACCAAGAAATTAGGTTGCATTGTCTACGTTAATTTAAGATTGCTCACCTGTGTGACTTATAACAAGTACACCATCAACTCCGTTATAGTTTTAACTGTTACGATTACTTGAATGAGGTTACGTTACTCTATGTGTTCGTCTTTCAATCGGCAAACATTCGCCGTTGCTAGTTTACACTCGTGAGGATACAAGCGTACATTATTCAACATGAAATTCGATGAAATAACCATATTACTAGGCGAGTTTGGGAAATACCAGAAGATTTTATATTTTCTGGTATGTTTGCCGGCGATATTGACAGCCATGCAGATGCTGTCGTCCGTGTTTACACTTGCGATACCAGATCACAGGTAAAGTTAATTTGTACTTAGCTTGCGTAATACAATACCAAAACACTAGTTTAGATCCGGTGAATTGTCCCTATTCAAGGGCGGTAGGGTTCTTTTAGTTTGCATACACAGCGCTGTGCATATTGTGTTTATTTATGTGTGTATGGGGTTTAAAGTCGCACCAACAGTTTAGGTTATATGACGACCTCCAGCTAGTATTGGTGCAACTAGCACTATTTCGGAGGGGCATAGATTTATCTAATTAAAATAGTTAGCCATCTAACATACTGTTTAAATACCACATCTCATACATCAATTTAATACCTCTTCAAAAAGTTTAATAAATTTAATAAGTATGGCATATATATATGTATATCGTAGTGTAGATAAACAAATTAAGAAGCAAAACATGTGGTTGATCATAACAACGGTAGAGTAGCATAAGGTGAATGTGGCATAAACAAGAATAACATCATTCTTACCTGTAAGCTCAACCCGTGCATTTGTATAAACAATCTATATATATTGTTCAAATGAGTTATCTCGTTAAATAAAGTCTTTTTTATTATTATTATAATTATTATTATATATGTGTTGTTAACGATATATTTATATAATGTGACCTTGATATTATTTGTGTAGATGAGGAGCTATTGCTCAAATCGGTAGAAATATAGAGCAGGAAGAAAGCCCGACCCGCCAACCACCGATAGAAATATAGAGTAGGAAGAAAGCCCGACCTGCCCACCGACGTTAGTTATATAGAGTAGGAAGAAAGCCCGACTAGCCCACCTCCGGTAGAAATATAGAGTAGGAAGAAAGCCTGACCAGCCCACCTCCTGTAGAAATATAGAGCAGGAAGAAAGCCCGACCCGCCCACTACCGGTAGAAATATAGAGCAGGAAGAGAGCCCGACCTGCCCATTACCGGTAGAAATATAGAGTAAGAAGAAAGCCCGACCCGCCCACCACCGGTAGAAATATAGAGTAGGAAGGAAGCCCGACCCGCCCACCTCCGGTAGAAATATAGAGTAGGAAGAAAGCCCGACCCGCCCACCTCCGGTAGAAATATAGAGCAGGAAGAAATCCCGACCCTCCCACCTCCGGTAGAAATATAGAGTAGGAAGAAAGCCCGACCAGCCCACCAAGGAAGAAATCCCGACCCGCTCACTACCAGTAGAACAAAAGAGCAGGTAAAAAGTCTGACCCGCCCACCACCGGTAGAAATATAGAGCAGGAAGAAAGCCCGACCAGCCCACCAAGAGGAAAGTCTGACCCGCACACCACCGGTAGAAATATAGAGCAGGAAGAAAGTCCGACCCGCCCACCACCGATAGACATATTGAGCAGGAAGAAAGCCTGACCCGCCCACCACCGGTAGACATATATAGCAGGAAGAAAGCCTGACCGGCCCACCGCCGGTAGAAATATAGAGTAGGAAGAAATCCTGACCCGCCCACCGCCGGTAGAAATATAGAGCAGGAAGAAAGTCCGACCCACCCACCACCGGTAGAAATATAGAGTAGGAAGAAAGCCTGATCCGCCCACCGCCGGTAGAGATATAAAGTAGGAAGAAAGTCCGAACCGCCCACCACCGGTAGAAATATAGAGTAGGAAGAAAGCCCGACCCGCCCACCTCCGGTAGAAATTAGAGCAGGAAGAAAGCCCGACCAGCCCACCTCCGGTAAGAAATATAGAGTAGGAAGAAAGCCCGACCCGCCCACCTCCGGTAGAAATTAGAGCAGGAAGAAAGCCCGACCCGCCCACCTCCGGTAGAAATATTGAGTAGGAAGAAAGCCCGACCAGCCCACCTCCGGTAAGAAATATAGAGTAGGATGACAGTCCGACCCACTCATCGCCTGTAGAAATATAGAGTAGGAAAAAAGCCCGACCAGTCCACCTCCGGTAGAAATATAGAGTAGGAAGAAAGCCCGACCAGCCCACCTCCGGTAAGAAATATAGAGTAGGAAGAAAGCCCGACCGCCCACCTCCGGTAGAAATTAGAGCAGGAAGAAAGTCCGACCCGCCCACCACCGGTAGAAATATAGAGCAGGAAGAAAGTCCGACCGCCCACCACCGGTAGAAATAGAGTAGGAAGAAAGCCCGACCCGCCCCACCAAGGGTAGCATATAGACAGGAAGAAAGCCTGACCCGCCCACCGCCGGTAGAAATATAGAGTAGGAAGAAAGCCTGACCCGTCCACCGCCGGAAGAAATATAGAGTAGGAAGAAAGCCTGACCCGCCCACCGCCGGTAGAAATATTGAGCAGCAAGAAAGTCCGTCCCGCCCACCACCGGTAGAAATATAGAGCAGGAAGAAAGCCCGACGAGCCCACCAAGGAAGAAAGTCCGACCCGCCCACCACCGGTTGAAATATAGAGCAGGTAGAAAGTCTGACCCGCCCACAACCGGTAGAAATATAGAGTTGGAAGAAAGCTTGAACCGCCCACCGCCGGTAGAAATATTGAGCAGGAAGAAAGGCCGACCCGCCCACCACCGGTAGAAATAAAGAGTAGGAAGAAAGCCTGAAACGCCCACCGCCGGTAGAAATATAGAGTAGGAAGAAAGTCCGACCAGCCCACCACCGGTAGAAATATAGAGTAGGAAGAAAGGCCGACCCGCTCACCACTGGTAGAAATAAATAGTAGGAAGAAAGACTGACATGCCCACCGCCGGTAGAAATATAGAGTAGGAAGAAAGTCCGACCCGCCCACCACCGGTACAAATATAGAGTAGGAAGAAAGCCTGACACGCCCACTACCGGTAGAAATATAGAGTAAGAAGAAAGCCTGACCCGCCCACCGCCAGTAGAGATATTGAGCAGGAAGAAAAGCCGATCCGCCCACCACCGGTAGAAATAAATAGTAGGAAGAAAGTCCGACCCGCACACCACCGGTAGAAATATAGAGTAGGAAGAAAGCCCGACCCACCCACCACCGGAAGAAATATAGAGTAGGAAGAAAGCCTGACCCGCCCACCACCGGTAGAAATATAGAGCAGGAAGTAAGCCCGCCCTGCCCACCAAGGAAGAAAGTCCGACCCGCCCACCACCGGTAGAAATATAGAGTATGAAGAAAGCCTGATCAGCCCACCAAGGAAGAAAGTCCGACCCGCCCACCGCCGGTAGAAATATAGAGTATGAAGAAAGCCTGACCAGCCCACCAAGGAAGAAAGTCCGACCCGCCCACAGCCAGTAGAAATATAGAGTATGAAGAAAGCCTGACCAGCCCACCAAAGAAGAAAGTCCGACCCGCCCACCACCAGTAGAAATATAGAGTAGGAAGAAAGACTGACCCGCCCACCACCGGTAGAAATATAGAGCAGGAAGTAAGCCCGCCCTGCCCACCAAGGAAGAAAGTCCGATCGCCCACCGCCGGTAGAAACATAGAGTATGACGAAAGCCTGACCAGCCCACCGCCGATAGAAACATAGAGTATGAAGAAAGTCCGACACGCCCACCGCCGGTAGAAATATAGAGTATGAAGAAAGCCTGACCAGCCCACCAAGGAAGAAAGTCCGACCCTCCCACCGCCAGTAGAAATATAGAGTATGAAGAAAGTCTGACCAGCCCACCGCCGGTAGAAATATAAAGTAGGAAGAAAGTCCGAACCGCCCACCACCGGTAGAAATATAGAGTAGGAAGAAAGCCTGACCCGCCCACCTCCGGTAGAAATAAAGAGTAGGAAGAAAGTCCGACCCGCCCACATCCGGTAGAAATATAGATTAGGAAAAAAGACCGACCCGCCCACAACCGGTAGAAATATAGAGCATGAAGAAAGCTCGACTCGCCAACCACAGGTAGAAATATAGAGTAGGAAGAATGTCCGATCCGCCCAACGCAGGTAGAAATATAGAGTAGGATGAAAGTCCGACCCACCTACCGCTGGTAGAAATATAGAGTAGGATGAAAGTCCGACCCACCCACGGCCTGTAGAAATATAGAGTAGGAAGGAAGCCCGACCAGCCCACCTCCGGTAGAAATATAGAGTAGGAAGAAAGCCCGACCCGCCCACTTCCGGTAGAAATTAGAGCAGGAAGAAAGCCCAACCCGCCCACCTCCGCTAGAAATATAGAGTAGGAAAAAAGCCCGACCAGCACACCAAGGAAGAAAGCCCGACCCGCCCACTACCAGTAGAAATATAGAGCAGGTAAAAAGTCCGACCCGCCCACCACCGGTAGAAATATAGAGCAGGAAGAAAGCCCGACGAGCCCACCAAGGAAGAAAGTCCGACCCGCCCACCACCGGATGAAATTTAGAGCAGGAAGAAAGTCCGACCCGCCCACCACCGGTAGAAATATAGAGCAGGAAGAAAGCCTGACCCGCCCACCGCCGGTAGAAATATAGAATAGGAAGGAAGTTCGACCCGCCCACCACCGGTAGAAATATAGAATAGGATGAAAGCCCGACCGCCCACCACCGGTAGACATATAGAGCAGGAAGAAAGCCTGATCCGCCCACCGCCGGTAGAAATATAGAGTAGGAAGAATGCCTGACCCGCACACCGCCGGTAGAAATATTGAGCAGGAAGAAAGGCCGACCCGCACACCACCGGTAGAAATAAAGAGTAGGAAGAAAGCCTAATCCGCCCACCACCAGTAGAAATATAGAGCAGGTAAAAAGTCCGACCCGCCCACCACCGGTAGAAATATAGAGCAGGAAGAAAGCCCGACGAGCCCACCAAGGAAGAAAGTCCGACCCGCCCACCACCGGATGAAATTTAGAGCAGGAAGAAAGTCCGACCCGCCCACCACCGGTAGAAATATAGAGCAGGAAGAAAGCCTGACCCGCCCACCGCCGGTAGAAATATAGAATAGGAAGGAAGTTCGACCCGCCCACCACCGGTAGAAATATAGAATAGGACGAAAGCCCGACCGCCCACCACCGGTAGACATATAGAGCAGGAAGAAAGCCTGATCCGCCCACCGCCGGTAGAAATATAGAGTAGGAAGAATGCCTGACCCGCACACCGCCGGTAGAAATATTGAGCAGGAAGAAAGGCCGACCCGCCCACCACCGGTAGAAATAAAGAGTAGGAAGAAAGCCTGAACGCCCACCGCCGGTAGAAATATAGAGTAGGAAGAAAGTCCGACCAGCCCACCACCGGTAGAAATATAGAGTAGGAAGAAAGGCCGACCCGCTCACCACTGGTAGAAATAAATAGTAGGAAGAAAGACTGACATGCCCACCGCCGGTAGAAATATAGAGTAGGAAGAAAGTCCGACCCGCCCACCACCGGTACAAATATAGAGTAGGAAGAAAGCCTGACACGCCCACTACCGGTAGAAATATAGAGTAAGAAGAAAGCCTGACCCGCCCACCGCCAGTAGAGATATTGAGCAGGAAGAAAAGCCGATCCGCCCACCACCGGTAGAAATAAATAGTAGGAAGAAAGTCCGACCCGCACACCACCGGTAGAAATATAGAGTAGGAAGAAAGCCCGACCCACCCACCACCGGAAGAAATATAGAGTAGGAAGAAAGCCTGACCCGCCCACCACCGGTAGAAATATAGAGCAGGAAGTAAGCCCGCCCTGCCCACCAAGGAAGAAAGTCCGACCCGCCCACCACCGGTAGAAATATAGAGTATGAAGAAAGCCTGATCAGCCCACCAAGGAAGAAAGTCCGACCCGCCCACCGCCGGTAGAAATATAGAGTATGAAGAAAGCCTGACCAGCCCACCAAGGAAGAAAGTCCGACCCGCCCACAGCCAGTAGAAATATAGAGTATGAAGAAAGCCTGACCAGCCCACCAAAGAAGAAAGTCCGACCCGCCCACCACCAGTAGAAATATAGAGTAGGAAGAAAGACTGACCCGCCCACCACCGGTAGAAATATAGAGCAGGAAGTAAGCCCGCCCTGCCCACCAAGGAAGAAAGTCCGATCGCCCACCGCCGGTAGAAACATAGAGTATGACGAAAGCCTGACCAGCCCACCGCCGATAGAAACATAGAGTATGAAGAAAGTCCGACACGCCCACCGCCGGTAGAAATATAGAGTATGAAGAAAGCCTGACCAGCCCACCAAGGAAGAAAGTCCGACCCTCCCACCGCCAGTAGAAATATAGAGTATGAAGAAAGTCTGACCAGCCCACCGCCGGTAGAAATATAAAGTAGGAAGAAAGTCCGAACCGCCCACCACCGGTAGAAATATAGAGTAGGAAGAAAGCCTGACCCGCCCACCTCCGGTAGAAATAAAGAGTAGGAAGAAAGTCCGACCCGCCCACATCCGGTAGAAATATAGATTAGGAAAAAAGACCGACCCGCCCACAACGGTAGAAATATAGAGCATGAAGAAAGCTCGACTCGCCAACCACAGGTAGAAATATAGAGTAGGAAGAATGTCCGATCCGCCCACGCAGGTAGAAATATAGAGTAGGATGAAAGTCCGACCCACCTACCGCTGGTAGAAATATAGAGTAGGATGAAAGTCCGACCCACCCACGGCCTGTAGAAATATAGAGTAGGAAGGAAGCCCGACCAGCCCACCTCCGGTAGAAATATAGAGTAGGAAGAAAGCCCGACCCGCCCACTTCCGGTAGAAATTAGAGCAGGAAGAAAGCCCAACCCGCCCACCTCCGCTAGAAATATAGAGTAGGAAAAAAGCCCGACCAGCACACCAAGGAAGAAAGCCCGACCCGCCCACTACCAGTAGAAATATAGAGCAGGTAAAAAGTCCGACCCGCCCACCACCGGTAGAAATATAGAGCAGGAAGAAAGCCCGACGAGCCCACCAAGGAAGAAAGTCCGACCCGCCCACCACCGGATGAAATTTAGAGCAGGAAGAAAGTCCGACCCGCCCACCACCGGTAGAAATATAGAGCAGGAAGAAAGCCTGACCCGCCCACCGCCGGTAGAAATATAGAATAGGAAGGAAGTTCGACCCGCCCACCACCGGTAGAAATATAGAATAGGATGAAAGCCCGACCGCCCACCACCGGTAGACATATAGAGCAGGAAGAAAGCCTGATCCGCCCACCGCCGGTAGAAATATAGAGTAGGAAGAATGCCTGACCCGCACACCGCCGGTAGAAATATTGAGCAGGAAGAAAGGCCGACCCGCACACCACCGGTAGAAATAAAGAGTAGGAAGAAAGCCTAATCCGCCCACCACCAGTAGAAATATAGAGCAGGTAAAAAGTCCGACCCGCCCACCACCGGTAGAAATATAGAGCAGGAAGAAAGCCCGACGAGCCCACCAAGGAAGAAAGTCCGACCCGCCCACCACCGGATGAAATTTAGAGCAGGAAGAAAGTCCGACCCGCCCACCACCGGTAGAAATATAGAGCAGGAAGAAAGCCTGACCCGCCCACCGCCGGTAGAAATATAGAATAGGAAGGAAGTTCGACCCGCCCACCACCGGTAGAAATATAGAATAGGATGAAAGCCCGACCGCCCACCACCGGTAGACATATAGAGCAGGAAGAAAGCCTGATCCGCCCACCGCCGGTAGAAATATAGAGTAGGAAGAATGCCTGACCCGCACACCGCCGGTAGAAATATTGAGCAGGAAGAAAGGCCGACCCGCACACCACCGGTAGAAATAAAGAGTAGGAAGAAAGCCTGATACGCCCACCGCCGGTAGAAATATAGAGTAGGTAGAAAGTCCGACCAGCCCACCACCGGTAGAAATATAGAGTAGGAAGAAAGGCCGACCCGCTCACCACTGGTAGAAATAAATAGTAGGAAGAAAGACTGACATGCCCACCGCCGGTAGAAATATAGAGTAGGAAGAAAGTCCGACCCGCCCACCACCGGTACAAATATAGAGTAGGAAGAAACCCTGACACGCCCACTACCGGTAGAAATATAGAGTAAGAAGAAAGCCTGACCCGCCCACCGCCAGTAGAGATATTGAGCAGGAAGAAAAGCCGATCCGCCCACCACCGGTAGAAATAAATAGTAGGAAGAAAGTCCGACCCGCCCACCACCGGTAGAAATATAGAGTTGGAAGAAAGCTTGAACCGCCCACCGCCGGTAGAAATATTGAGCAGGAAGAAAGGCCGACCCGCCCACCACCGGTAGAAATAAAGAGTAGGAAGAAAGCCTGAAACGCCCACCGCCGGTAGAAATATAGAGTAGGAAGAAAGTCCGACCAGCCCACCACCGGTAGAAATATAGAGTAGGAAGAAAGGCCGACCCGCTCACCACTGGTAGAAATAAATAGTAGGAAGAAAGACTGACATGCCCACCGCCGGTAGAAATATAGAGTAGGAAGAAAGTCCGACCCGCCCACCACCGGTACAAATATAGAGTAGGAAGAAAGCCTGACACGCCCACTACCGGTAGAAATATAGAGTAAGAAGAAAGCCTGACCCGCCCACCGCCAGTAGAGATATTGAGCAGGAAGAAAAGCCGATCCGCCCACCACCGGTAGAAATAAATAGTAGGAAGAAAGTCCGACCCGCACACCACCGGTAGAAATATAGGTAGGAAGAAAGCCCGACCCAACCACCACGGAAGAAATATAGAGTAGGAAGAAAGCCTGACCCGCCCACCACCGGTAGAAATATAGAGCAGGAAGTAAGCCCGCCCTGCCAACCAAGGAAGAAAGTCCGACCCGCCCACCACCGGTAGAAATATAGAGTATGAAGAAAGCCTGATCAGCCCACCAAGGAAGAAAGTCCGACCCGCCCACCGCCGGTAGAAATATAGAGTATGAAGAAAGCCTGACCAGCCCACCAAGGAAGAAAGTCCGACCCGCCCACAGCCAGTAGAAATATAGAGTATGAAGAAAGCCTGACCAGCCCACCAAAGAAGAAAGTCCGACCCGCCCACCACCAGTAGAAATATAGAGTAGGAAGAAAGACTGACCCGCCCACCACCGGTAGAAATATAGAGCAGGAAGTAAGCCCGCCCTGCCCACCAAGGAAGAAAGTCCGATCCGCCCACCGCCTGTAGAAACATAGAGTATGACGAAAGCCTGACCAGCCCACCGCCGATAGAAACATAGAGTATGAAGAAAGTCCGACACGCCCACCGCCGGTAGAAATATAGAGTATGAAGAAAGTCTGACCAGCCCACCGCCGGTAGAAATATAAAGTATGAAGAAAGCCTGACCAGCCCACCAAGGAAGAAAGTCCGACCCTCCCACCGCCAGTAGAAATATAGAGTATGAAGAAAGTCTGACCAGCCCACCGCCGGTAGAAATATAAAGTAGGAAGAAAGTCCGAACCGCCCACCACCGGTAGAAATATAGAGTAGGAAGAAAGCCTGACCCGCCCACCTCCGGTAGAAATAAAGAGTAGGAAGAAAGTCCGACCCGCCCACATCCGGTAGAAATATAGATTAGGAAAAAAGACCGACCCGCCCACACCGGTAGAAATATAGAGCATGAAGAAAGCTCGACTCGCCAACCACAGGTAGAAATATAGAGTAGGAAGAATGTCGATCCGCCCAACGCAGGTAGAAATATAGAGTAGGATGAAAGTCTGACCCGCCTACCTCTGGTAGAAATATAGAGTAGGATGAAAGTCCGACCCACCCATGTTCTGTAGAATTATAGAGTAGGAAGGAAGCCCGACCAGCCCACCTCCGGTAGAAATATAGAGTAGGAAGAAAGCCCGACCCGCCCACCTCCGGTAGAAATATAGAGCAGGAAGAAATCCCGACCCTCCCACCTCCGGTAGAAATATAGAGTAGGAAGAAAGCCCGCCCAGCACACCAAGGAAAGAAGCCCGACCCGCCCACTACCAGTAGAAATATAGAGCAGGTAAAAGTCCGACCCGCCCACCACCGGTAGAATATAGAGCAGTAAGAAAGCCCGACGAGCCCCCAAGGAAGAAAGTCCGACCCGCCCCACCGGATGAAATTTAGAGCAGGAAGAAAGTCCGACCCCGCCCACCCACCGTAGAAATATAGAGCAGGAAGAAGCCTGACTGACCCGCCACCGCCGGTACGTAGATAATATAGACAAGAAGGAAGTTCGACCCGCCCACCACCGTAGAAAATATAGAATAGGATGAAAGCCCGACCGCCCACCACCGGTAGACATATAGAGCAGGAAGAAAGCCTGATCCGCCCACCGCCGGTAGAAATATAGAGTAGGAAGAATGCCTGACCCGCACACCGCCGGTAGAAATATTGAGCAGGAAGAAAGGCCGACCCGCACACCACCGGTAGAAATAAAGAGTAGGAAGAAAGCCTAATCCGCCCACCACCAGTAGAAATATAGAGCAGGTAAAAAGTCCGACCCGCCCACCACCGGTAGAAATATAGAGCAGGAAGAAAGCCCGACGAGCCCACCAAGGAAGAAAGTCCGACCCGCCCACCACCGGATGAAATTTAGAGCAGGAAGAAAGTCCGACCCGCCCACCACCGGTAGAAATATAGAGCAGGAAGAAAGCCTGACCCGCCCACCGCCGGTAGAAATATAGAATAGGAAGGAAGTTCGACCCGCCCACCACCGGTAGAAATATAGAATAGGACGAAAGCCCGACCGCCCACCACCGGTAGACATATAGAGCAGGAAGAAAGCCTGATCCGCCCACCGCCGGTAGAAATATAGAGTAGGAAGAATGCCTGACCCGCACACCGCCGGTAGAAATATTGAGCAGGAAGAAAGGCCGACCCGCCCACCACCGGTAGAAATAAAGAGTAGGAAGAAAGCCTGAAACGCCCACCGCCGGTAGAAATATAGAGTAGGAAGAAAGTCCGACCAGCCCACCACCGGTAGAAATATAGAGTAGGAAGAAAGGCCGACCCGCTCACCACTGGTAGAAATAAATAGTAGGAAGAAAGACTGACATGCCCACCGCCGGTAGAAATATAGAGTAGGAAGAAAGTCCGACCCGCCCACCACCGGTACAAATATAGAGTAGGAAGAAACCCTGACACGCCCACTACCGGTAGAAATATAGAGTAAGAAGAAAGCCTGACCCGCCCACCGCCAGTAGAGATATTGAGCAGGAAGAAAAGCCGATCCGCCCACCACCGGTAGAAATAAATAGTAGGAAGAAAGTCCGACCCGCCCACCACCGGTAGAAATATAGAGTTGGAAGAAAGCTTGAACCGCCCACCGCCGGTAGAAATATTGAGCAGGAAGAAAGGCCGACCCGCCCACCACCGGTAGAAATAAAGAGTAGGAAGAAAGCCTGAAACGCCCACCGCCGGTAGAAATATAGAGTAGGAAGAAAGTCCGACCAGCCCACCACCGGTAGAAATATAGAGTAGGAAGAAAGGCCGACCCGCTCACCACTGGTAGAAATAAATAGTAGGAAGAAAGACTGACATGCCCACCGCCGGTAGAAATATAGAGTAGGAAGAAAGTCCGACCCGCCCACCACCGGTACAAATATAGAGTAGGAAGAAAGCCTGACACGCCCACTACCGGTAGAAATATAGAGTAAGAAGAAAGCCTGACCCGCCCACCGCCAGTAGAGATATTGAGCAGGAAGAAAAGCCGATCCGCCCACCACCGGTAGAAATAAATAGTAGGAAGAAAGTCCGACCCGCACACCACCGGTAGAAATATAGAGTAGGAAGAAAGCCCGACCCACCCACCACCGGAAGAAATATAGAGTAGGAAGAAAGCCTGACCCGCCCACCACCGGTAGAAATATAGAGCAGGAAGTAAGCCCGCCCTGCCCACCAAGGAAGAAAGTCCGACCCGCCCACCACCGGTAGAAATATAGAGTATGAAGAAAGCCTGATCAGCCCACCAAGGAAGAAAGTCCGACCCGCCCACCGCCGGTAGAAATATAGAGTATGAAGAAAGCCTGACCAGCCCACCAAGGAAGAAAGTCCGACCCGCCCACAGCCAGTAGAAATATAGAGTATGAAGAAAGCCTGACCAGCCCACCAAAGAAGAAAGTCCGACCCGCCCACCACCAGTAGAAATATAGAGTAGGAAGAAAGACTGACCCGCCCACCACCGGTAGAAATATAGAGCAGGAAGTAAGCCCGCCCTGCCCACCAAGGAAGAAAGTCCGATCCGCCCACCGCCTGTAGAAACATAGAGTATGACGAAAGCCTGACCAGCCCACCGCCGATAGAAACATAGAGTATGAAGAAAGTCCGACACGCCCACCGCCGGTAGAAATATAGAGTATGAAGAAAGTCTGACCAGCCCACCGCCGGTAGAAATATAAAGTATGAAGAAAGCCTGACCAGCCCACCAAGGAAGAAAGTCCGACCCTCCCACCGCCAGTAGAAATATAGAGTATGAAGAAAGTCTGACCAGCCCACCGCCGGTAGAAATATAAAGTAGGAAGAAAGTCCGAACCGCCCACCACCGGTAGAAATATAGAGTAGGAAGAAAGCCTGACCCGCCCACCTCCGGTAGAAATAAAGAGTAGGAAGAAAGTCCGACCCGCCCACATCCGGTAGAAATATAGATTAGGAAAAAAGACCGACCCGCCCACAACCGGTAGAAATATAGAGCATGAAGAAAGCTCGACTCGCCAACCACAGGTAGAAATATAGAGTAGGAAGAATGTCCGATCCGCCCAACGCCGGTAGAAATATAGAGTAGGATGAAAGTCCGACCCACCTACCGCTTGTAGAAATATAGAGTAGGATGAAAGTCCGACCCACCCACGGCCTGTAGAAATATAGAGTAGGAAGGAAGCCCGACCAGCCCACCTCCGGTAGAAATATAGAGTAGGAAGAAAGCCCGACCCGCCCACTTCCGGTAGAAATTAGAGCAGGAAGAAAGCCCAACCCGCCCACCTCCGCTAGAAATATAGAGTAGGAAAAAAGCCCGACCAGCACACCATGGAAGAAAGCCCGACCCGCCCACTACCAGTAGAAATATAGAGCAGGTAAAAAGTCCGACCCGCCCACCACCGGTAGAAATATAGAGCAGGAAGAAAGCCCGACGAGCCCACCAAGGAAGAAAGTCCGACCCGCCCACCACCGGATGAAATTTAGAGCAGGAAGAAAGTCCGACCCGCCCACCACCGGTAGAAATATAGAGCAGGAAGAAAGCCTGACCCGCCCACCGCCGGTAGAAATATAGAATAGGAAGGAAGTTCGACCCGCCCACCACCGGTAGAAATATAGAATAGGATGAAAGCCCGACCGCCCACCACCGGTAGACATATAGAGCAGGAAGAAAGCCTGATCCGCCCACCGCCGGTAGAAATATAGAGTAGGAAGAATGCCTGACCCGCACACCGCCGGTAGAAATATTGAGCAGGAAGAAAGGCCGACCCGCACACCACCGGTAGAAATAAAGAGTAGGAAGAAAGCCTAATCCGCCCACCACCAGTAGAAATATAGAGCAGGTAAAAAGTCCGACCCGCCCACCACCGGTAGAAATATAGAGTAGGAAGAATGCCTGATCCGCACACCGCCGGTAGAAATATTGAGCAGGAAGAAAGCCTGACCCGCCCACCACCGGTAGAAAGCCTGACCCGCCCACCACCGGTAGAAAGCCTGACCCGCACACCACCGGTAGAAAGCCTGACACGCCCACCACCAGTAGAAATATAGAGTATGAAGAAAGCCTGACCCGCCGACCACCGGTGGAAAGCCTGACCCGCCCACCACCGGTCGAATGCCCGATCCGCCCACCTCCGGTAGAAATATAGAGTAGGAAGAAAGCCTGACCCGCCCGCCACCACCATAGAAATCTAGAGTAGGAAGAAAGCCCGATACGCGCACCTACGGTAGAAATATAGAGTAGGAAGAATGCCTGATCCGCACACCGCCGGTAGAAATATTGAGCAGGAAGAAAGCCTGACCCGCCCACCACCGGTAGAAAGCCTGACCCGCCCACCACCGGTAGACAGCCTGACACGCACACCACCGGTAGAAAGCCTGACACGCCCACCACCAGTAGAAATATAGAGTATGAAGAAAGCCTGACCCGCCGACCACCGGTGGAAAGCCTGACCCGCCCACCACCGGTCGAATGCCCGATCCGCCCACCTCCGGTAGAAATATAGAGTAGGAAGAAAGCCTGACCCGCCCACCACCGGTAGATATATAGAGTAGGAAGAAATGTCGACCCGCCTATGACAGATAGAAATATAGAGTAGGAAGAAAGCCTGACCTGCCCACCGCCGTTAGAAATATAGAGTAGGAATAAGGCCCGACACATCCACCACCGGTAGAAATATAGAGCAGGAAAAAAGTCCGCTCGTCCACCGCCCGTAGAAATATAGAGCAGGAAAAAAGTCCGACTCGCCCACCGCCGGTAGAAATATAGAGTAGGAAGAAAGCCTGACCCGCCCACCGCCGGTAGAAATATAGAGCAGGAAAACAGTTCGACTCGCCCACCGCCGGTAGAAATATAGAGCAGGAAAAAAGTGCGACCCGCCCACCGCCAGTAGAAATATAGAGTATGATGAAAGCCTGACCAGCCCACCACCGGTAGAAATATAGAGCAGGAAAAAAGTCCGACCAGCCCACCTCCGGTAGAAATATAGAGTAGGAAGAAAGCCTGACACGCCCACAACCTGTAGAAATATATAGAGTAGGAAACAAGCCTGACCCGCAAACCACCTGTAGAAATATAAAGTAGGAAAAATGCCTAACCCGCCCACCACCGGTAGAAACATAGAGCAGGAAAAAAGTCCGACACGCCCACCGCCTGTTGAAATATATAGAGTAGGAAAAAAGCCTGACCCGCCCAACACATGTAGAAATATAGAGTAGGAAGAAAGCCTGACCAGCCCACCACCTGTAGAAATATAGAGCAGGAAGAAATCTCGACCCGCCCACTACCATTGGTAGAAATATATAGTAGGAAGAAAGCCTGACCCGCCCACCGCCGGTAGAAATATAGAGCAGGAAGAAAGTCCGACCCGCCCACCTCCGGTAGAAATATAGAGTAGGAAGAAAGCCTGACACACCCACCACTTGTAGAAATATAGATTACGAAGAATGCCTGACACGCCCACCACCTGTAGAAATATAGAGTAGGAAACAAGCCCGACCCACCCACCATCGGTAGAAATATAGAGTAGGAAGAAAGCCTGACCCGCCCACCACCAGTAGAAATCTAGAGTAGGAAGAAAGCCCGACACGCCCACTTACGGTAGAAATATAGAGTAGGAAGAAAGTCCGACCCGCCCACCTCCGGTAGAAATATAGAGTAGGAAGTAAGTCCGACCCGCCCACCTCCGGGAGAAATATAGAGTAGGAAGAAAGTCCGACCCGCCCACCTCCTGTAGAAATATAGAGTAGGAAGAAAGTCCGACCCGCCCACCTCCTGTAGAAATATAGAGTAGGAAGAAAGCCTGACCCGCCCACCACCGGTAGAAATATAGAGTAGGGAGAAATCTCGACCCGCCTATCACAGACAGAAATATAGAGTAGGAAGAAAGCCTGACCCGCCCACATCCGGTAGAAATATAGAGTAGGAATAAGACCCGACACGTCCACCACCGGTAGAAATATAGAGTAGGAATAAAGCCCCACCAGCCCACCGCCGGTAGCAATATAGAGCAGGAAAAAAAGTCCGCTCGTCCACCGCCCGTAGAACTATAGAGCAGGAAAAAAGTCCGACTCGCCCTCCGCCGGTAGAAATATAGAGTAGGAAGAAAGCCTGACCCGCCCACCGCCGGTAGAAATATAGAGCAGGAAAAAAGTTCGACTCACCAACCTCCGGTAGAAATATAGAGTAGGAAGAAAGCCTGACCTGTAGAAATATAGAGTAGGAATAAAGCCCCACCAGCCCACCGCCGGTAGCAATATAGAGCAGGAAAAAAGTCCGCTCGTCCACCGCCCGTAGAAATATAGAGCAGGAAAAAAGTTCGACTCGCCCACCGCCGGTAGAAATATAGAGTAGGAAGAAAGCCTGACACGCCCACCGCCGGTAGAAATATAGAGCAGGAAAAAAGTGCTACCCGCCCACCGCCGGTAGAAATATAGAGTATGAAGAAAGCCTGACCTGTAGAAATATAGAGTATGAAGAATGCCTGACCCACCCACCTCCGGTAGAAATATAGAGCAGGAAAAAAGTCCGACTCGCCCACCGTCGGTAGAAATATAGAGTAGGAAGAAAGCTTGACCAGCCCACCACCAGTAAAAATATAGAGTAGGAAGAAATCTCGACCCGCCCACCACTGGTAGAAATATAGAGTAGGAAGAAAGCCTGACACACCCACCACTTGTAGAAATATAGAGTAGGAAGAATGCCTGACACGCCCACCACCTGTGGAAATATAGAGTAGGAAAAAAGCCCGACCCACCAACCACCGGTAGAAATATAGAGTAGGAAGAAAGCCTGACCCGCCCACCACCAGTAGAAATCTAGAGTACGAAGAATGTCCGACCCGCCCACCTACGGTAGAAATATAGAGTAGGAAGAAAGTCCGACCCGCCCACCTCCGTTAGAAATATAGAGTAGGAAGAAAGTCCGACCCGCCCACCTCCGGTAGAAATATAGATTAGGAAAAAAGTCCGCTCGTCCACCGCCCGTAGAAATATAGAGCAGGAAAAAAGTCCGACTCGCCCACCGCCGGTAGCAATATAGAGTAGGAAGAAAGCCTGACCCGCCCACCGCCGATAGAAATATAGAGCAGGAAAAAAGTGCGACCCGCCCACCGCCAGTAGAAATATAGAGTATGAAGAAAGCCTGACCTGTAGAAATATAGAGTAGGAAGAATGCCTGACCCGCCCACCGCCGGTAGAAATATAGAGCAGGAAAAAAATCCGACTCGCCCACCGCCGGTAGAAATATAGAGTAGGAAAAAAGCTTGACCAGCCCACCACCAGTAAAAATATAGAGTAGGAAGAAATCTGGACCCGCCCACCACTGGTAGAAATATAGTGTAGGAAGAAAGCCTGACCCGCCCACCGCCGGTAGAAATATAGAGCAGGAAGAAAGTCCGACCCGCCCACCTCCGGTAGAAATATAGAGTAGGAAGAAAGCCTGACATACCCACCACTTGTAGAAATATAGATTACGAAGAATGCCTGACACGCCCACCACCTGTAGAAA
>CM026387.1:37185885-37234596 GCA_014843695.1 Archivesica marissinica
CGACCAGCCCACCTCCGGTAAGAAATATAGAGTAGGATGACAGTCCGACCCACTCATCGCCTGTAGAAATATAGAGTAGGAAAAAAGCCCGACCAGTCCACCTCCGGTAGAAATATAGAGTAGGAAGAAAGCCCGACCAGCCCACCTCCGGTAAGAAATATAGAGTAGGAAGAAAGCCCGACCGCCCACCTCCGGTAGAAATTAGAGCAGGAAGAAAGTCCGACCCGCCCACCACCGGTAGAAATATAGAGCAGGAAGAAAGTCCGACCCGCCCACCACCGGTAGAAATATAGAGTAGGAAGAAAGCCCGACCCGCCCACCAAGGGTAGACATATAGAGCAGGAAGAAAGCCTGACTCGCCCACCGCCGGTAGAAATATAGAGTAGGAAGAAAGCCCGACCCGCCCACCAAGGGTAGACATATAGAGCAGGAAGAAAGCCTGACCCGCCCACCGCCGGTAGAAATATAGAGTAGGAAGAAAGCCTGACCCGTCCACCGCCGGAAGAAATATAGAGTAGGAAGAAAGCCTGACCCGCCCACCGCCGGTAGAAATATTGAGCAGCAAGAAAGTCCGTCCCGCCCACCACCGGTAGAAATATAGAGCAGGAAGAAAGCCCGACGAGCCCACCAAGGAAGAAAGTCCGACCCGCCCACCACCGGTTGAAATATAGAGCAGGTAGAAAGTCTGACCCGCCCACAACCGGTAGAAATATAGAGTTGGAAGAAAGCTTGAACCGCCCACCGCCGGTAGAAATATTGAGCAGGAAGAAAGGCCGACCCGCCCACCACCGGTAGAAATAAAGAGTAGGAAGAAAGCCTGAAACGCCCACCGCCGGTAGAAATATAGAGTAGGAAGAAAGTCCGACCAGCCCACCACCGGTAGAAATATAGAGTAGGAAGAAAGGCCGACCCGCTCACCACTGGTAGAAATAAATAGTAGGAAGAAAGACTGACATGCCCACCGCCGGTAGAAATATAGAGTAGGAAGAAAGTCCGACCCGCCCACCACCGGTACAAATATAGAGTAGGAAGAAAGCCTGACCGCCCACTACCGGTAGAAATATAGAGTAAGAAGAAAGCCTGACCCGCCCACCGCCAGTAGAGATATTGAGCAGGAAGAAAGCCGATCACGCCAATCCCACCGGTAGAAATAAATAGTAGAAGAAGTCCGACCCGCACACCACCGGTAGAAATATAGAGTAGAAGAAAGCCCGACCCACCCACCACCGGAAATATAATAGTAGGAAGACAGCCTGACCCCTCCCACCACCGGTAGAAATATAGAGCAGGAAGTAAGCCCGCCCTGCCCACCAAGAAGAAGTCCGACCCGCCCCACACCGGTAGAAATATAGAGTATGAAGAAAGCCTGATCAGCCCACCAAGAAGAAAGTCCGACCCGCCCACCGCCGGTAGAAATATATAGTATGAAGAACGCCTGACCAGCCCACCAGGAAGAAGTCCGACCCGCCCACAGCCAGTAGAATAAGATTATGAAGAAGCTGACCAGCCCCAAGAAGAAAGTCCGACCCGCCCACCACCAGTAAAATATATAGTAGGAAGAAAGACTGAAACCCGCCCCCACCGGTAGAAATATAGAGCAAGTAAGCCCGCCCTGCCCACCAAGGAAGAAAGCCGATCTCCCCCGCCGTAGAAACATAGAGTATGACGAAAGCCTGACCAGCCCACCGCCGATAGAAACATAGAGTATGAAGAAAGTCCGACACGCCCACCGCCGGTAGAAATATAGAGTATGAAGAAAGCCTGACCAGCCCACCAAGGAAGAAAGTCCGACCCTCCCACCGCCAGTAGAAATATAGAGTATGAAGAAAGTCTGACCAGCCCACCGCCGGTAGAAATATAAAGTAGGAAGAAAGTCCGAACCGCCCACCACCGGTAGAAATATAGAGTAGGAAGAAAGCCTGACCCGCCCACCTCCGGTAGAAATAAAGAGTAGGAAGAAAGTCCGACCCGCCCACATCCGGTAGAAATATAGATTAGGAAAAAAGACCGACCCGCCCACAACCGGTAGAAATATAGAGCATGAAGAAAGCTCGACTCGCCAACCACAGGTAGAAATATAGAGTAGGAAGAATGTCCGATCCGCCCAACGCAGGTAGAAATATAGAGTAGGATGAAAGTCCGACCCACCTACCGCTGGTAGAAATATAGAGTAGGATGAAAGTCCGACCCACCCACGGCCTGTAGAAATATAGAGTAGGAAGGAAGCCCGACCAGCCCACCTCCGGTAGAAATATAGAGTAGGAAGAAAGCCCGACCCGCCCACTTCCGGTAGAAATTAGAGCAGGAAGAAAGCCCAACCCGCCCACCTCCGCTAGAAATATAGAGTAGGAAAAAAGCCCGACCAGCACACCAAGGAAGAAAGCCCGACCCGCCCACTACCAGTAGAAATATAGAGCAGGTAAAAAGTCCGACCCGCCCACCACCGGTAGAAATATAGAGCAGGAAGAAAGCCCGACGAGCCCACCAAGGAAGAAAGTCCGACCCGCCCACCACCGGATGAAATTTAGAGCAGGAAGAAAGTCCGACCCGCCCACCACCGGTAGAAATATAGAGCAGGAAGAAAGCCTGACCCGCCCACCGCCGGTAGAAATATAGAATAGGAAGGAAGTTCGACCCGCCCACCACCGGTAGAAATATAGAATAGGATGAAAGCCCGACCGCCCACCACCGGTAGACATATAGAGCAGGAAGAAAGCCTGATCCGCCCACCGCCGGTAGAAATATAGAGTAGGAAGAATGCCTGACCCGCACACCGCCGGTAGAAATATTGAGCAGGAAGAAAGGCCGACCCGCACACCACCGGTAGAAATAAAGAGTAGGAAGAAAGCCTAATCCGCCCACCACCAGTAGAAATATAGAGCAGGTAAAAAGTCCGACCCGCCCACCACCGGTAGAAATATAGAGCAGGAAGAAAGCCCGACGAGCCCACCAAGGAAGAAAGTCCGACCCGCCCACCACCGGATGAAATTTAGAGCAGGAAGAAAGTCCGACCCGCCCACCACCGGTAGAAATATAGAGCAGGAAGAAAGCCTGACCCGCCCACCGCCGGTAGAAATATAGAATAGGAAGGAAGTTCGACCCGCCCACCACCGGTAGAAATATAGAATAGGACGAAGCCCGACCGCCCACCACCGGTAGACATATAGCAGGAAGAAAGCCTGATCCGCCCACCGCCGGTAGAATATAGAGTAGGAAGAATGCCTGACCCGCACACCGCCGGTAGAAATATTGAGCAGGAAGAAAGGCCGACCCGCCCACCACCGGTAGAAATAAAGAGTAGGAAGAAAGCCTGAAACGCCCACCGCCGGTAGAAATATAGAGTAGGAAGAAAGTCCGACCAGCCCACCACCGGTAGAAATATAGAGTAGGAAGAAAGGCCGACCCGCTCACCACTGGTAGAAATAAATAGTAGGAAGAAAGACTGACATGCCCACCGCCGGTAGAAATATAGAGTAGGAAGAAAGTCCGACCCGCCCACCACCGGTACAAATATAGAGTAGGAAGAAACCCTGACACGCCCACTACCGGTAGAAATATAGAGTAAGAAGAAAGCCTGACCCGCCCACCGCCAGTAGAGATATTGAGCAGGAAGAAAAGCCGATCCGCCCACCACCGGTAGAAATAAATAGTAGGAAGAAAGTCCGACCCGCACACCACCGGTAGAAATATAGAGTAGGAAGAAAGCCCGACCCACCCACCACCGGAAGAAATATAGAGTAGGAAGAAAGCCTGACCCGCCCACCACCGGTAGAAATATAGAGCAGGAAGTAAGCCCGCCCTGCCCACCAAGGAAGAAAGTCCGACCCGCCCACCACCGGTAGAAATATAGAGTATGAAGAAAGCCTGATCAGCCCACCAAGGAAGAAAGTCCGACCCGCCCACCGCCGGTAGAAATATAGAGTATGAAGAAAGCCTGACCAGCCCACCAAGGAAGAAAGTCCGACCCGCCCACAGCCAGTAGAAATATAGAGTATGAAGAAAGCCTGACCAGCCCACCAAAGAAGAAAGTCCGACCCGCCCACCACCAGTAGAAATATAGAGTAGGAAGAAAGACTGACCCGCCCACCACCGGTAGAAATATAGAGCAGGAAGTAAGCCCGCCCTGCCCACCAAGGAAGAAAGTCCGATCGCCCACCGCCGGTAGAAACATAGAGTATGACGAAAGCCTGACCAGCCCACCGCCGATAGAAACATAGAGTATGAAGAAAGTCCGACACGCCCACCGCCGGTAGAAATATAGAGTATGAAGAAAGCCTGACCAGCCCACCAAGGAAGAAAGTCCGACCCTCCCACCGCCAGTAGAAATATAGAGTATGAAGAAAGTCTGACCAGCCCACCGCCGGTAGAAATATAAAGTAGGAAGAAAGTCCGAACCGCCCACCACCGGTAGAAATATAGAGTAGGAAGAAAGCCTGACCCGCCCACCTCCGGTAGAAATAAAGAGTAGGAAGAAAGTCCGACCCGCCCACATCCGGTAGAAATATAGATTAGGAAAAAAGACCGACCCGCCCACAACCGGTAGAAATATAGAGCATGAAGAAAGCTCGACTCGCCAACCACAGGTAGAAATATAGAGTAGGAAGAATGTCCGATCCGCCCAACGCAGGTAGAAATATAGAGTAGGATGAAAGTCCGACCCACCTACCGCTGGTAGAAATATAGAGTAGGATGAAAGTCCGACCCACCCACGGCCTGTAGAAATATAGAGTAGGAAGGAAGCCCGACCAGCCCACCTCCGGTAGAAATATAGAGTAGGAAGAAAGCCCGACCCGCCCACTTCCGGTAGAAATTAGAGCAGGAAGAAAGCCCAACCCGCCCACCTCCGCTAGAAATATAGAGTAGGAAAAAAGCCCGACCAGCACACCAAGGAAGAAAGCCCGACCCGCCCACTACCAGTAGAAATATAGAGCAGGTAAAAAGTCCGACCCGCCCACCACCGGTAGAAATATAGAGCAGGAAGAAAGCCCGACGAGCCCACCAAGGAAGAAAGTCCGACCCGCCCACCACCGGATGAAATTTAGAGCAGGAAGAAAGTCCGACCCGCCCACCACCGGTAGAAATATAGAGCAGGAAGAAAGCCTGACCCGCCCACCGCCGGTAGAAATATAGAATAGGAAGGAAGTTCGACCCGCCCACCACCGGTAGAAATATAGAATAGGATGAAAGCCCGACCGCCCACCACCGGTAGACATATAGAGCAGGAAGAAAGCCTGATCCGCCCACCGCCGGTAGAAATATAGAGTAGGAAGAATGCCTGACCCGCACACCGCCGGTAGAAATATTGAGCAGGAAGAAAGGCCGACCCGCACACCACCGGTAGAAATAAAGAGTAGGAAGAAAGCCTAATCCGCCCACCACCAGTAGAAATATAGAGCAGGTAAAAAGTCCGACCCGCCCACCACCGGTAGAAATATAGAGCAGGAAGAAAGCCCGACGAGCCCACCAAGGAAGAAAGTCCGACCCGCCCACCACCGGATGAAATTTAGAGCAGGAAGAAAGTCCGACCCGCCCACCACCGGTAGAAATATAGAGCAGGAAGAAAGCCTGACCCGCCCACCGCCGGTAGAAATATAGAATAGGAAGGAAGTTCGACCCGCCCACCACCGGTAGAAATATAGAATAGGACGAAAGCCCGACCGCCCACCACCGGTAGACATATAGAGCAGGAAGAAAGCCTGATCCGCCCACCGCCGGTAGAAATATAGAGTAGGAAGAATGCCTGACCCGCACACCGCCGGTAGAAATATTGAGCAGGAAGAAAGGCCGACCCGCCCACCACCGGTAGAAATAAAGAGTAGGAAGAAAGCCTGAAACGCCCACCGCCGGTAGAAATATAGAGTAGGAAGAAAGTCCGACCAGCCCACCACCGGTAGAAATATAGAGTAGGAAGAAAGGCCGACCCGCTCACCACTGGTAGAAATAAATAGTAGGAAGAAAGACTGACATGCCCACCGCCGGTAGAAATATAGAGTAGGAAGAAAGTCCGACCCGCCCACCACCGGTACAAATATAGAGTAGGAAGAAACCCTGACACGCCCACTACCGGTAGAAATATAGAGTAAGAAGAAAGCCTGACCCGCCCACCGCCAGTAGAGATATTGAGCAGGAAGAAAAGCCGATCCGCCCACCACCGGTAGAAATAAATAGTAGGAAGAAAGTCCGACCCGCCCACCACCGGTAGAAATATAGAGTTGGAAGAAAGCTTGAACCGCCCACCGCCGGTAGAAATATTGAGCAGGAAGAAAGGCCGACCCGCCCACCACCGGTAGAAATAAAGAGTAGGAAGAAAGCCTGAAACGCCCACCGCCGGTAGAAATATAGAGTAGGAAGAAAGTCCGACCAGCCCACCACCGGTAGAAATATAGAGTAGGAAGAAAGGCCGACCCGCTCACCACTGGTAGAAATAAATAGTAGGAAGAAAGACTGACATGCCCACCGCCGGTAGAAATATAGAGTAGGAAGAAAGTCCGACCCGCCCACCACCGGTACAAATATAGAGTAGGAAGAAAGCCTGACACGCCCACTACCGGTAGAAATATAGAGTAAGAAGAAAGCCTGACCCGCCCACCGCCAGTAGAGATATTGAGCAGGAAGAAAAGCCGATCCGCCCACCACCGGTAGAAATAAATAGTAGGAAGAAAGTCCGACCCGCACACCACCGGTAGAAATATAGAGTAGGAAGAAAGCCCGACCCACCCACCACCGGAAGAAATATAGAGTAGGAAGAAAGCCTGACCCGCCCACCACCGGTAGAAATATAGAGCAGGAAGTAAGCCCGCCCTGCCCACCAAGGAAGAAAGTCCGACCCGCCCACCACCGGTAGAAATATAGAGTATGAAGAAAGCCTGATCAGCCCACCAAGGAAGAAAGTCCGACCCGCCCACCGCCGGTAGAAATATAGAGTATGAAGAAAGCCTGACCAGCCCACCAAGGAAGAAAGTCCGACCCGCCCACAGCCAGTAGAAATATAGAGTATGAAGAAAGCCTGACCAGCCCACCAAAGAAGAAAGTCCGACCCGCCCACCACCAGTAGAAATATAGAGTAGGAAGAAAGACTGACCCGCCCACCACCGGTAGAAATATAGAGCAGGAAGTAAGCCCGCCCTGCCCACCAAGGAAGAAAGTCCGATCCGCCCACCGCCTGTAGAAACATAGAGTATGACGAAAGCCTGACCAGCCCACCGCCGATAGAAACATAGAGTATGAAGAAAGTCCGACACGCCCACCGCCGGTAGAAATATAGAGTATGAAGAAAGTCTGACCAGCCCACCGCCGGTAGAAATATAAAGTATGAAGAAAGCCTGACCAGCCCACCAAGGAAGAAAGTCCGACCCTCCCACCGCCAGTAGAAATATAGAGTATGAAGAAAGTCTGACCAGCCCACCGCCGGTAGAAATATAAAGTAGGAAGAAAGTCCGAACCGCCCACCACCGGTAGAAATATAGAGTAGGAAGAAAGCCTGACCCGCCCACCTCCGGTAGAAATAAAGAGTAGGAAGAAAGTCCGACCCGCCCACATCCGGTAGAAATATAGATTAGGAAAAAAGACCGACCCGCCCACAACCGGTAGAAATATAGAGCATGAAGAAAGCTCGACTCGCCAACCACAGGTAGAAATATAGAGTAGGAAGAATGTCCGATCCGCCCAACGCCGGTAGAAATATAGAGTAGGATGAAAGTCCGACCCACCTACCGCTTGTAGAAATATAGAGTAGGATGAAAGTCCGACCCACCCACGGCCTGTAGAAATATAGAGTAGGAAGGAAGCCCGACCAGCCCACCTCCGGTAGAAATATAGAGTAGGAAGAAAGCCCGACCCGCCCACTTCCGGTAGAAATTAGAGCAGGAAGAAAGCCCAACCCGCCCACCTCCGCTAGAAATATAGAGTAGGAAAAAAGCCCGACCAGCACACCATGGAAGAAAGCCCGACCCGCCCACTACCAGTAGAAATATAGAGCAGGTAAAAAGTCCGACCCGCCCACCACCGGTAGAAATATAGAGCAGGAAGAAAGCCCGACGAGCCCACCAAGGAAGAAAGTCCGACCCGCCCACCACCGGATGAAATTTAGAGCAGGAAGAAAGTCCGACCCGCCCACCACCGGTAGAAATATAGAGCAGGAAGAAAGCCTGACCCGCCCACCGCCGGTAGAAATATAGAATAGGAAGGAAGTTCGACCCGCCCACCACCGGTAGAAATATAGAATAGGATGAAAGCCCGACCGCCCACCACCGGTAGACATATAGAGCAGGAAGAAAGCCTGATCCGCCCACCGCCGGTAGAAATATAGAGTAGGAAGAATGCCTGACCCGCACACCGCCGGTAGAAATATTGAGCAGGAAGAAAGGCCGACCCGCACACCACCGGTAGAAATAAAGAGTAGGAAGAAAGCCTAATCCGCCCACCACCAGTAGAAATATAGAGCAGGTAAAAAGTCCGACCCGCCCACCACCGGTAGAAATATAGAGTAGGAAGAATGCCTGATCCGCACACCGCCGGTAGAAATATTGAGCAGGAAGAAAGCCTGACCCGCCCACCACCGGTAGAAAGCCTGACCCGCCCACCACCGGTAGAAAGCCTGACCCGCACACCCCGGTAGAAAGCCTGACACGCCCACCACCAGTAGAAATATAGAGTATGAAGAAAGCCTGACCCGCCGACCACCGGTGGAAAGCCTGACCCGCCCACCACCGGTCTAATGCCCGATCCGCCCACCTCCGGTAGAAATATAGAGTAGGAAGAAAGCCTGACCCGCCCACCACAGTAGAAATCTAGAGTAGGAAGAAAGCCCGATACGCGCACCTACGGTAGAAATATAGAGTAGGAAGAATGCCTGATCCGCACACCGCCGGTAGAAATATTGAGCAGGAAGAAAGCCTGACCCGCCCACCACCGGTAGAAAGCCTGACCCGCCCACCACCGGTAGACAGCCTGACACGCACACCACCGGTAGAAAGCCTGACACGCCCACCACCAGTAGAAATATAGAGTATGAAGAAAGCCTGACCCGCCGACCACCGGTGGAAAGCCTGACCCGCCCACCACCGGTCGAATGCCCGATCCGCCCACCTCCGGTAGAAATATAGAGTAGGAAGAAAGCCTGACCCGCCCACCACCGGTAGATATATAGAGTAGGAAGAAATGTCGACCCGCCTATGACAGATAGAAATATAGAGTAGGAAGAAAGCCTGACCTGCCCACCGCCGTTAGAAATATAGAGTAGGAATAAGGCCCGACACATCCACCACCGGTAGAAATATAGAGCAGGAAAAAAGTCCGCTCGTCCACCGCCCGTAGAAATATAGAGCAGGAAAAAAGTCCGACTCGCCCACCGCCGGTAGAAATATAGAGTAGGAAGAAAGCCTGACCCGCCCACCGCCGGTAGAAATATAGAGCAGGAAAACAGTTCGACTCGCCCACCGCCGGTAGAAATATAGAGCAGGAAAAAAGTGCGACCCGCCCACCGCCAGTAGAAATATAGAGTATGATGAAAGCCTGACCAGCCCACCACCGGTAGAAATATAGAGCAGGAAAAAAGTCCGACCAGCCCACCTCCGGTAGAAATATAGAGTAGGAAGAAAGCCTGACACGCCCACAACCTGTAGAAATATATAGAGTAGGAAACAAGCCTGACCCGCAAACCACCTGTAGAAATATAAAGTAGGAAAAATGCCTAACCCGCCCACCACCGGTAGAAACATAGAGCAGGAAAAAAGTCCGACACGCCCACCGCCTGTTGAAATATATAGAGTAGGAAAAAAGCCTGACCCGCCCAACACATGTAGAAATATAGAGTAGGAAGAAAGCCTGACCAGCCCACCACCTGTAGAAATATAGAGCAGGAAGAAATCTCGACCCGCCCACTACCATTGGTAGAAATATATAGTAGGAAGAAAGCCTGACCCGCCCACCGCCGGTAGAAATATAGAGCAGGAAGAAAGTCCGACCCGCCCACCTCCGGTAGAAATATAGAGTAGGAAGAAAGCCTGACACACCCACCACTTGTAGAAATATAGATTACGAAGAATGCCTGACACGCCCACCACCTGTAGAAATATAGAGTAGGAAACAAGCCCGACCCACCCACCATCGGTAGAAATATAGAGTAGGAAGAAAGCCTGACCCGCCCACCACCAGTAGAAATCTAGAGTAGGAAGAAAGCCCGACACGCCCACTTACGGTAGAAATATAGAGTAGGAAGAAAGTCCGACCCGCCCACCTCCGGTAGAAATATAGAGTAGGAAGTAAGTCCGACCCGCCCACCTCCGGGAGAAATATAGAGTAGGAAGAAAGTCCGACCCGCCCACCTCCTGTAGAAATATAGAGTAGGAAGAAAGTCCGACCCGCCCACCTCCTGTAGAAATATAGAGTAGGAAGAAAGCCTGACCCGCCCACCACCGGTAGAAATATAGAGTAGGGAGAAATCTCGACCCGCCTATCACAGACAGAAATATAGAGTAGGAAGAAAGCCTGACCCGCCCACATCCGGTAGAAATATAGAGTAGGAATAAGACCCGACACGTCCACCACCGGTAGAAATATAGAGTAGGAATAAAGCCCCACCAGCCCACCGCCGGTAGCAATATAGAGCAGGAAAAAAAGTCCGCTCGTCCACCGCCCGTAGAACTATAGAGCAGGAAAAAAGTCCGACTCGCCCTCCGCCGGTAGAAATATAGAGTAGGAAGAAAGCCTGACCCGCCCACCGCCGGTAGAAATATAGAGCAGGAAAAAAGTTCGACTCACCAACCTCCGGTAGAAATATAGAGTAGGAAGAAAGCCTGACCTGTAGAAATATAGAGTAGGAATAAAGCCCCACCAGCCCACCGCCGGTAGCAATATAGAGCAGGAAAAAAGTCCGCTCGTCCACCGCCCGTAGAAATATAGAGCAGGAAAAAAGTTCGACTCGCCCACCGCCGGTAGAAATATAGAGTAGGAAGAAAGCCTGACACGCCCACCGCCGGTAGAAATATAGAGCAGGAAAAAAGTGCTACCCGCCCACCGCCGGTAGAAATATAGAGTATGAAGAAAGCCTGACCTGTAGAAATATAGAGTATGAAGAATGCCTGACCCACCCACCTCCGGTAGAAATATAGAGCAGGAAAAAAGTCCGACTCGCCCACCGTCGGTAGAAATATAGAGTAGGAAGAAAGCTTGACCAGCCCACCACCAGTAAAAATATAGAGTAGGAAGAAATCTCGACCCGCCCACCACTGGTAGAAATATAGAGTAGGAAGAAAGCCTGACACACCCACCACTTGTAGAAATATAGAGTAGGAAGAATGCCTGACACGCCCACCACCTGTGGAAATATAGAGTAGGAAAAAAGCCCGACCCACCAACCACCGGTAGAAATATAGAGTAGGAAGAAAGCCTGACCCGCCCACCACCAGTAGAAATCTAGAGTACGAAGAATGTCCGACCCGCCCACCTACGGTAGAAATATAGAGTAGGAAGAAAGTCCGACCCGCCCACCTCCGTTAGAAATATAGAGTAGGAAGAAAGTCCGACCCGCCCACCTCCGGTAGAAATATAGATTAGGAAAAAAGTCCGCTCGTCCACCGCCCGTAGAAATATAGAGCAGGAAAAAAGTCCGACTCGCCCACCGCCGGTAGCAATATAGAGTAGGAAGAAAGCCTGACCCGCCCACCGCCGATAGAAATATAGAGCAGGAAAAAAGTGCGACCCGCCCACCGCCAGTAGAAATATAGAGTATGAAGAAAGCCTGACCTGTAGAAATATAGAGTAGGAAGAATGCCTGACCCGCCCACCGCCGGTAGAAATATAGAGCAGGAAAAAAATCCGACTCGCCCACCGCCGGTAGAAATATAGAGTAGGAAAAAATCTCGACCCGCCCACCACTGGTAGAAATATAGTGTAGGAAGAAAGCCTGACCCGCCCACCGCCGGTAGAAATATAGAGCAGGAAGAAAGTCCGACCCGCCCACCTCCGGTAGAAATATAGAGTAGGAAGAAAGCCTGACATACCCACCACTTGTAGAAATATAGATTACGAAGAATGCCTGACACGCCCACCACCTGTAGAAATAAAGAGTAGGAAGAAAGTCCGACCCGCCCACCTCCGGTAGAAATATAGAGTAGGAAGAAAGTCCGACCCGCCCACCTCCTGTAGAAATATAGAGTAGGAAGAAATTCCGACCGCCCACCTCCTGTAGAAATATAGAGTACGAAGATAGTCTGACCCGCCCACCACCGGTAGAAATATAGAGTACGAAGAAAGTCCGATCCGCCAACCTCCGGTAGAAATATAGAGTAGGAAGAAAGTCCGACCCGCCCACCTACGGTAGAAATATAGAGTAGGAAGAAAGTCCGCTCGTCCACCGCCCGTAGAAATATAGAGCAGGAAAAAAGTCCGTCTCGCCCACCGCCGGTAGAAATATAGAGTAGGAAAAAAGCCTGACCCGCCCACCGCCGGTAGAAATATAGAGTAGGAAGAATGCCTGACCCGTCCACCGCCGGTAGAAATATAGAGCAGAAAAAATGTGCGACCCGCCCACCGCCGGTAGAAATATAGAGCAGGAAGAAAGTCCGACCCGCCCACCTCCGGTAGAAATATAGAGTAGGACGAAAACCAGACACGCCCACCACCTGTAGAAATATAGAGTAGGAAAAAAGCCTGACCCGCCCACCACCTGTAGAAATATAGAGTAGGAAGAATGCCTGACCCGCCCACCACCGGTAGAAACATAAAGCAGGAAAAAAGTCCGACACGCCCACCGCCGGTAGAAATATAGAGTCGGAAGAAAGCCTGACCAGCCCACCACCAGTAAAAATATAGAGTAGGAAACAAGCCCGACCCACCCACCATCGGTAGAAATATAGAGTAGGAAGAAAGCCTGACCCGCCCACCACCAGTAGAAATCTAGAGTACGAAGAAAGTCCGACCCGCCCACCTACGGTAGAAATATAGAGTAGGAAGAAAGTCCGACCCGCCCACCTCCGGTAGAAATATAGAGTAGGAAGAAAGTCCGACCCGCCCACCTCCGGTAGAAATATAGATTAGGAAAAAAGTCCGCTCGTCCACCGCCCGTAGAAATATAGAGCAGGAAAAAAGTCCGACTCGCCCACCGCCGGTAGCAATATAGAGTAGGAAGAAAGCCTGACCCGCCCACCGCCGATAGAAATATAGAGCAGGAAAAAAGTGCGACCCGCCCACCGCCAGTAGAAATATAGAGTATGAAGAAAGCCTGACCTGTAGAAATATAGAGTAGGAAGAATGCCTGACCCGCCCACCGCCGGTAGAAATATAGAGCAGGAAAAAAATCCGACTCGCCCACCGCCGGTAGAAATATAGAGTAGGAAAAAAGCTTGACCAGCCCACCACCAGTAAAAATATAGAGTAGGAAGAAATCTGGACCCGCCCACCACTGGTAGAAATATAGTGTAGGAAGAAAGCCTGACCCGCCCACCGCCGGTAGAAATATAGAGCAGGAAGAAAGTCCGACCCGCCCACCTCCGGTAGAAATATAGAGTAGGAAGAAAGCCTGACATACCCACCACTTGTAGAAATATAGATTACGAAGAATGCCTGACACGCCCACCACCTGTAGAAATATAGAGTAGGAAGAAAGTCCGACCCGCCCACCTCCGGTAGAAATATAGAGTAGGAAGAAAGTCCGACCCGCCCACCTCCGGTAGAAATATAGAGTAGGAAGAAAGTCCGACCCGCCCACCTCCTGTAGAAATATAGAGTAGGAAGAAATTCCGACCGCCCACCTCCTGTAGAAATATAGAGTACGAAGATAGTCTGACCCGCCCACCACCGGTAGAAATATAGAGTACGAAGAAAGTCCGATCCGCCAACCTCCGGTAGAAATATAGAGTAGGAAGAAAGTCCGACCCGCCCACCTACGGTAGAAATATAGAGTAGGAAGAAAGTCCGCTCGTCCACCGCCCGTAGAAATATAGAGCAGGAAAAAAGTCCGTCTCGCCCACCGCCGGTAGAAATATAGAGTAGGAAAAAAGCCTGACCCGCCCACCGCCGGTAGAAATATAGAGTAGGAAGAATGCCTGACCCGTCCACCGCCGGTAGAAATATAGAGCAGAAAAAAGGTGCGACCCGCCCACCGCCGGTAGAAATATAGAGCAGGAAGAAAGTCCGACCCGCCCACCTCCGGTAGAAATATAGAGTAGGACGAAAACCAGACACGCCCACCACCTGTAGAAATATAGAGTAGGAAAAAAGCCTGACCCGCCCACCACCTGTAGAAATATAGAGTAGGAAGAATGCCTGACCCGCCCACCACCGGTAGAAACATAAAGCAGGAAAAAAGTCCGACACGCCCACCGCCGGTAGAAATATAGAGTCGGAAGAAAGCCTGACCAGCCCACCACCAGTAAAATATAGAGTAGGCAGAAATCTCGACCCGCCCACCATTGGTAGAAATATACAGTAGGAAGAAAGCCTGACCCGCCCACCTCCGGTAGAAATATAGAGTAGGAAGAAAGCCTGACACGCCCACCACCTGTAGAAATATAGAGTAGGACAAAAGCCCGACCCACCCACCACCGGTAGAAATATAGAGTAGGAAGAAAGCCTGACCCGCCCACCACCAGTAGAAATCTAGAGTAGGAAGAAATCCCGACCCGCCCACCTACGGTAGAAATATAGAGTAGGAAGAAAGTCCGACCCGCCCACCTCCGGTAGAAATATAGAGTAGGTAGAAAGTCCGACCCGCTCACCTCCGGTAGAAATATAGAGTAGGAAGAAAGTCCGACCCGCCCACCTCCTGTAGAAATATAGAGTAGGAAGAAATCTCGACCCGCCTATCACAGATAGAAATATAGTGTAGGAAGAAAGCCTGACCCGCCCACCGATGGTAGAAATATAGAGTAGGAAGAAAGTCCGACCCGCCCACCTCCGGTAGAAATATAGAGTAGGAAGAAAGTCCGACCCGCCCACCTCCTGTAGAAATATAGAGTAGGAAGAAGTTCCGACCGCCCACCTCCTGTAGAAATATAGAGTACGAAGATAGTCCGACCCGCCCACCACCTGTAGAAATATAGAGTACGAAGAAAGTCCGATCCGCCCACCTCCGGTAGAAATATATAGAGTACCAAGAAAGTCCGACCCACTCACCTCCTGTAGAAATATAGAGTAGGAAGAAAGTCCGACCCGCCCACCTACGGTAGAAATATAGAGTAGGAAGAAAGTCCGCTCGTCCACCGCCCGTAGAAATATAGAGCAGGAAAAATGTCCGACTCGCCCACCGCCGGTAGAAATATAGAGTAGGAAGAAAGCCTGACTCGCCCACAGCCGGTAGAAATATAGAGTAGGAAGAATGCCTGACCCGTCCACCGCCGGTCGAAATATAGAGCAGAAAAAAAGTGCGACCCGCCCACCGCCGGTAGAAATATAGAGTATGAAGAAAGCCTGACCAGCCCACCACCGGTAGAAATATAGAGCAGGAAGAAAGTCCGACCCGCCCACCTCCGGTAGAAATATAGAGTAGGAAGAAAACCTGACACGCCCACCACCTGTAGAAATATAGAGTAGGAAAAAAGCCTGACCCGCCCACCACCTGTAGAAATATAGAGTAGGAAGAATGCCTGACCCGCCCACCACCGGTAGAAACATAGAGCAGGAAAAAAGTCCGATACGCCCACCGCCGGTAGAAATATAGAGTAGGAAGAAAGCCTGACTCGCCCACAGCCGGTAGAAATATAGAGTAGGAAGAATGCCTGACCCGTCCACCGCCGGTCGAAATATAGAGCAGAAAAAAAGTGCGACCCGCCCACCGCCGGTAGAAATATAGAGTATGAAGAAAGCCTGACCAGCCCACCACCGGTAGAAATATAGAGCAGGAAGAAAGTCCGACCCGCCCACCTCCGGTAGAAATATAGAGTAGGAAGAAAACCTGACCCGCCCACCACCTGTAGAAATATAGAGTAGGAAGAATGCCTGACCCGCCCACCACCGGTAGAAACATAGAGCAGGAAAAAAGTCCGACACGCCCACCGCCGGTAGAAATATAGAGTCGGAAGAAAGCCTGACCAGCCCACCACCAGTAAAATATAGAGTAGGAAGAAATCTCGACCCGCCCACCATTGGTAGAAATATAGAGTAGGAAGAAAGCCTGACCCGCCCACCTCGGTTGGAAATATAGAGTAAGAAGAAAGCCTGACACACCCACCACTTGTAGAAATATAGATTAGGAAGAATGCCTGACACGCCCACCACCTGTAGAAATATAGAGTAGGAAAAAAGCCCGACCCACCCACCACCGGTAGAAATATAGAGTAGGAAGAAAGCCTGACCCGCCCACCACCAGTAGAAATCTAGAGTAGGAAGAAAGCCCGACCCGCCCACCTACGGTAGAAATATAGAGTAGGAAGAAAGTCCGACCCGCCCACCTCCGGTAGAAATATAGAGTAGGAAGACAGTCCGACCCGCCCACCTCCGGTAGAAATATAGAGTAGGAAGAAAGTCCGACCCGCCCACCTCCTGTAGAAATATAGAGTAGGAAGAAATCTCGACCCGCCTATCACAGATAGAAATATAGAGTAGGAAGAAAGCCTGACCCGCCCACCGATGGTAGAAATATAGAGTAGGAATAAGGCCCGACACGTCCACCACCGGTAGAAATATAGAGTAGGAATAAAGCCCCACCAGCCCACCGCCGGTAGAAATATAGAGCAGGAAAAAAGTGCGACCCGCCCACCGCCGGTAGAAATATAGAGTATGAAGAAAGCCTGACCTGTAGAAATATAGAGTAGGAAGAATGCCTGACCCGCCCACCACCGGTAGAAATATAGAGCAGGAAAAAAGTCCGACTCGCCCACCGCCGGTAGAAATATAGAGTAGGAATAAAGCCTGACCAGCCCACCACCAGTAAAAATATAGAGTAGGAAGAAATCTCGACCCGCCCACCACTGGTAGAAATATAGAGTATCAAGAAAGCCTGACCCGCCCACCGCCGGTAGAAATATAGAGCAGGAAGAAAGTCCGACCCGCCCACCTCCGGTAGAAATATAGAGTAGGAAGAAAGCCTGACACACCCACCACTTGTAGAAATATAGAGTAGGAAGAATGCCTGACACGCCCACCACCTGTAGAAATATAGAGTAGGAAAAAAGCCCGACCCACCCACCAGCGGTAGAAATATAGAGTAGGAAGAAAGCCTGACCCGCCCACCACCAGTAGAAATCTAGAGTAGGAAGAAAGCCCGACCCGCCCACCTCCGGTAGAAATATATATAGTACGAAGAAAGTCCGACCCGCCCACCCACGGTAGAAATATAGAGTAGGAAGAAAGTCCGAACCGCCCACCTCCGGTAGAAATATAGAGTAGGAAGAAAGTCCGACCCGCCCACCTCCTGTAGAAATATAGAGTAGGAAGAAATTCCGACCCGCCCACCTCCTGTAGAAATATAGAGTACGAAGATAGTCCGACCCGCCCACCACCGGTAGAAATATAGAGTACGAAGAAAGTCCGATCTGCCCACCTCCGGTAGAAATATATAGAGTACGAAGAAAGTCCGACCCGCCCACCCCGGTAGAAATATAGAGTAGGAAGAAAGTCCGACCCGCCCACCTCCGGTAGAAATATAGAGTAGGAAGAAAGTCCGACCCGCCCACCTCCGGTAGAAATATAGAGTAAGAAGAAAGTCCGACCCGCCCACCTCCGGTAGAAATATAGAGTAGGAAGAAAGCCCGACCCGCCCACCTCCGGTAGAAATATAGAGTAGGAAGAAAGTCCGACCCGCCCACCTCCGGTAGAAATATAGAGTAGGAAGAAAGTCCGACCCGCCCACCTCCGGTAGAAATATAGAGTAGGAAGAAAGCCCGACCCGCCCACTACCGGTAGAAATATAGAGTAGGAAGAAAGTCCGACCCGCCCACCACCGGTAGAAATATAGAGTAGGAAGAAAGTCGACCCGCCAACCTCAGGTAGAAATATAGAGTAAGAAGAAAGTCCGACCCGCCCACCACCGGTAGAAATATAGAGTAGGAACAAAGCCCGACCCGCCCACCACCGGTAGACATATAGAGTAGGAAGAAGAAAGCACGACCCGCCAACCACCGGTAGAAATATAGAGCAGGAAGAAAGCACGACCCGCCAACCTCCGGTAGAAATATAGAGTATAACAACAGCCTCATACTAAAATCTAAGGCAGGATAATGTAAAATATCAATATATTAACACTTTGTTTGTTAACAATCCATGTACTGTTACGGATTATCATTAAACTTCATGTATATACTTTGTTTGTTTCTCTCTATACACTGTAACCAACTCTGCTCATATTGACATACACTATTCCAAAGCTCAGTAAATATATCACTCCACCAAGGTTTCCCTGATTTAAAACGTTTATTATGATTACAACAATGAATTAATACTAGTAGTGGAACATGGCGATACATGTTACTGTTTACAATAGTGCACCAGTCATCATACACACACTCTATATCATTTTCAGTTTGGATTCCTTGTTCCAAACTTTCAATTGCAATATTTACTTCATGTTAATGCATCAGCAGCCTTCATAAATTGTTCTGGTACGTTGGATACATCAACTTTATCAAAGGAATTAACCTCACTTGGTGCTGAGCCATCCACAATGGACTCTATATTGACAAGAATATTCAACAATATATGTAATTAGTTAATTAGCACAGTCAATTCGATGTGATTAGCTTTTAAATAATTCATGAACTCAGTAATCTAGTGAACTGATAGCAATATGTTAATCAAGTGTGCTCAGTGATTATTACAATTAATTTCCCAACTTTCCAACTTTATTCAGACATGAACTTATTTTCTCTCAGGTACATAATGTAAAGGTTAGCAACTACTCCTTGGCTTTTATATTGTAGATACAAGTATATGGTGATGTCTATATATTGAGTTTTAGTCTCTTATATAATTCATATATTGAATGGCAATGCATATTATTTTTATTGTGTATCATATTGTGATTTGTGAAGGTATTATGTATTATGCATTGATGAGACGACAATAAAGATATATATATGTACAACATGAGGGTATAAACAGAAACAACATAGTTAGTCAATAGTTCTACCTGAAAAGAAAACTGTTATATAAACAATCATATCATGCATACTAATGTATAGTGACTTGACGAGGGATTCTTCATATCCAAGATGTATATACAAATACAATATTATTCATGCATACTAATGTATAGTGACTTGACGAGGGATTCTTCATATCCAAGATTTATATACAAATACAATAGTATTCATGCATACTAATGTATAGTGACTTGACGAGGGATTCTTCATATCCAAGATTTAGTGCAATATTATTCATGACATAGTGGGCAACCGGTATCGACGATAAATAAACGTAAAGCACACACAAATAATTAGAATTATTCCCAATCACAAACTATGACAAGTGTTCTTATATTCGAGGTTGAAGAAAGTGAATAACATAAACACATAATTATGCATTACATATTTCTTCTAATAAAAGTCATTCATTCTTCAGACTGTGACGAAGAAACAAAACAAAGATGGCACACAAGCATATTTTGTCTTCCGTTCACTCATTAATCTGTCTGATTTTACGTTTATTTATCGTCGCTACCGGTTGCCCATATGAGCGACGCCTCCTGAAGAAATTAGTCATTTTATAGATTTATTGATAATGTGCATATGATAGTGCAATGATACAGACAGAGACCCATACCAGAGTCTCCTCTGGTTCCTTTATTACGTGCACGGTGTAAAGCACCGACAGGAGACCTCTGTTTAAATTTCCATCTGAAAGACTGTTTGTTTTATTAGGGTCAGACGGTGGATCGAACCTGTCCGATTATGTGTGTGTGTGTGTGTGTGTGTGTGTGTGTGTGTGTGGTGTGTGTGTGTGTGTGTGTGGTGTGTGGTGTGTGTGTGGTGTGTGTGTGTGTGGTGTGTGTTTGGTGTGTGTGTGTGTGGTGTGTGTGGTGTGTGTGTGGTGTGTGTGTGGTGTTGTGTGGTGTGTGTGTGTGGTGTGTGTGTGGTGTGTGTGTGGTGTGTGTGTGGTGTGTGTGTGTGTGGTGTGTGTGTGGTGTGTGTGTGGTGTGTTGTGTGTGTGTGTGTGTGTGTGGTGTGTGGTGTGTGTGTGTGTGTGTGTGTGTGTGTTGTGTGTGTGTGTGTGTGTGTGTGTGTGTGTGTGTGCGTGCGTGCGTGCGTGCGTGCGTGCGTGCGTGCGTGCGTGCGTGCGTGCGTGCGTGCGTGCGTGCGTGCGTGCGTGCGGTGCGTGTGCGTGCGTGCGTGCGTGCGTGCGTGCGTGCGTGCGTGCGCGCGCGTGCGTGCGTGCGTGCGTGCGTGCGTGCGTGCGTGCGTGCGTGCGTGCGTGCGTGCGTGCGTGCGTGCGTGCGTGCGTGCGTGCGTGCGTGCGTGCGTGCGTGCGTGCGTGCGTGCGTGCGTGCGTGCGTGCGTGCGTGCGTGCGTGCGTGCGTGCGTGCGTGCGTGCGTGCGTGCGTGCGTGCGTGCGTGCGTGCGTGCGTGCGTGCGGCGTGCGTGCGTGCGTGCGTGCGTGCGTGCGTGCGTGCGTGCGTGCGTGCGTGCGTGCGTGCGTGCGTGCGTGCGTGCGTGCGTGCGTGCGTGCGTGCGTGCGTGCGTGCGTGCGTGCGTGCGTGCGTGCGTGCGTGCGTGCGTGCGTGCGTGCGTGCGTGCGTGCGTGCGTGCGTGCGTGCGTGCGTGCGTGCGTGCGTGCGTGCGTGCGTGCGTGCGTGCGTGCGTGCGTGCGTGCGTGCGTGCGTGCGTGCGTGCGTGCGTGCGTGCGTGCGTGCGTGCGTGCGTGCGTGCGTGCGTGCGTGCGTGCGTGCGTGCGTGCGTGCGTGCGTGCGTGCGTGCGTGCGTGCGTGCGTGCGTGCGTGCGTGCGTGCGTGCGTGCGTGCGTGCGCGCGTTTATTTATCGTCGCTACCAGTTGCCTGGACGCTGTTTCTTTTACGTGTACGGTGTAAAGCACCGACACGAAGCATCGATTTATAGTCCCACCTGAAGGACTGTTAATATTATTAGGGTATGGCCGGGGTCGAACCTACATCCCGGGATTCGCTGTCCAACGTGCTAATCACTGGACACAGATCATGTTTATTTAACTTTGCTACCGGTTGCCCATTTGAGCGACTGGCAGTTTACCTAACAACTCCTTGCCTGGGCAGGCTCCAGCGGTTAACCAGTAGTTGTACACCAACCTCCGCAAGAAACGGTCACATTTTTCATATAAAGAGAAACGGTCTGAGCGAGGTATGATGTTTGCTATTTGTAGAAGGTTATGCTTTTACAGATCACCTAGTGTTTGTCTGTTTGTGAGGTTTGGAATTTGAGAGCCAACCACCATTTCCATGTCAGTCAGACTAGTGCAGTGGTTAGCGCGCTCGCTTCTCACCAATGCAACCCGGGTTCGATCCTCGGACCGGGAAGTATGTGAGATGGTACGGCCAGATCGGACATGTGGGTTTCCTCCGGGTACTCCGGTTTCCTCCCACACGAATGACCACATTTACGCTTTCATCCGAGTCAACGAGAGTGATTAATATAAGTTGTTAAAACTTGCTTCGCAATCGTTGTAAAATAAATAAAGCTTAAACACACCCGTAATAATAAGTAATGATAGGGTATAGTGGTATACAAGTCAGCGACCTTAACAACTCGACCACGGATGCGGACTACAGGTTACTGTTTCAAGCATTTGATCCAAATGAAAAGGAATAACACAAGGACATAGTATTCTTCAAAATTCTGCAAACGCCAGCGAACTTTCTTATAATTTAAACCCCGTGGTAGTGCATTGTATTTTCATGCTAGTATTGTATCCATGCCCGTAGCCACACTGGGGCACACCGAGGCAGTTGCACCAGTTACAATTTCCAAAGCAACCAACACATAAATGTAACATTAAATAAATAAAATGTAAAACATCTCCCTTTGCTGTATAAAATGTTGACTGCTCTATATAGAGAGCTTAAAGGTCAGTACATTAAATCAGTAAACGCAGGGCATCGTTTCTATACCCCAACAATATATGACTCTACTCAAAAGCAATTTTAAATCATGATGATGTAATGCATTTATTATTTAAATATTGATAGCAACACAATTAAATATGCGCATTAATATTAAGTCGCTCACTGCATGCACATTTATGAATAATAGACATGCATCGTGACAGATTGATCATTCAGCAGCGGTTCTTTGAATCACTAAAGTGTGCGTTTGCGTTTATTTATCATCGCTATATCGGTTGCCCCATAGAGTATATAATATAACATATGATTAAATAAACTAAGCTAAAACCACACGAGCAACGCCGCGTGTAGCGAGTTAGTACTATTTGGGATTGGAGGATTGCGCTGATACAGACATAGCCTCATTTCAGAGATTCCTCTGGTTCTTTTACGTGCACTACCTCGAATTCATGTCTCATCTGATAGGTGAATGTAGTAGGCATAGCGTTGGCACGAACCCACGCTCTCTGGATTACGACTCCCAGTGTGCAATATACGGGAAAGGCATTGGCGAGGACACAGGAACAGACGGATCTGTAGTCCAGTGGTAACACGCTGGATTGGTAATCCAGGGATCGCAGGTTCGATTCCCCGTCTGACCCTAATATAATTAACAGTACTTCAGATGGGAGTTCAACGCGAGGTCTCGTGTCGGTGCTGTACACCGTACACGAACCAGAGGAGACTCTGGAATGGGGCTCTGTCTTTATCATTGCACTATCCTCCAACAATCTAAAATGGCTAATCTCTTCAGGAGGCGTCGCTCATATGGGCAACCGGAGGAAACTGGAGTATCCCCGAGAAATTTAACCTTTTCCGATCTGGCTACCAATGTACCATGTCACATACTTTCCAGACCAAGGATTGAACCCGGAGAAATTTAACCTTTCCGATCTTGCTACCAATGTACCAAGTCACATACTTTCCAGACCAAAGGTTGAACCCGGAGAAATTTAACCTTTCCGATCTGGCTACCAATATACCATGTCACATACTTTATATACGAAGGATTGAACCCGGTCGCATTAGTGAGGAGATGTTTGTTTGTTGTGCATAGTATAACACATTTGAATATTGCTAATGTTTTAGATGTAGCATCCTGGGTATCGACAACGATACTTATAAAGTTCAAGGTCGTTGGCACGAGATCCTGGTCAATAAGTCGATCCCATTGGTCAAGGATGAAGATGACAACGATGAATATGCAACATGTGATCTGTTCTCAACCAATCAGAATACAACTTACAATGACGAGAATGTTCCCGTAAATACAAGCAAGACGGAATGCGATGACTGGGTGTATGATCAATCCACATTCAAAAATACGTTCATCACAAAGGTATTGTACCATATGTACCTCGATAGGTATTGTACCATATGTACCTCGATAGGTATTGTACCATATGTACCTCGATAGGTATTGTACCATATGTACCTCGATTGGTATTGTACCATACGTACCTCGATAGGTATTGTACCATATGTACCTCGATAGGTATTGTATCATATGTACCTCGATAGGTATTGTACCATATGTACCTCGATAGGTATTGTACCATATGTACCTCGATAGGTATTGTACCATATGTACCTCGATAGGTATTGTACTATATGTACCTCGATAGGTATTGTATCATATGTACCTCGATAGGTATTGTACCATACGTACCTCGATAGGTATTGTACCATATGTACCTCGATAGGTATTGTACCATATGTACCTCGATAGGTATTGTACCATATGTACCTCGATAGGCATTGTACCATATGTACCTCGATAGGTATTGTACCATATGTACCTCGATAGGTATTGTACCATAGTTTATACACATTTATTTTAGCTCGATTGCGAAACAAGTTCTTTCAACTTATATTAATCACTCTCGAGACCTCATTCCTGATGGAATCCATCGCCATGAAGGAGAGAAGAGGCAATGTGGAATTTAAATGCCTTGCCTAAGGGCACAATCGTAACGGCTCCAGCGGGGCTCGAACTCCGGACCTTTCGCACCTGAAGCGAACGCGCATCCACTGCGCTATCACGACTTCCACATTGTATAGAACAGATGTCAATAGACAAAAAGTAGTTCCGGTACAACCCATGCAATTGTTCACCTAGAATATCAATTGTATGGCAAAACTAGCACATGTCCCTAAAATTAGACCTGTTAAAACACCACAGAACCAAATTCCATTCGAAACCACGTGTTCAACAAATATGACCTACATTTATCTAGGAATGAGCTGTTTACATAAAATGTATGTAGTTAATCTGTCACTTTTACACCAAATTTATGTAGTTCCAAAACAGCAGTGTATACTTATTCCAATGACTGTTATTTTAGAATTTGAAAGTATCAGAATTAGAAAATAGAGTGTTAATCAGAATAATACCATATCCCAGGAAATTAAATCTGTTAATTCATGCAAGTGAAAATCTCCACAAAATCTCCACTCTACAATATCATTCTCAATATTGTGTCAAACAAAAACTGCAGTAATTCATTATAGATCTATATATATATATATATAGGCAACTTTATGTGTGAAATTCAGTATAAAATTTTGTATACTGCTGTACATATATTACTGCAATTTGTGGTTTAACAAATATTATGTACTCACGCTCTACTGTACTGTATAAACCAACTGTATACGGCCACTAGTATTTCAACTGTTCACAAAGTTTGATGACACAACTCATTAATTAAAACACCATAATGATAGTCCTCTCATTGTCACTGATACTTCTCCCTGCATCGACTGCGAAAATCACTGCTGATACGTAATGGACGATAAATGTTCCCACGTCTTCAACGATGAGTTCCATGTAGATTCTATAAACGCTGCCTATGTAGATTCTACAAACGCTGCCAATGTAGATTCTATAAACGCTGCCAATGTAGATTCTATAAACGCTGCCAATGTAGATTCTATAAACGCTGCCAATGTAGATTCTATAAACGCTGCCAATGTAGATTCTATAAACGCTGCCTTTCCACACGTCTGGTTAGACGATATAACATGATAATTAATTACAAATGTCCACAGATCTTCTTTTAAAAAAGCATATTTAAAACTAATTGTCCACTTCTCCTGGATTATTAAAATACAAGTAACAATGCCTATAAAGCATGTTATATGTCCACACGTTTTTCCATTAATAAATACATCCCGAACCACCTCCACGTATATATATCAAGACTGATCTATACATCCTGTCACGTCAAAAGTCAGCTCCTCCTTGACACAACAAACATCATCATGAATGGGCGCCATCTGTAGCAGGTCGGTTCTGGGGTGATCAGTGCTCCATTACCAGTTAGCAGAAGTACCATACGAACCTCGATAGGTATTGTACCATATGTACCTCGATACAACACACTGTCCTTGTCGGCAATATGTACATCGATGGGTATTGTACCATATGTACCTCGATACAACACACTGTCCTTGTCGGCAATATGTACCTCGATAGGTATTGTACCATATGTACCTCGATACAACACACTGTCCTTGTCGACAATATGTACTTCGATAGGTATTGTACCATATGTACCTCGATACAACACACTGTCCTTGTCGGCAATATGTACCTCGATAAGTATTGTACCATATGTACCTCGATACAACACACTGTCCTTGTCGGCAATTTGTACCTCGATAGGTATTGTACCATATGTACCTCGATACAGCACACTGTCCTTGTCGGCAATATGTACCTCGATAGGTATTATACCATATGTATCTCGATACAGCACATTGTCCTTGTCGGGAATATGTACCTCGATAGGTATTGTACCATATGTACCTCGATGCAGCACACTGTCCTTGTCGGGAATATGTACCTCGATAGGTATTGTACCATATGTACCTCGATAGGTATTGTACCATATGTACCTCGATAGGTATTGTACCATATGTACCTCGATAGGTATTGTACCATATGTATCTCGATAGGTATTGTACCATATGTACCTCGATAGGTATTGTACCATATGTACCTCGATACAACACACTGTCCTTGTCGGCAATATGTACCTCGATGGGTATTGTACCATATGTACCTCGACACAATACACTGTCCTTGTCGGCAATATGTACCTCGATAAGTATTGTACCATATGTACCTCGATAAAACACACTGTCCTTGTCGGCAATATGTACCTCGATAGGTATTGTACCATATGTACCTCGATAGGTATTGTACCATATGTACCTCGATAGGTATTGTACCATATGTACCTCGATAGGTATTGTACCATATGTACCTCGATACAACACACTGTCCTTGTCGGCAATATGTACCTCGATGGGTATTGTACCATATGTACCTCGACACAATACACTGTCCTTGTCGGCAATATGTACCTCGATAAGTATTGTACCATATGTACCTCGATAAAACACACTGTCCTTGTCGGCAATATGTACCTCGATAGGTATTGTACCATATGTACCTCGATAGGTATTGTACCATATGTACCTCGATAGGTATTGTACCATATGTACCTCGATACAACACACTGTCCTTGTCGGCAATATGTACCTCGATAGGTATTGTACCATATGTACCTCGATACAGCACACTGTCCTTGTCGGGAATATGTACCACGATAGGTATTGTACCATATGTAACTCGATACAGCACACTGTCCTTGTCGGGAATATGTACCTCGATAGGTATTGTACCATATGTACCTCGATGCAGCACACTGTCCTTGTCGGGAATATGTACCCGATAGGTATTGTACCATATGTACCTCGATAGGTATTGTACCATATGTACCTCGATAGGTATTTACCATATGTACCTCGATAGGTATTGTACCATATGTACCTCGATATGTATTGTACCATATGTACCTCGATGCAGCACACTGTCCTTGTCGGGAATATGTACCTCGATAGGTATTGTACCATATGTACCTCGATGCAGCACACTGTCCTTGTCGGGAATATGTACCACGATAGGTATTGTACCATATGTACCTCGATAGGTATTGTACCATATGTACCTCGATAGGTATTGTACCATATGTACCTCGATAGGTATTGTACCATATGTACCTCGATAGGTATTGTACCATACGTACCTCGATAGGTATTGTACCATATGTACCTCGATAGGTATTGTACCATACGTACCTCGATAGGTATTGTACCATATGTACCTCGATAGGTATTGTACCATATGTACCTCGATAGGTATTGTACCATACGTACCTCGATAGGTATTGTACCATATGTACCTCGATACAACACACTGTCCTTGTCGGCAATATGTACCTCGATGGGTATTGTACCATATGTACCTCGATACAACACACTGTCCTTGTCGGCAATATGTACCTCGATGGGTATTGTACCATATGTACCTCGATACAACACCCTGTCCTTGTCGGCAATATGTACCTCGATTGGTATTGTACCATATGTACCTCGATACAACACACTGTCCTTGTCGGCAATATGTACCTCGATAGGTATTGTACCATATGTACCTCGATACAACACACTGTCCTTGTCGGCAATATGTACTTCGATAGGTATTGTACCATATGTACCTCGATACAACTCACTGTTCTTGTCGGCAATATGTACCTCGATGGGTATTGTACCATATGTACCTCGAAACAACACACTGTCCTTGTCGGCAATATGTACCTCGATAAGTATTGTACCATATGTACCTCGATACAACACACTGTCCTTGTCGGCAATATGTACCTCGATGTGTATTGTACCATATGTACCTCGATACAGCACGCTGTCCTTGTCGGGAATATGTACCTCGATAGGTATTGTACCATATGTACCTCGATAGGCATTGTACCATATGTACCTCGATAGGTATTGTACCATATGTACCTCGATAGGTATAGTACCATATGTACCTCGATAGGTATTGTACCATATGTATCTCGATAGGTATTGTACCATATGTACCTCGATAGGTATTGTACCATATGTACCTCGATAGGTATTGTACCATATGTACCTCCATAGGTATTGTACCATATGTACCTCGATACAACACACTGTCCTTGTCGGCAATATGTACCTCGATGGGTATTGTACCATATGTACCTCGACACAATACACTGTCCTTGTCGGCAATATGTACCTCGATAAGTATTGTACCATATGTACCTCGATACAACACACTGTCCTTGTCGGCAATATGTACCTCGATAGGTATTGTACCATATTTACCTCGATACAGCACACTGTCCTTGTCGGCAATATGTACCTCGATAGGTATTGTACCATATGTACCTCGATACAGCACACTGTCCTTGTCGGGAATATGTACCACGATAGGTATTGTACCATATGTAACTCGATACAGCACACTGTCCTTGTCGGGAATATGTACCTCGATAGGTATTGTACCATATGTACCTCGATGCAGCACACTGTCCTTGTAGGGAATATGTACCTCGATAGGTATTGTACCATATGTACCTCGATAGGTAGTGTACCATATGTACCACGATAGGTATTGTACCATATGTACCTCGATAGGTATTGTACCATATGTACCTCGATAGGTATTGTACCATATGTACCTCGATAGGTATTGTACCATATGTACCTCGATACAGCACACTGTCCTTGTCGGCAATATGTACCTCGATAGGTATTGTACCATATGTACCTCGATACAGCACACTGTCCTTGTCGGGAATATGTACCTCGATAGGTATTGTACCATATGTACCTCGATACAGCACACTGTCCTTGTCGGGAATATGTACCTCGATAGGTATTGTACCATATGTACCTCGATAGGTATTGTACCATATGTACCTCGATAGGTATTGTACCATATGTACCTCGATAGGTATTGTACCATATGTACCTCGATAGGTATTGTACCATATGTACCTCGATAGGTATTGTACCATATGTACCTCGATAGGTATTGTACCATATGTACCTCGATAGGTATTGTACCATATGTACCTCGATAGGTATTGTACCATACGTACCTCGATAGGTATTGTACCATATGTACCTCGATATGTATTGTACCATATGTACCTCGATAGGTATTGTACCATATGTACCTCGATACAACACACTGTCCTTGTCGGCAATATGTACCTCGATGGGTATTGTACCATATGTACCTCGATACAACACACTGTCCTTGTCGGCAATATGTACCTCGATAGGTATTGTACCATATGTACCTCGATACAACACACTGTCCTTGTCGGCAATATGTACCTCGATAGGTATTGTACCATATGTACCTCGATACAACACACTGTCCTTGTCGGCAATATGTACTTCGATAGGTATTGTACCATATGTACCTCGATACAACACACTGTTCTTGTCGGCAATATGTACCTCGATGGGTATTGTACCATATGTACCTCGAAACAACACACTGTTCTTGTCGGCAATATGTACCTCGATGGGTTTTGTACCATATGTACCTCGATACAACACACTGTCCTTGTCGGCAATATGTACCTCGATGGGTATTGTACCATATGTACCTCGATACAGCACACTGTCCTTGTCGGCAATATGTACCTCGATGTGTATTGTACCATATGTACCTCGATACAGCACGCTGTCCTTGTCGGGAATATGTACCTCGATAGGTATTGTACCATATGTACCTCGATAGGCATTGTACCATATGTACCTCGATAGGTATTGTACCATATGTACCTCGATAGGTATAGTACCATATGTACCTCGATAGGTATTGTACCATATGTATCTCGATAGGTATTGTACCATATGTACCTCGATAGGTATTGTACCATATGTACCTCGATAGGTATTGTACCATATGTACCTCCATAGGTATTGTACCATATGTACCTCGATACAACACACTGTCCTTGTCGGCAATATGTACCTCGATGGGTATTGTACCATATGTACCTCGACACAATACACTGTCCTTGTCGGCAATATGTACCTCGATAAGTATTGTACCATATGTACCTCGATACAACACACTGTCCTTGTCGGCAATATGTACCTCGATAGGTATTGTACCATATTTACCTCGATACAGCACACTGTCCTTGTCGGCAATATGTACCTCGATAGGTATTGTACCATATGTACCTCGATACAGCACACTGTCCTTGTCGGGAATATGTACCACGATAGGTATTGTACCATATGTAACTCGATACAGCACACTGTCCTTGTCGGGAATATGTACCTCGATAGGTATTGTACCATATGTACCTCGATAGGTATTGTACCATATGTACCACGATAGGTATTTTACCATATGTACCTCGATAGGTATTGTACCATATGTACCTCGATAGGTATTGTACCATATGTACCTCGATAGGTATTGTACCATACGTACCTCGATAGGTATTGTACCATATGTACCTCGATAGGTATTGTACCATATGTACCTCGATAGGTATTGTACCATATGTACCTCGATAGGTATTGTACCATATGTACCTCGATAGGTATTGTACCATATGTACCTCGATAGGTATTGTACCATATGTACCTCGATAGGTATTGTACCATATGTACCTCGATAGGTATTGTACCATATGTACCTCGATAGGTATTGTACCATATGTACCTCGATAGGTATTGTACCATATGTACCTCGATAGGTATTGTACCATATGTACCTCGATAGGTATTGTACCATATGTACCTCGATAGGTATTGTACCATATGTACCTCGATATGTATTGTACCATATGTACCTCGATAGGTATTGTACCATATGTACCTCGATACAACACACTGTCCTTGTCGGCAATATGTACCTCGATAGGTATTGTACCATATGTACCTCGATACAACACACTGTCCTTGTCGGCAATATGTACCTCGATAGGTATTGTACCATATGTACCTCGATACAACACACTGTCCTTGTCGGCAATATGTACCTCGATAGGTATTGTACCATATGTACCTCGATACAACACACTGTCCTTGTCGGCAATATGTACCTCGATAGGTATTGTACCATATGTACCTCGATACAACACACTGTCCTTGTCGGCAATATGTACTTCGATAGGTATTGTACCATATGTACCTCGATACAACACACTGTTCTTGTCGGCAATATGTACCTCGATGGGTATTGTACCATATGTACCTCGATACAACACACTGTCCTTGTCGGCAATATGTACCTCGATAAGTATTGTACCATATGTACCTCGATACAACACACTGTCCTTGTCGGCAATATGTACCTCGATAGGTATTGTACCATATGTACCTCGATACAGCACACTGTCCTTGTCGGCAATATGTACCTCGATAGGTATTATACCATATGTACCTCGATACAGCACATTGTCCTTGTCGGGAATATGTACCTCGATAGGTATTGTACCATATGTACCTCGATAGGTATTGTACCATATGTACCTCGATAGGTCTTGTCAATATGTACCTCGATAGGTATTGTACCATATGTACCTCGATAGGTATTGTACCATATGTACCTCGATAGCACATGTCCTTGTCAATATGTACCTCGATAGGTATTGTACCATATGTACCTCGATAGGTATTGTACCATATGTACCTCGATACAGCACACTGTCCTTGTCGGCAATATGTACCTCGATAGGTATTGTACCATATGTACCTCGATAGGTATTGTACCATATGTACCTCGATACAGCACACTGTCCTTGTCGGGAATATGTACCTCGATAGGTATTGTACCATATGTACCTCGATAGGTATTGTACCATATGTACCTCGATACAGCACACTGTCCTTGTCGGGAATATGTACCTCGATAGGTATTGTACCATATGTACCTCGATAGGTATTGTACCATATGTACCTCGATAGGTATTGTACCATATGTACCTCGATAGGTATTGTACCATATGTACCTCGATAGGTATTGTACCATATGTACCTCGATAGGTATTGTACCATATGTACCTCGATAGGTATTGTACCATATGTACCTCGATACAACACACTGTCCTTGTCGGCAATATGTACCTCGATAGGTATTGTACCATATGTACCTCGATACAACACACTGTCCTTGTCGGCAATATGTACCTCGATAGGTATTGTACCATATGTACCTCGATACAACACACTGTCCTTGTCGGCAATATGTACCTCGATAGGTATTGTACCATATGTACCTCGATAGGTATTGTCCATATGTACCTCGATAGGTATTGTACCATATGTACCTCGATAGGTCTTGTCAATATGTACCTCGATAGGTATTGTACCATATGTACCTCGATACAGCACACTGTCCTTGTCGGGAATATGTACCTCGATAGGTATTGTACCATATGTACCTCGATAGGTATTGTACCATATGTACCTCGATAGGTATTGTACCATATGTACCTCGATAGGTATTGTACCATATGTACCTCGATAGGTATTGTACCATATGTACCTCGATAGGTATTGTACCATATGTACTCGATAGGTATTGTACCATATGTACCTCGATAGGTATTGTACCATATGTACCTCGATAGGTATTGTACCATATGTACCTCGATAGGTATTGTACCATATGTACCTCGATAGGTATTGTACCATATGTACCTCGATAGGTATTGTACCATATGTACCTCGATATGTATTGTACCATATGTACCTCGATAGGTATTGTACCATATGTACCTCGATACAACACACTGTCCTTGTCGGCAATATGTACCTCGATGGGTATTGTACCATATGTACCTCGATACAGCACACTGTCCTTGTCGGCAATATGTACCTCGATAGGTATTGTACCATATGTACCTCGATACAGCACATTGTCCTTGTCGGGAATATGTACCTCGATAGGTATTGTACCATATGTACCTCGATAGGTATTATACCATATGTACCTCGATAGGTATTCTACCATATGTACCTCGATAGGTATTGTACCATATGTACCTCGATAGGTATTCTACCATATGTACCTCGATAGGTATTGTACCATATGTACCTCGATACAACACACTGTCCTTGTCGGCAATATGTACCTCGATGGGTATTGTACCATATGTACCTCGACACAACACACTGTCCTTGTCGGCAATATGTACCTCGATAAGTATTGTACCATATGTACCTCGATACAACACACTGTCCTTGTCAGCAATATGTACCTCGATAGGTATTTTACCATATTTACCTCGATACAGCACACTGTCCTTGTCGGCAATATGTACCTCGATAGGTATTGTACCATATGTACCTCGATACAGCATACTGTCCTTGTCGGGAATATGTACCTCGATAGGTATTGTACCATATGTACCTCGATACAGCACACTGTCCTTGTCGGGAATATGTACCTCGATAGGTATTGTACCATATGTACCTCGATGCAGCACAATGTCCTTGTCGGGAATATGTACCTCGATAGGTATTGTACCATATGTACCTCGATAGGTATTGTACCATATGTACCTCGATAGGTATTGTACCATATATACCTCGATAGGTATTGTACCATATGTATCTCGATAGGTATTGTACCATATGTACCTCGATACACCATATGTCCTTGTAGGCCATATGTACCTCGATAGGTATTGTACCATATGTACCTCGATATGTATTGTACCATATGTACCTCGATAGGTATTGTACCATATGTACCTCGATACAACACACTGTCCTTGTCGGCAATATGTACCTCGATGGGTATTGTACCATATGTACCTCGATACAACACACTGTCCTTGTCGGCAATATGTACCTCGATAAGTATTGTACCATATGTACCTCGATACAGCATACTGTCCTTGTCGGGAATATGTACCTCGATAGGTATTGTACCATATGTACCTCGATACAGCACACTGTCCTTGTCGGGAATATGTACCTCGATAGGTATTGTACCATATGTACCTCGATGCAGCACACTGTCCTTGTCGGGAATATGTACATCGATAGGTATTGTACCATATGTACCTCGATAGGTATTGTACCATATGTACCTCGATAGGTATTGTACCATATGTACCTCGATAGGTATTGTACCATATATACCTCGATAGGTATTGTACCATATGTATCTCGATAGGTATTGTACCATATGTACCTCGATTGGTATTGTACCATATGTACCTCGATAGGTATTGTACCATACGTACCTCGATAGGTATTGTACCATATGTACCTCGATACAACACACTGTCCTTGTCGGCAATATGTACCTCGATGGGTATTGTACCATATGTACCTCGATACAACACACTGTCCTTGTCGGCAATATGTACCTCGATGGGTATTGTACCATATGTACCTCGATACAACACACTGTCCTTGTCGGCAATATGTACCTCGATAAGTATTGTACCATATGTACCTCGATACAGCACACTGTCCTTGTCGGCAATTTGTACCTCGATAGGTATTGTACCATATGTACCTCGATACAGCACACTGTCCTTGTCGGCAATATGTACCTCGATAGGTATTATACCATATGTACCTCGATACAGCACATTGTCCTTGTCGGGAATATGTACCTCGATAGGTATTGTACCATATGTACCTCGATAGGTATTGTACCATATGTACCTCGATCAGCACACTGTCCTTGTCGGGATATGTACCTCGATAGTATTGTACCATATGTACCTCGATAGGTATTGTACCATATGTACCTCGATGCAGCACACTGTCCTTGTCGGGAATATGTACCTCGATAGGTATTGTACCATACGTACCTCGATAGGTATTGTACCATATGTACCTCGATAGGTATTGTACCATATATACCTCGATAGGTATTGTACCATATGTACCTCGATTGGTATTGTACCATATGTACCTCGATAGGTATTGTACCATACGTACCTCGATAGGTATTGTACCATATGTACCTCGATATGTATTGTACCATATGTACCTCGATAGGTATTGTACCATATGTACCTCGATACAACACACTGTCCTTGTCGGCAATATGTACCTCGATGGGTATTGTACCATATGTACCTCGATACAACACACTGTCCTTGTCGGCAATATGTACCTCGATGGGTATTGTACCATATGTACCTCGATACAACACACTGTCCTTGTCGGCAATATGTACCTCGATAGGTATTGTACCATATGTACCTCGATACAACACACTGTCCTTGTCGGCAATATGTACCTCGATAAGTATTGTACCATATGTACCTCGATACAACACACTGTCCTTGTCGGCAATTTGTACCTCGATAGGTATTGTACCATATGTACCTCGATACAGCACACTGTCCTTGTCGGCAATATGTACCTCGATAGGTATTTTACCATATGTACCTCGATACAGCACATTGTCCTTGTCGGGAATATGTACCTCGATAGGTATTGTACCATATGTACCTCGATAGGTATTGTACCATATTTACCTCGATGGGTATTGTACCATATGTACCTCGATAGGTATTGTACCATATGTACCTCGATAGGCATTGTACCATATGTACCTCGATAGGTATTGTACCATATGTACCTCGATAGGTATAGTACCATATGTACCTCGATAGGTATTGTACCATATATACCTCGATATGAATTGTACCATATGTACCTCGATAGGTATTGTACGATATGTACCTCGATAGGTATTGTACCATATTTACCTCGATACAACACACTGTCCTTGTCGGCAATATGTACCTCGATAGGTATTGTACCATATGTACCTCGATACAGCACGCTGTCCTTGTCGGGAATATGTACCTCGATAGGTATTGTACCATATGTACCTCGATACAGCACACTGTCCTTGTCTGGAATATGTACCTCGATAGGTATTGTACCATATGTACCTCGATACAACACACTGTCCTTGTCGGCAATATGTACCTCGATAGGTATTGTACCATATGTACATCGATACAACACACTGTCCTTGTCGGCAATATGTACTTCGATAGGTATTGTACCATATGTACCTCGATACAACACACTGTTCTTGTCGGCAATATGTACCTCGATGGGTATTGTACCATATGTACCTCGATACAACACACTGTCCTTGTCGGCAATATGTACCTCGATAAGTATTGTACCATATGTACCTCGATACAACACACTGTCCTTGTCGGCAATTTGTACCTCGATAGGTATTGTACCATATGTACCTCGATACAGCACACTGTCCTTGTCGGCAATATGTACCTCGATAGGTATTGTACCATATGTACCTCGATACAGCACATTGTCCTTGTCGGGAATATGTACCTCGATAGGTATTGTACCATATGTACCTCGATAGGTATTGTACGATATGTACCTCGATAGGTATTGTACCATATTTACCTCGATACAACACACTGTCCTTGTCGGCAATATGTACCTCGATAGGTATTGTACCATATGTACCTCGATACAGCACGCTGTCCTTGTCGGGAATATGTACCTCGATAGGTATTGTACCATATGTACCTCGATACAGCACACTGTCCTTGTCGGGAATATGTACCTCGATAGGTATTGTACCATATGTACCTCGATACAACACACTGTCCTTGTCGGCAATATGTACCTCGATAGGTATTGTACCATATGTACCTCGATACAACACACTGTCCTTGTCGGCAATATGTACTTCGATAGGTATTGTACCATATGTACCTCGATACAACACACTGTTCTTGTCGGCAATATGTATCTCGATGGGTATTGTACCATATGTACCTCGATACAACACACTGTCCTTGTCGGCAATATGTACCTCGATAAGTATTGTACCATATGTACCTCGATACAACACACTGTCCTTGTCGGCAATTTGTACCTCGATAGGTATTGTACCATATGTACCTCGATACAGCACACTGTCCTTGTCGGCAATATGTACCTCGATAGGTATTATACCATATGTACCTCGATACAGCACATTGTCCTTGTCGGGAATATGTACCTCGATAGGTATTGTACCATATGTACCTCGATAGGTATTGTACCATATGTACCTCGATAGGTATTGTACCATATGTACCTCGATAGGTATTGTACCATATGTACCTCGATAGGTATTGTACCATATGTACCTCGATAGGTATTGTACCATATGTACCTCGATATGTATTGTACCATATGTACCTCGATAGGTATTGTACCATATGTACCTCGATATGTATTGTACCGTATGTACCTCAATACAACACACTGTCCTTGTCGGCAATATGTACCTCGATGGGTATTGTACCATATGTACATCGATAGGTATTGTACCATATGTACCTCGATAGGCATTGTACCATATGTACCTCGATAGGTATTGTACCATATGTACCTCGATAGGTATAGTACCATATGTACCTCGATAGGTATTGTACCATATATACCTCGATATATATTGTACCATATGTACCTCGATAGGTATTGTACCATATGTACCTCGATAGGTATTGTACCATATGTACCTCGATAGGTATTGTACGATATGTAGCTCGATAGGTATTGTACCATATTTACCTCGATACAACACACTGTCCTTGTCGGCAATATGTACCTCGATAGGTATTGTACCATATGTACCTCGATACAGCACGCTGTCCTTGTCGGGAATATGTACCTCGATAGGTATTGTACCATATGTACCTCGATACATCACACTGTCCTTGTCGGGAATATGTACCTCGATAGGTATTGTACCACATGTACCTCGATTGGTATTGTACCATATGTACCTCGATAGGTATTGTACCATACGTACCTCGATAGGTATTGTACCATATGTACCTCGATATGTATTGTACCATATGTACCTCGATAGGTATTGTACCATATGTACCTCGATACAACACACTGTCCTTGTCGGCAATATGTACCTCGATGGGTATTGTACCATATGTACCTCGATACAACACACTGTCCTTGTCGGCAATATGTACCTCGATGGGTATTGTACCATATGTACCTCGATACAACACACTGTCCTTGTCGGCAATATGTACCTCGATAGGTATTGTACAATATGTACCTCGATACAACACACTGTCCTTGTCGGCAATATGTACCTCGATAGGTATTGTACCATATGTACCTCGATACAACACACTGTCCTTGTCGGCAATATGTACCTCGATAGGTATTGTACCATATGTACCTCGATACAACACACTGTTCTTGTCGGCAATATGTACATCGATGGGTATTGTACCATATGTACCTCGAAACAACACACTGTTCTTGTCGGCAATATGTACCTCGATGGGTATTGTACCATATGTACCTCGATACAACACACTGTCCTTGTCGGCAATATGTACCTCGATAGGTATTGTACCATATGTACTTCCATACAACACACTGTCCTTGTCGGCAATATGTACCTCGATAGGTATTGTACCATATGTACCTCGATACAACACACTGTCCTTGTCGGCAATATGTACCTCGATAGGTATTGTACCATATGTACCTCGATACAACACACTGTCCTTGTCGGCAATATGTACCTCGATAAGTATTGTACCATATGTACCTCGATACAACACACTGTCCTTGTCGGCAATTTGTACCTCGATAGGTATTGTACCATATGTACCTCGATACAGCACACTGTCCTTGTCGGCAATATGTACCTCGATAGGTATTATACCATATGTACCTCGATACAGCACATTGTCCTTGTCGGGAATATGTACCTCGATAGGTATTGTACCATATGTACCTCGATAGGTATTGTACCATATGTACCTCGATAGGTATTGTACCATATGTACCTCGATAGGTATTGTACCATATGTACCTCGATAGGTATTGTACCATATGTACCTCGATAGGTATTGTACCATATGTACCTCGATAGGTATTGTACCATATGTACCTCGATAGGTATTGTACCATATGTACCTCGATACAACACACTGTCCTTGTCGGCAATATGTACCTCGATGGGTATTGTACCATATGTACCTCGATAGGTATTGTACCATATGTACCTCGATAGGTATTGTACCATATGTACCTCGATAGTTATAGTACCATATGTACCTCGATAGGTATTGTACCATATATACCTCGATAGGTATTGTACCATATGTACCTCGATAGGTATTGTACCATATGTATCTCGATAGGTATTGTACCATATTTACCTCGATACAGCACACTGTCCTTGTCGGCAATATGTACCTCGATAGGTATTGTACCATATGTACCTCGATACAGCACACTGTCCTTGTCGGGAATATGTACCTCGATAGGTATTGTACCATATGTACCTCGATACAGCACACTGTCCTTGTCGGGAATATGTACCTCGATAGGTATTGTACCATATGTACCTCGATGCAGCACACTGTCCTTGTCGGGAATATGTACCTCGATAGGTATTGTACCATATGTACCTCGATAGGTATTGTACCATATGTACCTCGATAGGTATTGTACCATATGTACCTCGATAGGTATAGTACCATATGTACCTCGATAGGTATTGTACCATATGTACCTCGATAGGTATTGTACCATATGTACCTCGATATGTATTGTACCATATGTACCTCGATAGGTATAGTACCATATGTACCTCGATAGGTATTGTACCATATGTACCTCGATAGGTATAGTACCATATGTACCTCGATAGGTATTGTACCATATGTACCTCGATAGGTATTGTACCATATGTACCTCGATGGGTATTGTACCATATGTACCTCGATAGGTATTGTACCATATGTACTTCGATTGGTATTGTACCATATGTACCTCGATAGGTATTGTACCATACGTACCTCGATAGGTATTGTACCATATGTACCTCGATATGTATTGTACCATATGTACCTCGATAGGTATTGTACCATATGTACCTCGATACAACACACTGTTCTTGTCGGCAATATGTACCTCGATGGGTATTGTACCATATGTACCTCGAAACAACACACTGTTCTTGTCGGCAATATGTACCTCGATGGGTATTGTACCATATGTACCTCGATACAACACACTGTCCTTGTCGGCAATATGTACCTCGATAGGTATTGTACCATATGTACTTCCATACAACACACTGTCCTTGTCGGCAATTTGTACCTCGATAGGTATTGTACCATATGTACCTCGATAGGTATTGTACCATATGTACCTCGATAGGCATTGTACCATATGTACCTCGATAGGTATTGTACCATATGTACCTCGATAGTTATAGTACCATATGTACCTCGATAGGTATTGTACCATATATACCTCGATAGGTATTGTACCATATGTACCTCGATAGGTATTGTACCATATGTACCTCGATAGGTATTGTACCATATGTACCTCGATAGGTATTGTACCATATTTACCTCGATACAGCACACTGTCCTTGTCGGCAATATGTACCTCGATAGGTATTGTACCATATGTACCTCGATACAGCACACTGTCCTTGTCGGGAATATGTACCTCGATAGGTATTGTACCATATGTACCTCGATACAACACACTGTCCTTGTCGGCAATATGTACCTCGATAGGTATTGTACAATATGTACCTCGATACAACACACTGTCCTTGTCGGCAATATGTACCTCGATAGGTATTGTACCATATGTACCTCGATACAACACACTGTCCTTGTCGGCAATATGTACTTCGATAGGTATTGTACCATATGTACCTCGATACAACACACTGTTCTTGTCGGCAATATGTACATCGATGGGTATTGTACCATATGTACCTCGAAACAACACACTGTTCTTGTCGGCAATATGTACCTCGATGGGTATTGTACCATATGTACCTCGATACAACACACTGTCCTTGTCGGCAATATGTACCTCGATAAGTATTGTACCATATGTACTTCCATACAACACACTGTCCTTGTCGGCAATTTGTACCTCGATAGGTATTGTACCATATGTACCTCGATACAGCACACTGTCCTTGTCGGCAATATGTACCTCGATAGGTATTATACCATATGTACCTCGATACAGCACATTGTCCTTGTCGGGAATATGTACCTCGATAGGTATTGTACCATATGTACCTCGATAGGTATTGTACCATATGTACCTCGATAGGTATTGTACCATATGTACCTCGATAGGTATTGTACCATATGTACCTCGATGGGTATTGTACCATATGTACCTCGATAGGTATTGTACCATATGTACCTAGATAGGTATTGTACCATATGTACCTCGATATGTATTGTACCATATGTACCTCGATACAACACACTGTCCTTGTCGGCAATATGTACCTCGATGGGTATTGTACCATATGTACCTCGATAGGTATTGTACCATATGTACCTCGATAGGTATTGTACCATATGTACCTCGATAGGTATTGTACCATATGTACCTCGATAGGTATTGTACCATATGTACCTCGATACAGCACACTGTCCTTGTCGGCAATATGTACCTCGATAGGTATTATACCATATGTACCTCGATACAGCACACTGTCCTTGTCGGGAATATGTACCTCGATAGGTATTGTACCATATGTACCTCGATAGGTATTGTACCATATGTACCTCGATGGGTATTGTACCATATGTACCTCGATAGGTATAGTACCATATGTACCTCGATAGGTATTGTACCATATGTACCTCGATAGGCATTGTACCATATGTACCTCGATAGGTATTGTACCATATGTACCTCGATAGGTATTGTACCATATGTACCTCGATAGGTATTGTACCATATGTACCTCGATATGTATTGTACCATATGTACCTCGATACAACACACTGTCCTTGTCGGCAATATGTACCTCGATGGGTATTGTACCATATGTACCTCGATAGGTATTGTACCATATGTACCTCGATAGGCATTGTACCATATGTACCTCGATAGGTATTGTACCATATGTACCTCGATAGTTATAGTACCATATGTACCTCGATAGGTATTGTACCATATATACCTCGATAGGTATTGTACCATATGTACCTCGATAGGTATTGTACCATATGTACCTCGATAGGTATTGTACCATATGTACCTCGATAGGTATTGTACCATATTTACCTCGATACAGCACACTGTCCTTGTCGGCAATATGTACCTCGATAGGTATTGTACCATATGTACCTCGATACAGCACACTGTCCTTGTCGGGAATATGTACCTCGATAGGTATTGTACCATATGTACCTCGATACAGCACACTGTCCTTGTCGGGAATATGTACCTCGATAGGTATTGTACCATATGTACCTCGATGCAGCACACTGTCCTTGTCGGGAATATGTACCTCGATAGGTATTGTACCATATGTACCTCGATAGGTATTGTACCATATGTACCTCGATAGGTATTGTACCATATGTACCTCGATAGGTATTGTACCATATGTACCTCGATAGGTATTGTACCATATGTACCTCGATAGGTATTGTACCATATGTACCTCGATAGGTATTGTACCATATGTACCTCGATAGGTATTGTACCATACGTACCTCGATAGGTATTGTACCATATGTACCTCGATATGTATTGTACCATATGTACCTCGATAGGTATTGTACCATATGTACCTCGATAGTTATAGTACCATATGTACCTCGATAGGTATTGTACCATATATACCTCGATAGGTATTGTACCATATGTACCTCGATAGGTATTGTACCATATGTATCTCGATAGGTATTGTACCATATTTACCTCGATACAGCACACTGTCCTTGTCGGCAATATGTACCTCGATAGGTATTGTACCATATGTACCTCGATACAGCACACTGTCCTTGTCGGGAATATGTACCTCGATAGGTATTGTACCATATGTACCTCGATACAGCACACTGTCCTTGTCGGGAATATGTACCTCGATAGGTATTGTACCATATGTACCTCGATGCAGCACACTGTCCTTGTCGGTAATATGTACCTCGATAGGTATTGTACCATATGTACCTCGATAGGTATTGTACCATATGTACCTCGATAGGTATTGTACCATATGTACCTCGATAGGTATAGTACCATATGTACCTCGATAGGTATTGTACCATATGTACCTCGATAGGTATTGTACCATATGTACCTCGATATGTATTGTACCATATGTACCTCGATAGGTATAGTACCATATGTACCTCGATAGGTATTGTACCATATGTACCTCGATAGGTATAGTACCATATGTACCTCGATAGGTATTGTACCATATGTACCTCGATAGGTATTGTACCATATGTACCTCGATGGGTATTGTACCATATGTACCTCGATAGGTATTGTACCATATGTACTTCGATTGGTATTGTACCATATGTACCTCGATAGGTATTGTACCATACGTACCTCGATAGGTATTGTACCATATGTACCTCGATATGTATTGTACCATATGTACCTCGATAGGTATTGTACCATATGTACCTCGATACAACACACTGTTCTTGTCGGCAATATGTACCTCGATGGGTATTGTACCATATGTACCTCGATACAACACACTGTCCTTGTCGGCAATATGTACCTCGATAAGTATTGTACCATATGTACTTCCATACAACACACTGTCCTTGTCGGCAATTTGTACCTCGATAGGTATTGTACCATATGTACCTCGATACAGCACACTGTCCTTGTCGGCAATATGTACCTCGATAGGTATTGTACCATATGTACCTCGATAGGTATTGTACCATATGTACCTCGATAGGTATTGTACCATATGTACCTCGATAGGTATTGTACCATATGTACCTCGATAGGTATAGTACCATATGTACCTCGATAGGTATTGTACCATATGTACCTCGATAGGTATTGTACCATATGTACCTCGATATGTATTGTACCATATGTACCTCGATAGGTATAGTACCATATGTACCTCGATAGGTATTGTACCATATGTACCTCGATAGGTATAGTACCATATGTACCTCGATAGGTATTGTACCATATGTACCTCGATAGGTATTGTACCATATGTACCTCGATGGGTATTGTACCATATGTACCTCGATAGGTATTGTACCATATGTACTTCGATTGGTATTGTACCATATGTACCTCGATAGGTATTGTACCATACGTACCTCGATAGGTATTGTACCATATGTACCTCGATATGTATTGTACCATATGTACCTCGATAGGTATTGTACCATATGTACCTCGATACAACACACTGTTCTTGTCGGCAATATGTACCTCGATGGGTATTGTACCATATGTACCTCGAAACAACACACTGTTCTTGTCGGCAATATGTACCTCGATGGGTATTGTACCATATGTACCTCGATACAACACACTGTCCTTGTCGGCAATATGTACCTCGATAGGTATTGTACCATATGTACTTCCATACAACACACTGTCCTTGTCGGCAATTTGTACCTCGATAGGTATTGTACCATATGTACCTCGATAGGTATTGTACCATATGTACCTCGATAGGCATTGTACCATATGTACCTCGATAGGTATTGTACCATATGTACCTCGATAGTTATAGTACCATATGTACCTCGATAGGTATTGTACCATATATACCTCGATAGGTATTGTACCATATGTACCTCGATAGGTATTGTACCATATGTACCTCGATAGGTATTGTACCATATGTACCTCGATAGGTATTGTACCATATTTACCTCGATACAGCACACTGTCCTTGTCGGCAATATGTACCTCGATAGGTATTGTACCATATGTACCTCGATACAGCACACTGTCCTTGTCGGGAATATGTACCTCGATAGGTATTGTACCATATGTACCTCGATACAACACACTGTCCTTGTCGGCAATATGTACCTCGATAGGTATTGTACAATATGTACCTCGATACAACACACTGTCCTTGTCGGCAATATGTACCTCGATAGGTATTGTACCATATGTACCTCGATACAACACACTGTCCTTGTCGGCAATATGTACTTCGATAGGTATTGTACCATATGTACCTCGATACAACACACTGTTCTTGTCGGCAATATGTACATCGATGGGTATTGTACCATATGTACCTCGAAACAACACACTGTTCTTGTCGGCAATATGTACCTCGATGGGTATTGTACCATATGTACCTCGATACAACACACTGTCCTTGTCGGCAATATGTACCTCGATAAGTATTGTACCATATGTACTTCCATACAACACACTGTCCTTGTCGGCAATTTGTACCTCGATAGGTATTGTACCATATGTACCTCGATACAGCACACTGTCCTTGTCGGCAATATGTACCTCGATAGGTATTATACCATATGTACCTCGATACAGCACATTGTCCTTGTCGGGAATATGTACCTCGATAGGTATTGTACCATATGTACCTCGATAGGTATTGTACCATATGTACCTCGATAGGTATTGTACCATATGTACCTCGATAGGTATTGTACCATATGTACCTCGATACAGCACACTGTCCTTGTCGGCAATATGTACCTCGATAGGTATTATACCATATGTACCTCGATACAGCACACTGTCCTTGTCGGGAATATGTACCTCGATAGGTATTGTACCATATGTACCTCGATAGGTATTGTACCATATGTACCTCGATGGGTATTGTACCATATGTACCTCGATAGGTATAGTACCATATGTACCTCGATAGGTATTGTACCATATGTACCTCGATAGGTATTGTACCATATGTACCTCGATAGGTATTGTACCATATGTACCTCGATAGGTATTGTACCATATGTACCTCGATAGGTATTGTACCATATGTACCTCGATACAGCACACTGTCCTTGTCGGCAATATGTACCTCGATAGGTATTATACCATATGTACCTCGATACAGCACACTGTCCTTGTCGGGAATATGTACCTCGATAGGTATTGTACCATATGTACCTCGATAGGTATTGTACCATATGTACCTCGATGGGTATTGTACCATATGTACCTCGATAGGTATAGTACCATATGTACCTCGATAGGTATTGTACCATATGTACCTCGATAGGCATTGTACAATATGTACCTCGATAGGTATTGTACCATATGTACCTCGATAGGTATTGTACCATATGTACCTCGATAGGTATTGTACCATATGTACCTCGATATGTATTGTACCATATGTACCTCGATACAACACACTGTCCTTGTCGGCAATATGTACCTCGATGGGTATTGTACCATATGTACCTCGATAGGTATTGTACCATATGTACCTCGATAGGCATTGTACCATATGTACCTCGATAGGTATTGTACCATATGTACCTCGATAGTTATAGTACCATATGTACCTCGATAGGTATTGTACCATATATACCTCGATAGGTATTGTACCATATGTACCTCGATAGGTATTGTACCATATGTACCTCGATAGGTATTGTACCATATGTACCTCGATAGGTATTGTACCATATTTACCTCGATACAGCACACTGTCCTTGTGGGCAATATGTACCTCGATAGGTATTGTACCATATGTACCTCGATACAGCACACTGTCCTTGTCGGGAATATGTACCTCGATAGGTATTGTACCATATGTACCTCGATACAGCACACTGTCCTTGTCGGGAATATGTACCTCGATAGGTATTGTACCATATGTACCTCGATGCAGCACACTGTCCTTGTCGGGAATATGTACCTCGATAGGTATTGTACCATATGTACCTCGATAGGTATTGTACCATATGTACCTCGATAGGTATTGTACCATATGTACCTCGATAGGTATTGTACCATATGTACCTCGATAGGTATTATACCATATATACCTCGATAGGTATTGTACCATATGTACCTCGATTGGTATTGTACCATATGTACCTCGATAGGTATTGTACCATACGTACCTCGATAGGTATTGTACCATATGTACCTCGATATGTATTGTACCATATGTACCTCGATAGGTATTGTACCATATGTACCTCGATAGTTATAGTACCATATGTACCTCGATAGGTATTGTACCATATATACCTCGATAGGTATTGTACCATATGTACCTCGATAGGTATTGTACCATATGTATCTCGATAGGTATTGTACCATATTTACCTCGATACAGCACACTGTCCTTGTCGGCAATATGTACCTCGATAGGTATTGTACCATATGTACCTCGATACAGCACACTGTCCTTGTCGGGAATATGTACCTCGATAGGTATTGTACCATATGTACCTCGATACAGCACACTGTCCTTGTCGGGAATATGTACCTCGATAGGTATTGTACCATATGTACCTCGATGCAGCACACTGTCCTTGTCGGTAATATGTACCTCGATAGGTATTGTACCATATGTACCTCGATAGGTATTGTACCATATGTACCTCGATAGGTATTGTACCATATGTACCTCGATAGGTATAGTACCATATGTACCTCGATAGGTATTGTACCATATGTACCTCGATAGGTATTGTACCATATGTACCTCGATATGTATTGTACCATATGTACCTCGATAGGTATAGTACCATATGTACCTCGATAGGTATTGTACCATATGTACCTCGATAGGTATAGTACCATATGTACCTCGATAGGTATTGTACCATATGTACCTCGATAGGTATTGTACCATATGTACCTCGATGGGTATTGTACCATATGTACCTCGATAGGTATTGTACCATATGTACTTCGATTGGTATTGTACCATATGTACCTCGATAGGTATTGTACCATACGTACCTCGATAGGTATTGTACCATATGTACCTCGATATGTATTGTACCATATGTACCTCGATAGGTATTGTACCATATGTACCTCGATACAACACACTGTTCTTGTCGGCAATATGTACCTCGATGGGTATTGTACCATATGTACCTCGATACAACACACTGTCCTTGTCGGCAATATGTACCTCGATAAGTATTGTACCATATGTACTTCCATACAACACACTGTCCTTGTCGGCAATTTGTACCTCGATAGGTATTGTACCATATGTACCTCGATACAGCACACTGTCCTTGTCGGCAATATGTACCTCGATAGGTATTGTACCATATGTACCTCGATAGGTATTGTACCATATGTACCTCGATAGGTATTGTACCATATGTACCTCGATAGGTATTGTACCATATGTACCTCGATAGGTATTGTACCATATGTACCTCGATAGGTATTGTACCATATGTACCTCGATAGGTATTGTACCATATGTACCTCGATAGGTATTGTACCATATGTACCTCGATGGGTATTGTACCATATGTACCTCGATAGGTATAGTACCATATGTACCTCGATAGGTATTGTACCATATGTACCTCGATCGATAGCGCATTGTTTGGACTATGTACCTCGATAGGTATTGTACCATATGTACCTGATACAGCACCGTATACATTGGTATTCAGAGTACCACATGTACCTCGATAGGTATTGTACCATATGTACCTCGATAGGTATTGTACCATATGTACCTCGATGGGTATTGTACCATATGTACCTCGATAGGTATAGTACCATATGTACCTCGATAGGTATTGTACCATATGTACCTCGATAGGCATTGTACCATATGTACCTCGATAGGTATTGTACCATATGTACCTCGATAGGTATTGTACCATATGTACCTCGATAGGTATTGTACCATATGTACCTCCATAGGTATTGTACCATATGTACCTCGATATGTATTGTACCATATGTACCTCGATACAACACACTGTCCTTGTCGGCAATATGTACCTCGATGGGTATTGTACCATATGTACCTCGATAGGTATTGTACCATATGTACCTCGATAGG
>CM026387.1:37235596-37308507 GCA_014843695.1 Archivesica marissinica
TGAAGGACAAGTATCTGACCTTGGTACAGTTTGAAGGCACACAGGTGAAGGACAAGTATCTTACCTTGGTACAGTTTGAATGTATACAGGTGAAGGACAAGTATCTAACCGTGGTACAGTTGGAATGTACACAGGTGAAGGACAAGTATCTAACCTTGGTACAGTTCGAAGGCACACAGGTGAAGGACAAGTATCTAACCTCAGTACAGTTCGAATGTACACAGGTGAAGGACAAGTATCTAACCTCGGTACAGTTGGAATGTACACAGGTGAAGGACAAGTATCTGACCTTGGTACAGTTTGAAGGCATACAGGTGAAGGACAAGTATCTGACCTTGGTACAGTTTGAATGTACACAGGTGAAGGACAAGTATCTGACCTTGGTACAGTTTGAATGTACACAGGTGAAGGACAAGTATCTGACCTTGGTACAGTTTGAATGTACACAGGTGAAGGACAAGTATCTGACCTTGGTACAGTTTGAATGTACACAGGTGAAGGACAAGTATCTAACCTTGGTACAGTTGGAATGTACACAGGTGAAGGACAAGTATCTAACCTTGGTACAGTTGGAATGTACACAGGTGAAGGACAAGTATCTAACCTTGGTACAGTTTGAATGTACACAGGTGAAGGACAAGTATCTGACCTTGGTACAGTTGGAATGTACACAGGTGAAGGACAAGTATCTAACCTTGGTACAGTTTGAAGGCACACAGGTGAAGGACAAGTATCTGACCTTGGTACAGTTGGAATGTACACAGGTGAAGGACAAGTATCTAACCTTGGTACAGTTTGAAGGCACACAGGTGAAGGACAAGTATCTGACCTTGGTACAGTTGGAATGTACACAGGTGAAGGACAAGTATCTGACCTTGGTACAGTTTGAAGGCACACAGGTGAAGGACAAGTATCTGACCTTGGTACAGTTGGAATGTACACAGGTGAAGGACAAGTATCTGACCTTGGTACAGTTTGAATGTACACAGGTGAAGGACAAGTATCTGACCTTGGTACAGTTGAATGTACACAGGTGAAGGACAAGTATCTAACCTTGGTACAGTTTGAAGGCACACAGGTGAAGGACAAGTATCTAACCTTGGTACAGTTTGAAGGCACACAGGTGAAGGACAAGTATCTGACCTTGGTACAGTTTGAAGGCACACAGGTGAAGGACAAGTATCTGACCTTGGTACAGTTGGAATGTACACAGGTGAAGGACAAGTATCTAACCTTGGTACAGTTTGAAGGCACACAGGTGAAGGACAAGTATCTAACCTTGGTACAGTTGGAATGTACACAGGTGAAGGACAAGTATCTAACCTTGGTACAGTTTGAATGTACACAGGTGAAGGACAAGTATCTAACCTCGGTACAGTTGGAATGTACACAGGTGAAGGACAAGTATCTAACCTCGGTACAGTTGGAATGTACACAGGTGAAGGACAAGTATCTAACCTTGGTACAGTTTGAAGGCACACAGGTGAAGGACAAGTATCTAACCTTGGTACAGTTTGAAGGCACACAGGTGAAGGACAAGTATCTAACCTTGGTACAGTTGGAATGTACACAGGTGAAGGACAAGTATCTGACCTTGGTACAGTTTGAAGGCACACAGGTGAAGGACAAGTATCTGACCTTGGTACAGTTGGAATGTACACAGGTGAAGGACAAGTATCTAACCTTGGTACAGTTTGAAGGCACACAGGTGAAGGACAAGTATCTAACCTCGGTACAGTTTGAAGGCACACAGGTGAAGGACAAGTATCTAACCTTGGTACAGTTTGAAGGCATACAGGTGAAGGACAAGTATCTAACCTCGGTACAGTTGGAATGTACACAGGTGAAGGACAAGTATCTAACCTTGGTACAGTTTGAATGTACACAGGTGAAGGACAAGTATCTAACCTCGGTACAGTTGGAATGTACACAGGTGAAGGACAAGTATCTAACCTTGGTACAGTTGGAATGTACACAGGTGAAGGACAAGTATCTAACCTCGGTACAGTTGGAATGTACACAGGTGAAGGACAAGTATCTGACCTTGGTACAGTTTGAAGGCACACAGGTGAAGGACAAGTATCTGACCTTGGTACAGTTGGAATGTACACAGGTGAAGGACAAGTATCTAACCTTGGTACAGTTTGAAGGCACACAGGTGAAGGACAAGTATCTAACCTCGGTACAGTTTGAATGTACACAGGTGAAGGACAAGTATCTGACCTTGGTACAGTTTGAATGTACACAGGTGAAGGACAAGTATCTTACCTTGGTACAGTTTGAAGGCATACAGGTGAAGGACAAGTATCTAACCTCGGTACAGTTTGAAGGCACACAGGTGAAGGACAAGTATCTAACCTTGGTACAGTTTGAAGGCACACAGGTGAAGGACAAGTATCTAACCTTGGTACAGTTTGAATGTACACAGGTGAAGGACAAGTATCTAACCTTGGTACAGTTGAATGTACACAGGTGAAGGACAAGTATCTAACCTTGGTACAGTTTGAAGGCACACAGGTGAAGGACAAGTATCTGACCTTGGTACAGTTTGAAGGCATACAGGTGAAGGACAAGTATCTGACCTTGGTACAGTTTGAAGGCACACAGGTGAAGGACAAGTATCTAACCTTGGTACAGTTTGAAGGCATACAGGTGAAGGACAAGTATCTAACCTCGGTACAGTTGGAATGTACACAGGTGAAGGACAAGTATCTAACCTCGGTACAGTTGGAATGTACACAGGTGAAGGACAAGTATCTAACCTTGGTACAGTTGGAATGTACACAGGTGAAGGACAAGTATCTAACCTTGGTACAGTTTGAATGTACACAGGTGAAGGACAAGTATCTAACCTTGGTACAGTTGGAATGTACACAGGTGAAGGACAAGTATCTAACCTTGGTACAGTTTGAAGGCACACAGGTGAAGGACAAGTATCTGACCTTGGTACAGTTCGAAGGCACACAGGTGAAGGACAAGTATCTAACCTCGGTACAGTTTGAAGGCACACAGGTGAAGGACAAGTATCTAACCTCGGTACAGTTGGAATGTACACAGGTGAAGGACAAGTATCTAACCTTGGTACAGTTTGAATGTACACAGGTGAAGGACAAGTATCTAACCTCGGTACAGTTGGAATGTACACAGGTGAAGGACAAGTATCTGACCTTGGTACAGTTGGAATGTACACAGGTGAAGGACAAGTATCTAACCTTGGTACAGTTTGAATGTACACAGGTGAAGGACAAGTATCTAACCTTGGTACAGTTCGAAGGCACACAGGTGAAGGACAAGTATCTACCCTCGGTACAGTTTGAAGGCACACAGGTGAAGGACAAGTATCTGACCTTGGTACAGTTTGAAGGCACACAGGTGAAGGACAAGTATCTTACCTCGGTACAGTTGGAATGTACACAGGTGAAGGACAAGTATCTAACCTTGGTACAGTTCGAAGGCACACAGGTGAAGGACAAGTATCTAACCTCGGTACAGTTGGAATGTACACAGGTGAAGGACAAGTATCTAACCTTGGTACAGTTTGAATGTACACAGGTGAAGGACAAGTATCTAACCTCGGTACAGTTGGAATGTACACAGGTGAAGGACAAGTATCTAACCTCGGTACAGTTGGAATGTACACAGGTGAAGGACAAGTATCTAACCTCGGTACAGTTGGAATGTACACATGTGAAGGACAAGTATCTGACCTTGGTACAGTTTGAAGGCACACAGGTGAAGGACAAGTATCTGACCTTGGTACAGTTGGAATGTACACAGGTGAAGGACAAGTATCTAACCTTGGTACAGTTTGAAGGCACACAGGTGAAGGACAAGTATCTAACCTCGGTACAGTTTGAAGGCACACAGGTGAAGGACAAGTATCTAACCTTGGTACAGTTTGAAGGCACACAGGTGAAGGACAAGTATCTAACCTCGGTACAGTTTGAAGGCACACAGGTGAAGGACAAGTATCTAACCTTGGTACAGTTTGAAGGCATACAGGTGAAGGACAAGTATCTAACCTTGGTACAGTTTGAATGTACACAGGTGAAGGACAAGTATCTAACCTTGGTACAGTTTGAATGTACACAGGTGAAGGACAAGTATCTAACCTTGGTACAGTTTGAAGGCATACAGGTGAAGGACAAGTATCTGACCTTGGTACAGTTTGAAGGCATACAGGTGAAGGACAAGTATCTGACCTTAGTACAGTTTGAAGGCATACAGGTGAAGGACAAGTATCTAACCTTGGTACAGTTTGAAGGCATACAGGTGAAGGACAAGTATCTAACCTCGGTACAGTTGGAATGTACACAGGTGAAGGACAAGTATCTAACCTCGGTACAGTTGGAATGTACACAGGTGAAGGACAAGTATCTAACCTTGGTACAGTTGGAATGTACACAGGTGAAGGACAAGTATCTAACCTTGGTACAGTTTGAATGTACACAGGTGAAGGACAAGTATCTAACCTTGGTACAGTTGGAATGTACACAGGTGCAGGACAAGTATCTAACCTTGGTACAGTTTGAAGGCACACAGGTGAAGGACAAGTATCTGACCTTGGTACAGTTCGAAGGCACACAGGTGAAGGACAAGTATCTAACCTCGGTACAGTTTGAAGACACACAGGTGAAGGACAAGTATCTAACCTCGGTACAGTTGGAATGTACACAGGTGAAGGACAAGTATTTAACCTTGGTAAAGTTTGAATGTACACAGGTGAAGGACAAGTATCTAACCTCGGTACAGTTGGAATGTACACAGGTGAAGGACAAGTATCTGACCTTGGTACAGTTGGAATGTACACAGGTGAAGGACAAGTATCTAACCTTGGTAAAGTTTGAATGTACACAGGTGAAGGACAAGTATCTAACCTTGGTACAGTTCGAAGGCACACAGGTGAAGGACAAGTATCTACCCTCGGTACAGTTTGAAGGCATACAGGTGAAGGACAAGTATCTGACCTTGGTACAGTTTGAAGGCACACAGGTGAAGGACAAGTATCTTACCTCGGTACAGTTGGAATGTACACAGGTGAAGGACAAGTATCTAACCTTGGTACAGTTCGAAGGCATACAGGTGAAGGACAAGTATCTAACCTCGGTACAGTTGGAATGTACACAGGTGAAGGACAAGTATCTAACCTTGGTAAAGTTTGAATGTACACAGGTGAAGGACAAGTATCTAACCTCGGTACAGTTGGAATGTACACAGGTGAAGGACAAGTATCTAACCTCGGTACAGTTGGAATGTACACAGGTGAAGGACAAGTATCTAACCTCGGTACAGTTGGAATGTACACATGTGAAGGACAAGTATCTGACCTTGGTACAGTTTGAAGGCACACAGGTGAAGGACAAGTATCTGACCTTGGTACAGTTGGAATGTACACAGGTGAAGGACAAGTATCTAACCTTGGTACAGTTTGAAGGCACACAGGTGAAGGACAAGTATCTAACCTCGGTACAGTTTGAAGGCACACAGGTGAAGGACAAGTATCTAACCTTGGTACAGTTTGAAGGCACACAGGTGAAGGACAAGTATCTAACCTCGGTACAGTTTGAAGGCACACAGGTGAAGGACAAGTATCTAACCTTGGTACAGTTCGAAGGCATACAGGTGAAGGACAAGTATCTAACCTCGGTACAGTTGGAATGTACACAGGTGAAGGACAAGTATCTAACCTTGGTACAGTTTGAATGTACACAGGTGAAGGACAAGTATCTAACCTCGGTACAGTTGGAATGTACACAGGTGAAGGACAAGTATCTAACCTCGGTACAGTTGGAATGTACACAGGTGAAGGACAAGTATCTAACCTCGGTACAGTTGGAATGTACACATGTGAAGGACAAGTATCTGACCTTGGTACAGTTTGAAGGCACACAGGTGAAGGACAAGTATCTGACCTTGGTACAGTTGGAATGTACACAGGTGAAGGACAAGTATCTAACCTTGGTACAGTTTGAAGGCACACAGGTGAAGGACAAGTATCTAACCTCGGTACAGTTTGAAGGCACACAGGTGAAGGACAAGTATCTGACCTTGGTACAGTTTGAAGGCACACAGGTGAAGGACAAGTATCTTACCTCGGTACAGTTTGAAGGCATACAGGTGAAGGACAAGTATCTAACCTCGGTACAGTTTGAAGGCACACAGGTGAAGGACAAGTATCTAACCTTGGTACAGTTTGAAGGCATACAGGTGAAGGACAAGTATCTAACCTTGGTACAGTTTGAATGTACACAGGTGAAGGACAAGTATCTAACCTTGGTACAGTTTGAATGTACACAGGTGAAGGACAAGTATCTAACCTTGGTACAGTTTGAAGGCATACAGGTGAAGGACAAGTATCTGACCTTGGTACAGTTTGAAGGCATACAGGTGAAGGACAAGTATCTGACCTTAGTACAGTTTGAAGGCATACAGGTGAAGGACAAGTATCTAACCTTGGTACAGTTTGAAGGCATACAGGTGAAGGACAAGTATCTAACCTCGGTACAGTTGGAATGTACACAGGTGAAGGACAAGTATCTAACCTCGGTACAGTTGGAATGTACACAGGTGAAGGACAAGTATCTAACCTTGGTACAGTTGGAATGTACACAGGTGAAGGACAAGTATCTAACCTTGGTACAGTTTGAATGTACACAGGTGAAGGACAAGTATCTAACCTTGGTACAGTTGGAATGTACACAGGTGCAGGACAAGTATCTAACCTTGGTACAGTTTGAAGGCACACAGGTGAAGGACAAGTATCTGACCTTGGTACAGTTCGAAGGCACACAGGTGAAGGACAAGTATCTAACCTCGGTACAGTTTGAAGACACACAGGTGAAGGACAAGTATCTAACCTCGGTACAGTTGGAATGTACACAGGTGAAGGACAAGTATTTAACCTTGGTAAAGTTTGAATGTACACAGGTGAAGGACAAGTATCTAACCTCGGTACAGTTGGAATGTACACAGGTGAAGGACAAGTATCTGACCTTGGTACAGTTGGAATGTACACAGGTGAAGGACAAGTATCTAACCTTGGTACAGTTTGAATGTACACAGGTGAAGGACAAGTATCTAACCTTGGTACAGTTGGAAGGCACACAGGTGAAGGACAAGTATCTACCCTCGGTACAGTTTGAAGGCATACAGGTGAAGGACAAGTATCTGACCTTGGTACAGTTTGAAGGCACACAGGTGAAGGACAAGTATCTTACCTCGGTACAGTTGGAATGTACACAGGTGAAGGACAAGTATCTAACCTTGGTACAGTTCGAAGGCATACAGGTGAAGGACAAGTATCTAACCTCGGTACAGTTGGAATGTACACAGGTGAAGGACAAGTATCTAACCTTGGTAAAGTTTGAATGTACACAGGTGAAGGACAAGTATCTAACCTCGGTACAGTTGGAATGTACACAGGTGAAGGACAAGTATCTAACCTCGGTACAGTTGGAATGTACACAGGTGAAGGACAAGTATCTAACCTCGGTACAGTTGGAATGTACACATGTGAAGGACAAGTATCTGACCTTGGTACAGTTTGAAGGCACACAGGTGAAGGACAAGTATCTGACCTTGGTACAGTTGGAATGTACACAGGTGAAGGACAAGTATCTAACCTTGGTACAGTTTGAAGGCACACAGGTGAAGGACAAGTATCTAACCTCGGTACAGTTTGAAGGCACACAGGTGAAGGACAAGTATCTAACCTTGGTACAGTTTGAAGGCACACAGGTGAAGGACAAGTATCTAACCTCGGTACAGTTTGAAGGCACACAGGTGAAGGACAAGTATCTAACCTTGGTACAGTTTGAAGGCATACAGGTGAAGGACAAGTATCTAACCTCGGTACAGTTGGAATGTACACAGGTGAAGGACAAGTATCTAACCTTGGTACAGTTTGAATGTACACAGGTGAAGGACAAGTATCTAACCTTGATACAGTTTGAAGGCATACAGGTGAAGGACAAGTATCTGACCTTGGTACAGTTTGAAGGCATACAGGTGAAGGACAAGTATCTGACCTTAGTACAGTTTGAAGGCATACAGGTGAAGGACAAGTATCTAACCTTGGTACAGTTTGAAGGCATACAGGTGAAGGACAAGTATCTAACCTCGGTACAGTTGGAATGTACACAGGTGAAGGACAAGTATCTAACCTCGGTACAGTTGGAATGTACACAGGTGAAGGACAAGTATCTAACCTTGGTACAGTTGGAATGTACACAGGTGAAGGACAAGTATCTAACCTTGGTACAGTTTGAATGTACACAGGTGAAGGACAAGTATCTAACCTTGGTACAGTTGGAATGTACACAGGTGCAGGACAAGTATCTAACCTTGGTACAGTTTGAAGGCACACAGGTGAAGGACAAGTATCTGACCTTGGTACAGTTCGAAGGCACACAGGTGAAGGACAAGTATCTAACCTCGGTACAGTTTGAAGACACACAGGTGAAGGACAAGTATCTAACCTCGGTACAGTTGGAATGTACACAGGTGAAGGACAAGTATTTAACCTTGGTAAAGTTTGAATGTACACAGGTGAAGGACAAGTATCTAACCTCGGTACAGTTGGAATGTACACAGGTGAAGGACAAGTATCTGACCTTGGTACAGTTGGAATGTACACAGGTGAAGGACAAGTATCTAACCTTGGTAAAGTTTGAATGTACACAGGTGAAGGACAAGTATCTAACCTTGGTACAGTTCGAAGGCACACAGGTGAAGGACAAGTATCTACCCTCGGTACAGTTTGAAGGCATACAGGTGAAGGACAAGTATCTGACCTTGGTACAGTTTGAAGGCACACAGGTGAAGGACAAGTATCTTACCTCGGTACAGTTGGAATGTACACAGGTGAAGGACAAGTATCTAACCTTGGTACAGTTCGAAGGCATACAGGTGAAGGACAAGTATCTAACCTCGGTACAGTTGGAATGTACACAGGTGAAGGACAAGTATCTAACCTTGGTAAAGTTTGAATGTACACAGGTGAAGGACAAGTATCTAACCTCGGTACAGTTGGAATGTACACAGGTGAAGGACAAGTATCTAACCTCGGTACAGTTGGAATGTACACAGGTGAAGGACAAGTATCTAACCTCGGTACAGTTGGAATGTACACATGTGAAGGACAAGTATCTGACCTTGGTACAGTTTGAAGGCACACAGGTGAAGGACAAGTATCTGACCTTGGTACAGTTGGAATGTACACAGGTGAAGGACAAGTATCTAACCTTGGTACAGTTTGAAGGCACACAGGTGAAGGACAAGTATCTAACCTCGGTACAGTTTGAAGGCACACAGGTGAAGGACAAGTATCTAACCTTGGTACAGTTTGAAGGCACACAGGTGAAGGACAAGTATCTAACCTCGGTACAGTTTGAAGGCACACAGGTGAAGGACAAGTATCTAACCTTGGTACAGTTCGAAGGCATACAGGTGAAGGACAAGTATCTAACCTCGGTACAGTTGGAATGTACACAGGTGAAGGACAAGTATCTAACCTTGGTAAAGTTTGAATGTACACAGGTGAAAGACAAGTATCTTACCCCGGTACAGTTGGAATGTACACAGGTGAAGGACAAGTATCTAACCTCGGTACAGTTGGAATGTACACAGGTGAAGGACAAGTATCTAACCTCGGTACAGTTGGAATGTACACATGTGAAGGACAAGTATCTGACCTTGGTACAGTTTGAAGGCACACAGGTGAAGGACAAGTATCTGACCTTGGTACAGTTGGAATGTACACAGGTGAAGGACAAGTATCTAACCTTGGTACAGTTTGAAGGCACACAGGTGAAGGACAAGTATCTAACCTCGGTACAGTTTGAAGGCACACAGGTGAAGGACAAGTATCTGACCTTGGTACAGTTTGAAGGCACACAGGTGAAGGACAAGTATCTTACCTCGGTACAGTTTGAAGGCATACAGGTGAAGGACAAGTATCTAACCTCGGTACAGTTTGAAGGCACACAGGTGAAGGACAAGTATCTAACCTTGGTACAGTTTGAAGGCATACAGGTGAAGGACAAGTATCTAACCTTGGTACAGTTTGAATGTACACAGGTGAAGGACAAGTATCTAACCTTGGTACAGTTTGAATGTACACAGGTGAAGGACAAGTATCTAACCTTGGTACAGTTTGAAGGCATACAGGTGAAGGACAAGTATCTGACCTTGGTACAGTTTGAAGGCATACAGGTGAAGGACAAGTATCTGACCTTAGTACAGTTTGAAGGCATACAGGTGAAGGACAAGTATCTAACCTTGGTACAGTTTGAAGGCATACAGGTGAAGGACAAGTATCTGACCTTGGTACAGTTTGAAGGCATACAGGTGAAGGACAAGTATCTAACCTTGGTACAGTTTGAAGGCATACAGGTGAAGGACAAGTATCTGACCTTGGTACAGTTTGAAGGCATACAGGTGAAGGACAAGTATCTGACCTTGGTACAGTTTGAAGGCACACCTGGACTAATGCTATAGTAATAAAACCAACTTCAGACAGAACAGTTTCTAGAGGTAAGTACAAATACTGATAAACATTTAGCAACTTATTATTGTAAATTGACCGGGCTGGTCCACTTCAGGGTGTTTCAAATCATCGTAGATGGACTGTACCTATCTTATCTGAGTTGTCAGCATTAATAGTGCCTTGTTCCGCCTCATCGAGTAACTCGACAAAGTTGGATGGAAACATGCCCTGTTTACCATTGAGTATTCCCTCCCACCAATCGTCTTCTTCCTACAATACAGGTAACATTATACAACACAAAAGTCTTTTAACACTTTCCTCTCTGGTCTCTTTGTATGAAACAGTCAGCAGCTTCTTACAGAGGTTGGTGCACCAAATACTGGTTAACCGCTGGAGCCTGCGCAGGAAAGGTGTTGTTAGGTAAACTGATCGTCGCTCAAATGGGCACCCGATAGCGATGCTAAATAAACTTAAATAAAAAAATAAGATAACATAAATCTTCATAAATTTACTTAAAATCTGATAAAATACATGCAATTTCTGGTTTTAATAAAAATAAGTGCCCTTATCACAGATTTGTATTTCACAGACACATGTCTGCTACACATTTCAAAAGTTCAACACAATCCCATCACATGTTGCCAAACACAAAATAAGATCCTTTGGCATTTACCCTCTGTGACATTGAAGCTGGGTGAGTCCAAGAAGGGAATGAAACATGAGGGCGACATTCCTGCAGATGGCAGACCCCATTCCCCTTTTGACAGACACATGCCCCATTTCCGCATTGACAGGCACAGGTCACATTTTCCCTAGGACAGGTACAGGTCACATTTCCGCATTGACAGGCACAGGTCACATTTTCCCTAGGACAGGTACAGGTCACATTTCCCTGAGGACAAGTGCAGGTCACATTTCCCCTAGGACAGGCACATATCACATATCCCCTAAGACAGGTACATGTCACATTTCCCCTAGGACAGGTACATGTCACATTTCCCCTAGGACAGGTACATGTCACATTTCCCCTAGGACAGGTACAGGTCACATTTCCCATAGGACAGGTACATGTCACATTTCCCCTAGGACAGGTACATGTCACATTTCCCCTAGGACAGGTACATGTCACATTTCCCCTAGGACAGGTACAGGTCACATTTCCCCTAGGACAGGTACAGGTCACATTTCCCCTAGGACAGGTACAAGTCACATTTTCCCTAGGACAGGTACCGGTCACATTTACCCTAGGACAGGTACAGGTCACATTTCCCCTAGGTACAGGTCACATTTCCCCTAGGACAGGTACAGGTCACATTTCCCCTAGGACAGGTACAGGTAGGTCACATTTCCCCTAGGATAGGTACAGGTCACATTTCCCTAGGACAGGTACAGGTCACATTTCCCTAGGACAGGTACAGGTCACAGTTTCCCTAGGACAGGTACAGGTCACATTTCCCCTAGGACAGGTACAGGTCACATTTCCCCTAGGACAGGTACATGTCACATATTCCCCAGGACAGATACATGTCACATTTCCCCTAGGACAGGTACAGGTATAGGACAGATACAGGTCACATTTTCCCTAGGACAGGTCACATTTCCCCTAGGATAGGTACAGGTCACATTTCCCCTAGGACAGGTACAATGTCACATTTTCCCCAGGACAGGTACAGGTCACATTTGCCCCAGGACAAGTACAGGTCACATTTCCCCTAGGACAGGTACATGTCACATTTTCCCTAGGACAGGTACAGGTCACATTTTCCCTGGGACAGGTCACATTTGCCCCAGGACAGGTACAGGTCACATTTCCCCCAGGACAGGTACAGGTCACATTTTCCCTAGGACAGGTACAGGTCACATTTCCCCTAGGACAGGTACAGGTCACATTTTCCCTAGGACAGGTACAGGTCACATTTCCCCTAGGACAGGTACAGGTCACATTCCCCCTAGGACAGGTCATATTCCATATACATGTAGGACAGAACCAGATCACATTCCTTTAGGACAGGTATAGGTTGTATTCCTCCTAGGACATGAACAGGTCACACCCCCATAGGAAAACCAGGTACCGTAACGTTACATTCCCCTATGACAGATACAGGTCACATTCCCAACTAGGACAGGTACACGTCACAATCCCCCATAATACAGGCACAGATCACAATCCCCCTTGGACAGAACCAGGTCCCATAGATCTCCCGCTTAGCAGGATGTCACATTCCTGCATAGACATAGACAGGACATGGAGAACTATTGCCCCCTGGTATTGTGCCTCCTACAACGTTCACCTGTTTAATAACATCAATATGCTCTCCCACTTCCAGCTTCAACTCATCATCATGTTCCGGGTCATACGAGAACATCACTTTTGCCGTCTTCTTCTTCACTCCAGGCTCTAAATTAGAATAATAGTGATATGGATAATTTTGGAATTTTCAACATCCATCCGATCCACACTCGCGAGAAGCTGCTGCGGCTTATATAGATAGTATGGTGGAAAGAAACTCCAAATTGTAACTGGATTAGTACATACGTTGTATATGTCAAGTCATTTCATATACATGTATATATCCAATCCTGGATTAGTACATACATTGTATACGTCAAGTCATTTCATATACATGTATATATATCCAATCCTGGATTAGTACACACATTGTATACGTCAAGTCATTTCATATACATGTATATATATCCAATCCTGGATTAGTACACACATTGTATACGTCAAGTCATTTCATATACATGTATATATATCCAATCCTGGATTAGTACATACATTGTATACGTCAAGTCATTTCATATACATGTATATATCCAATCCTGGATTAGTACACACATTGTATACGTCAAGTCATTTCATATACATGTATATATCCAATCCTGGATTAGTACATACATTGTATACGTCAAGTCATTTCATATACATGTATATATCCAATCCTGGATTAGTACATACATTGTATATGTCAAGTCATTTCATATACATGTATATATATCCAATCCTGGATTAGTACATATATTGTATACGTCAAGTCATTTCATATACATGTATATATCCAATCCTGGATTAGTACACACATTGTATACGTCAAGTCATTTCATATACATGTATATATATCCAATCCTGGATTAGTACATACATTGTATACGTCAAGTCATTTCATATACATGTATATATATCCAATCCTGGATTAGTACACACATTGTATACGTCAAGTCATTTCATATACATGTATATATCCAATCCTGGATTAGTACATACATTGTATACGTCAAGTCATTTCATATACATGTATATATATCCAATCCTGGATTAGTACACACATTGTATACGTCAAGTCATTTCATATACCTACATAATATACAGTAGTTCTGTTCTTTGTTCAGTTTCATGTTATTTTAAAATTCTCTAAAACTCGAAAATCTAGCGTGATTTCCACACTCCACAGGTCGTAAAAATGTGTAACTAATGCATGTTAGATGTAAACAGCAACGTTCATGTGTACTGACGGGGGTCATTGACATCTAATTATGCTTCATCAAAGAAGCAACATGCTCTGGTTAGGGCAGCAGATGCGACAAAAAGGCCAAACGGACTTACATCAAGGGCCGAAGGTGGAAATTAAGGGAGGAAAACACACTATTCATTATATCAACTTCTTGGGTATAATAATGGCAAACTGCAGTATTAGATTGTATTGGCAGTTATGTTATTTATAAGCATACCTTTCCTTCTAAGCATGGGTGGACCACCTTTGTGTACCTGCCCCTTGAATTTATTGGCAAGATCCTTCACCGACTGCCTCTTTGAAGCTTGTACATCTTTCTTCTTTCCTTCATCTTTCTTCTTTCCGTCATCTTTCTTTACTTCTTTCTCTTGACTTTTGATAATCTGAAATGTAAGCAATACATTGTAAAATGATATAAAATCATACAAAACATATATTATACCGTTCAAGCGCAGTGGTAGTGCCCTTGCATCAGGTGCGAAAGGCCCGAAGATTGCGTCCCGCTAGAGCCATTACGATTGTGCCCTTAGTCAAGGCATTTAAATTCCACATGCCTCTTCTCTCTCCCTCGTGGCGATGGATTCCATCAGGAATGAGGTATCAAGAGTGATTAAGATACATGCAAGTTGTAAGAACTTGTTTCACAATCAAGCTAAAATAAATTTGTATAAACTAAACTGTCATTCAAGTATTGCTACTACACATTCTTCAACTTCAGAACTTGTTATGGTGACTGATCACACAAATGTGTGACGAAACCAGGTTGTTTGCAGTGATACAACCAGGTTGTTTGCAGTGATGCAACCAGGTTGTTTGCACAGTGACGCAGCCAGGTTGTTTGCAGTGATGCAACCAGGTTGTTTGCAGTGATGCAGCCAGGTTGTTTGCACAGTGATGCAGCCAGGTTGTTTGCACAGTGACGCAGCCAGGTTGTTTGCACAGTGATGCAGCCAGGTTGTTTGCACAGTGATGCAGCCAGGTTGTTTGCACAGTGATACAGCCAGGTTGTTTGCACAGTGATGCAGCCAGGTTGTTTGCACAGTGACGCAGCCAGGTTGTTTGCACAGTGATGCAGCCAGGTTGTTTGCACAGTGACGCAGCCAGGTTGTTTGCACAGTGATGCAGCCAGGTTGTTTGCAGTGATGCAGCCAGGTTGTTTGCACAGTGACGCAGCCAGGTTGTTTGCACAGTGATGCAGCCAGGTTGTTTGCAGTGATGCAGCCAGGTTGTTTGCACAGTGATGCAGCCAGGTTGTTTGCACAGTGACGCGGTTTGCGTGATGCAGCCAGGTTGTTTGCACAGTGATGCAGCCAGGTTGTTTGCACAGTGATGCAGCCAGGTTGTTTGCACATTGATGCAGCCAGGTTGTTTGCACAGTGACGCAGCCAGGTTGTTTGCACAGTGACGCAGCCAGGTTGTTTGCACAGTGATGCAGCCAGGTTGTTTGCACAGTGACGCAGCCAGGTTGTTTGCAGTGACGCAGCCAGGTTGTTTGCACAGTGATGCAGCCAGGTTGTTTGCAAGGTGATGCAACCAGGTTGTTTGCACAGTGACGCAGCCAGGTTGTTTGCAAGGTGATGCAGCCAGGTTGTTTGCACAGTGACGCAGCCAGGTTGTTTGCACAGTGACGCAGCCAGGTTGTTTGCACAGTGACGCAGCCAGGTTGTTTGCACAGTGATGCAACCAGGTTGTTTGCACAGTGATGCAGCCAGGTTGTTTGCAAGGTGATGCAGCCAGGTTGTTTGCACAGTGATGCAGCCAGGTTGTTTGCACAGTGATGCAACCAGGTTGTTTGCAAGGTGACGCAGCCAGGTTGTTTGCACAGTGACACAGCCAGGTTGTTTGGAAGGTGATGCAGCCAGGTTGTTTGCAATGTGATGCAGCCAGGTTGTTTGGAAGGTGACGCAGCCAGGTTGTTTGCACAGTGAAGCAGCCAGGTTGTTTGCAAGGTGATGCAGCCAGGTTGTTTGCAAGGTGACGCAGCCAGGTTGTTTGCAAGGTGATGCAGCCAGGTTGTTTGCAAGGTGACGCAGCCAGGTTGTTTGCACAGTGAAGCAGCCAGGTTGTTTGCAAGGTGATGCAGCCAGGTTGTTTGCAGTGATGCAGCCAGGTTTTTTGCACAGTGATGCAGCCAGGTTGTTTGCACAGTGAAGCAGCCAGGTTGTTTGCACAGTGATGCAGCCAGGTTGTTTGCACAGTGAAGCAGCCAGGTTGTTTGCAAGGTGAAGCAGCCAGGTTGTTTGCAAGATGATGCAGCCAGGTTGTTTGCAAGGTGACACAGCCAGGTTGTTTGCACAGTGAAGCAGCCAGGTTGTTTGCAAGGTGATGCAGCCAGGTTGTTTGCAGTGATGCAGCCAGGTTGTTTGCACAGTGACGCAGCCAGGTTGTTTGCACAGTGAAGCAGCCAGGTTGTTTGCACAGTGATGCAGTCAGGTTGTTTGCACAGTGACGCAGCCTGGTTGTTTGCACAGTGATGCAGCCAGGTTGTTTGCACAGTGATGCAGCCAGGTTGTTTGCACAGTGAAGCAGCCAGGTTGTTTGCACAGTGATGCAGCCAGGTTGTTTGCACAGTGACGCAGCCTGGTTGTTTGCACAGTGATGCAGCCAGGTTGTTTGCACAGTGATGCAGCCTGGTTGTTTGCACAGTGATGCAGCCAGGTTGTTTGCAAGGTGACGCAGCCAGGTTGTTTGCAGTGATGCAGCCAGGTTGTTTGCAAGGTGATGCAGCCAGGTTGTTTGCAAGGTGACGCAGCCAGGTTGTTTGCAAGGTGACGCAGCCAGGTTGTTTGCAAGGTGACGCAGCCAGGTTGTTTGCAGTGATGCAGCCAGGTTGTTTGCAGTGATGCAGCCAGGTTGTTTGCAGTGATGCAGCCAGGTTGTTTGCACAGTGACGCAGCCAGGTTGTTTACAGTGATGCAGCCAGGTTGTTTGCACAGTGATGCAGCCAGGTTGTTTGCACAGTGATGCAGCCAGGTTGTTTGCACAGTGATGCAGCCTGGTTGTTTGCACAGTGATGCAGCCTGGTTGTTTGCACAGTGACACAGCCTGGTTGTTTGCACAGTGACACAGCCTGGTTGTTTGCACAGTGACACAGCCTGGTTGTTTGCACAGTGATGCAGCCTGGTTGTTTGCACAGTGACACAGCCTGGTTGTTTGCACAGTGATGCAGCCAGGTTGTTTGCACAGTGACACAGCCAGGTTGTTTGCACAGTGATGCAGCCAGGTTGTTTGCACAGTGATACAGCCAGGTTGTTTGCACAGTGATGCAGCCTGGTTGTTTGCACAGTGATGCAGCCAGGTTGTTTGCACAGTGACACAGCCTGGTTGTTTGCACAGTGATGCTGCCAGGTTGTTTGCAAGGTGACGCAGCCAGGTTGTTTGCAGTGATGCAGCCAGGTTGTTTGCAGTGATGCAGCCAGGTTGTTTGCAAGGTGATGCAGCCAGGTTGTTTGCAAGGTGACGCAGCCAGGTTGTTTGCAAGGTGACGCAGCCAGGTTGTTTGCAGTGATGCAGCCAGGTTGTTTGCAGCCAGGTTGTTTGCAGTGATGCAGCCTGGTTGTTTGCAGTGATGCAGCCAGGTTGTTTGCACAGTGATGCAGCCAGGTTGTTTGCACAGTGATGCAGCCAGGTTGTTTGCACAGTGATGCAGCCTGGTTGTTTGCACAGTGACACAGCCTGGTTGTTTGCAGTGACACAGCCTGGTTGTTTGCACAGTGACACAGCCTGGTTGTTTGCACAGTGATGCAGCCAGGTTGTTTGCACAGTGATGCAGCCTGGTTGTTTGCAGTGACGCAGCCAGGTTGTTTGCACAGTGATGCAGCCAGGTTGTTTGCACAGTGAAGCAGCCAGGTTGTTTGCACAGTGATACAGCCAGGTTGTTTGCACAGTGATGCAGCCTGGTTGTTTGCACAGTGATGCAGCCAGGTTGTTTGCACAGTGACACAGCCTGGTTGTTTGCACAGTGATGCTGCCAGGTTGTTTGCAAGGTGACGCAGCCAGGTTGCTTGCAGTGATGCAGCCAGGTTGTTTGCAGTGATGCAGCCAGGTTGTTTGCAAGGTGATGCAGCCAGGTTGTTTGCAAGGTGACGCAGCCAGGTTGTTTGCAAGGTGACGCAGCCAGGTTGTTTGCAGTGATGCAGCCAGGTTGTTTGCAGTGATGCAGCCAGGTTGTTTGCAGTGATGCAGCCTGGTTGTTTGCAGTGATGCAGCCAGGTTGTTTGCACAGTGATGCAGCCAGGTTGTTTGCACAGTGATGCAGCCAGGTTGTTTGCACAGTGATGCAGCCTGGTTGTTTGCACAGTGACACAGCCTGGTTGTTTGCACAGTGACACAGCCTGGTTGTTTGCACAGTGACACAGCCTGGTTGTTTGCACAGTGATGCAGCCAGGTTGTTTGCACAGTGATGCAGCCTGGTTGTTTGCAGTGACGCAGCCAGGTTGTTTGCACAGTGATGCAGCCTGATTGTTTGCAGTGACGCCGCGGTCTCGCTGACATAATGGTTGAGATTACATAGTTACATGATCCAAGTAAAACCTTCACCCCAATTTAATGTAATTTAATTCATACAGTATAAAACAGTATATTGGCAATACAATGATATCTGTTCTCCCAATTAAATTATTAGTTGTTAAATTCTGACTTTTGTTAAGTACAACAGATTCTTTACAACACTCAAAACATTACTGGAGGCGACCTGTTAATAGAGGGAACTCACCATAAGACAAATATTTCCAAGCTTGATCACTCAACTCAACTAAATCTTTATATCGAGTGCTGTATAAATTTGTGTTTGTGTAATTTACATGTATGGTTTATCCACAGGTTATTCTCATACCCATAGTTCTCCATGATCTCAAGTTTCCTCATTAATGTCTCCAGTATCAGGGTCCTACCAGCCCCAAACTCCTCTGCCACTTGCCAGCTTTTACCAGAATCGAGGCTCTGTATTACTTTTACCCAATCATTAACACATTTTATTCTGGATACCGTTCAAACAGTATTTGCAAAGAACATAGAGCCAAATCAGCCGCCACGGAACGTTCCGTCTGATCAGGCTCTATGCTGTTTACTATTCAGATGATCTTGCTTGGCTAGGTAGCAAACAACATAGATCTTGATCAGCATGCAGCATCACACTGCGGCTGATCTGGATCTATGTTGTTTGCAAAAGCCTTTAAATGTATCCAGAATGAAATGGGTTAAAGTGTCGGTACTTTCTGTATTTTTAAAGACATATTAGCAATAACAACCAATATTTTATCAGTTCTTTATTTGCAGTAGCTAATAATTAATAGAATCGAATGAAATCAGTCCTCAAACCTTCAATGTTTAAAGCGGAGACAGTACAACACTTAGTAATTATATATTACTGTAATTAAAAAATTATTTTATATAAATTTAAAGAAAAAAGATTAATTCAATGATTTCATAACAAATGCTAGCTAGTATATATGCAGGTTTCCCGCTGTCGGTCGCCAATTGCGACAAAAAACAAATACTGGTGCTAAATTTTGTGAATTGGCGAAAATGTTTGGTGCAACCTTTTTCCCTTTTTTTAAAATTTTTATTTTAATGGCTCTTAGTTGGCTAAAAGTTTTTCAAATTGGCTCCAGTTTCTTTCAGACAAAATTCATACAGAGGGAACCCTGTGTATGCCCTCTGCTATATTTATACTGTATGTTTCAAGTGCATCTGACAAAGTCATAAGGAAGTGAAGAATGATTTACCTTCACAAAGTTATCAGGAAACATCCCTTTCTTGCCATGGAGTTCTCCCTCCCACCAGCCTCCTTCTGACACAGTCACATTCTTGATGGTATCCCCTATTTTTATGGTCAGCTCGTCTGTCTGCTCCGCATCGTAGTTGTACTCAACTTCCACCTCTGTTGTATAAAACATCAAACATTGTAAACAATTGTCACTGACTTGTATACCACTGTAACCTATCATCACTGATGGTCACAGATTCGAGTTTTTTTACGGAGCTTGGTGCACCAAGTACTGGTTAACCGCTGGAGTCTGCCCAAGAAAGGCATTGTTAGGTAAAACTGACCGTCACTCAAATGGTCAACCGGGATGGACGGTAAAAAAAACCCAACTAATTACAGAATCAACGAATTGTAATTATAATGTAAACCATTGTAAGATCAATGGAAGGTAGACATTAACAGAATCAACGAATTGTAAACCATTGTATGATCAATGGAAGGTAGACATTAACAGAATCAAAGAATTGTAAACCATTGTATGATCAATGGAAGGTAGACATTAACAGAATCAACGAATTGTAAACCATTGTAAGATCAATGGAAGGTAGACATTAACAGAATCAACGAACTGTAAACCATTGTATGATCAATGGAAGGTAGACATTAACAGAATCAACGAATTTAAAACCATTGTATGATCAATGGAAGGTAGACATTAACAGAATGAACAAATTGTAAACCATTGTATGATCAATGGAAGGTAGACATTAACAGAATGAACGAATTGTAAACCATTGTAAGATCAATGGAACGTAGACATTAACAGAATTAATGAATTGTAAACCATTGTATGATCAATGGAAGGTAGACATTAACAGAATCAACAAATATTAAACTATTATACAACCTGAAGCAACAGAATAGAAAGCATTGTTAAATTAACATGTAGTAAAACCCATTGTAGAATCAACATAACTTCAGATAAGGTAAACCATTGTAGACTCAACAGTGTGAACAAGGCCTGCTAAACCTAACAACACCTTTCCATGGCAGGTTCCAGCGGTTAACCAGTACTTGGTGCACAAATCTCCGTAAGAAAGGTGTTTTACGTTTATTTATCGTCGCTATCGGTTGCCCATATGAGCGACGCCTCCTGAAGAGATTAGTCACTTTAGAATTTTGGAGGATAGTGCAATGATTCAGACATAGACCCATTCCAGAGTCTCCTCTGGTTCTTTTACGTGCACGGTGCTACCACTGGACTACAGATCTGTCTGTCTCCGTAAGAAAGTGCCATCTTTTTCATATAAATGAGACAGGGCTCGAACCCGTGACCATCAGTGATGATAGGTTACAGTGGTATACAAGTCAGCGACCGTAACCACTCAACCACGGAGGTGGATTTTCTCAGAGTAGTTCCTTTGATTTATACCAACATTTTATGTACATTAGATGCACAATTCCACTTGTCCGCTAGACTAACTGTACACTAGGTCGGTCGGGTCAGACATAGGATTTCCACACCTGTGGTCAGATATAGGATTTCCACACCTCTAGTCAGACATAGGATTTCCACACCTCGGGTCAGACATAGGATTTCGACACCTCTGGTAAGACATAGGATTTCAATAGTGGAAACATTCCAACTGAATCAGTCAGATTAACCACCAAGGAACTCTTATCCAAATTATTCAGAGTCAGGCAGCTTATAGGAATTTGATTTAGATCATAGCGACTGTTCATATGATTGACAGTCATTTCTTCAATATGATTCATGTCAATACTGTGTGACAGGAGCAGATGGGCAAGTGTCAACCAGACGAATTTCCAGATTCTGTTTAGCAATTTATAAATAATAGGAAGTACATCTTAAATATTAAGGTTATTTGGAATTTAGAAATATTTGCTAAAATGCAATAAACAGAAATACCCATTTTGAGGTCAAGAAGGGCTTGATTTCATTAATAAAGTTTTTTAAAATCTAGATTCGGCTTCCTCTACCGTAGCAAAATGGCGGAAAAGTCACGTGACCATCATTCGGACATCTTCAGCGTTCCTATAAACGCGGAGGAAATTGCTACAGGACGCAAGTTATAAAACGTTTCCCTAATCTCAACCTCACCAATGATATCACTTTGATAAGAGTTTGAGATTTGGGAAAAGTTGTATAACTTCTTTTGCATATGCATGCGTCGGTATTGCGTATTGTCAGTATTTGTGTTGTGAGTATGATGTAGATGTTATAATAGGTCATATCCATACGTCATTTTACTAGCATTGTTGCAGAATGAATGAATAACACGCCCTGGATTGGAAGTAAGCATTAAATCAATGACGGACGAGGAGTGCTCTGTGAAGTGTGTTGCTTCATCTATCAGTTGCACATGGTCATCTTGTTGGCATAAAGAGTATGTAGCTTCAGAAAGAATATTTAAATTAAAGTCTCTAGAATCGGAAATCATAGAGTCACAAAGTAGACCAATTGAATTTTCAAGTAGGGAATGATAAATCCCAGAGTCACACAGTAGACCAATTGTATCTTCAAGTAGGGACTGATCAATCCCAGAGTCACAAAGTAGACCAATTGAATCTTCCAGTAGGGAATGATCAATCCCAGAGTCACAACGTAGATCAATTGAATCTTCCAGTAGGGAATGATCAATCCCAGAGTCACAAAGTAGACCAATTGAATCTTCAAGTAGGGAATGATCAATCCCAGAGTCACAAAGTAGACCAATTGAATCTTCCAGTAGGGAATGATCAATCCCAGAGTCACAACGTAGATCAATTGAATCTTCCAGTAGGGAATGATCAATCCCAGAGTCACAAAGTAGACCAATTGAATCTTCAAGTAGGGAATGATCAATCCCAGAGTCACAAAGTAGACCAATTGAATCTTCCAGTAGGGAATGATCAATCCCAGAGTCACAACGTAGATCAATTGAATCTTCCAGTAGGGAATGATCAATCCCAGAGTCACAAAGTAGACCAATTGAATCTTCAAGTAGGGAATGATCAATCCCAGAGTCACAAAGTAGACCAATTGAATCTTCCAGTAGGGAATGATCAATCCCAGAGTCACAACGTAGATCAATTGAATCTTCCAGTAGGGAATGATCAATCCCAGAGTCACAACGTAGATCAATTGAATCTTCCAGTAGGGAATGATAAATTGTATTCGAGTTGGGTGAACGATAGAAATTACCAAGTGATACGTGATGGCGTTTCATACTACACACAGTCTGCGAAAACACTGATAAGATCTTAATTATTATCTTTGCGATCATCTTTGGTGGCAAGTTTCATAAACTGTTTTCCTAGTAATTCTGTAATGAAATATAGTCGGTTCAAAAGCTCACTCAGAGCTTGTGTTGTTTTGTTGCTATCTTGCCGACTCAAAATAAAACTTATCTTATCTTATCAAAATAAAATTGATATTATCTTATCTTTAATTGCCTGTTATTTTGTATAATTTTAAAGGTATTGATACATATATAATGTAATTGTATCGCATATTTGTTTCTATCTTAATTGATTTGTTTTGTTTCTTAATCTATTGCTTTATGCATTAACCCATTCCCATATAGATGTGTAGGGTAATATACTATATCTCACTACATATGACAGCGGATAAGCAACCAGTAGGCTTATATCTATACTCTATCCCACCTCTCTATGGTCTTTATAATAAAAGTTGGTTTTGCTACTACATTGTCAATGTATGCGTGGTAATGTCATTAAGAATAGCTTCTATGTCGGAAACATTTGTCTTAGTTTAGGTCGTATATAAATGTGATATTATTAGTAATGATGAATATTATTACTTTCGTGTTTAAGTCAACTTTTAATTCCTCATCTGTTTCGTTTATATCTCTATTCTAACATACATAATCTCTGTGTTCACGAGTGGTCCAGTTTGCCGTTGTTTGAACTTCACTTTCACCGCTATCATTCGAACCATTGGCCGATCACTTTCTCACAGTTGATATAAATTACACGATGTCAACTGTGTTGCTTCATTATAATCACGTTTCAGGTTTTCTACACATAATTGTTCAACGTCTACAAGTAAAAGCATACTCATTATCATCATTCTATCTATCTTTTAAATATGCTCTGTAGTAAAATATTAGAAATGCATCAATGAAATGAAATCAATGGAATAATACAGTTTTATTTCTCACTGCTTTGCACGTGTTGTACCTAGTTACTGTATATTGAATTGTTGTTAATGCGAACGTTTTCAGACTCAAACTGTCATTGTGATTCATTTTACGTTTATGCGTAGTACCGTGGTTTGTTAGAATGCGCCATGCAGCCCAGTACTTCCGGCTTCAGCATTCGAGGTTTCTGTTGGGGTTACCTCACCCTTAGGCTAGGACTTTTAAGGCGGCCCATATATTTGTCTGATGCACCCGTTGTAGGACACGTGGAGTATTTAATAGGAGTAGCTTTGCCATGTGCTATCCTGTCCAGTCCTGGTAGGTACACCGCCATATGGTCCGGGACTGCTTATTTAATTCACAGCAAACCCCCATATCTGAGGGCCGTTCCCCTATCCGCCACCTGAGGACCCGCTGGGTAGGGGATGGTCGCCCCACTACTGAATTGGGAGCAGCAGACATCGACAAGAGTTATCATGGAGAAGCATGGATACAAGTCTACACAGATGGTTCAGCCACAAAAGCAGTAGCAAACGGAAGAGCAGGAGTGTATGTCCGGCACCCAGATGGACACACACAGTCCGTTGCTCTACCTACTGGAGTACACTGCAGCAACTATGGGGCAGAAGTACAGGCCCTTGAAACAGCAGCATCTCTAGTACACAACACTGTGGAGTGTGCCCAGGTTGTCTTCCTGACTGATGCGCTCTCAGTTCTGGATGCCCTGTCTAACAACAAAGAACCCCACCTGATGGAAGCCCTTCGAACAGTCAGCGTAACTAAAAGAACTGTCCTCCAGTGGGTACCTGCACACATAGGCATCCCTGGCAATGAAGCCGCTGACCAGCTTGCCAAGCAAGGTTCTACCGAGAGGCAACCAGACAAAGATTTGACTTACAAGGAGAAATGCACCATAATCAAATCTGCATCAAAGCCAACAGTCGAGAAGGATGACTACCACCTTATCACCAGACAGGAGCAAGTCACGATATTCCGGCTTAGAACATGGCATAACCGCCTGAACTTCCATATGTGTCGGAAGCTTGGACTAGCTCCATCAACTGCCTGCGGCTGCAACGTAGGGGATCAGACTGCAGAACACATCCTCCAGGAGTGCCCCCAATCTTCATGGGCTGAGGAAAACAACCTGGCCAACAGATACTTCTCTCCAGACGAAGTTACATGGCTGCCGGGAGGATCTGAGGAGGACGGCCCATTTCGTGTTTGCTGCCGGCTTGTCCATGTGATTCGCGAACGACAAGAAGAAGAAGAGACTCAAACTGACAGTGACGTAATTGTAATGTCATTTTGGTCACACCAAATCATTAATTTTATTGTCGTCTAAATACGCGCCATTTAATGCACGGTTGCATCATTTCTATCTTAAAATCACTTTTCAGCCTAAATCAAAGTTTATTTGCTTAAAGGAATGATCAAATAATATTTCACTTGTTCATTTTACAAATTATATAGGTCGAGCATTGGATTTCCACATCCCTGGTGGTCTATATACCTGTTTTGTTGTACGAAATGGTACACATAACGTATTACCAATACATTAGCCAGACACTGAAACTCGTAGTTCTGTGTTGTTGCATTGTCTGTTGGTGTTTTTCTCCGCATCAATTCCCGCCGACAACATTTCGGAAGCGCTATAACCTTTTTCACGGCTTCACGTGGCAGTCTCAAGATTCGTGCTTTTTGAACCCGGTAGTTGCGTCCGTCCAGTTAGTTTATACAAATTTATTTTAGCTCGATTGCGAAACAAGTTATTTCAACTTATATAAATCACTCTCGAGACCTCATTCCTGATGGAATCCATCGCCACGAGGGAGAGAGAAGAGGCAACGTGGAATTTAAATGCCTTGCCTAAGGGCACAATCGTAACGGCTCCAGTGGGGCTCGAACTCCGGACCTTTCGCACCTGAAGAGAACGCGCATCCACTGCGCTATCACGACTTCCACAATCCGTCCAGTTAGCAAAACCATTAATGGTGAAGGCATGGTCAAAGTTTGATGCCGACAATCTATCACCCACTTTATTGTCTGCCATGCAGACGTGACATAAAGCATGATCACTTGTTGCAACTAAACTGTATACAAGCTTCTGTACACACATTCCAGAGTGGCCTCTGGTTCTTTTACATGTACGGTGTACAGCACAGACACGATCGGTTTAAAGTCTCATCCGAAAGACAATGATATGAGTCATTTTAGTATAGCATAGCGGGGGTCGAACCTGCGAACCATGTGTTAAGCACTGGATCACTTATCGACTACTTGAATGATTTATTTGGCTTGCTTTTATTTAACGTCGCTACCCGTTGACCATTTGAGCAACACCTCCTGAGTCATTTTAGATTCGGAGGGTAGTGTAATGATACAGACAGAGACCCATTCCAGATTATCCTCTTGTTCTGTTACGTGCATAATGTAAAGCACCGACACGAGACCTCGGATTAGAGTCAGAAGGGTGTAATGTATAGTCTGTTGATTACGGCACACAGCATGTGGTATATTGGGACTGCTATGATGGACGGATGGACTGTATTCCACATGGCAAACATTTATGAAACATTATAGCAAAACTATTAAAAAACTCATCTGCCGGACCTGCGACGACAACCTTGGATTGATGATATGTTACAGTGGTATACAAGTCAGCGACCGTAATAACTTGACCACGGAGTCGGACGATGTACATGTATTTCCGCCGTGTATGTTTTATCCATCAGTGTCGTAATTTATTTGCCGTAAATCGTTTAACAGTCGTGGCCCAAAACCCATAACATGTGATATATTGTAAACATTCAGATATATGTAGGGCGTGTTTTAATGACTTCGTGTTTATATCCTACAATTTGACTTTGCATATCGTAGTTGTTGTACACAGGTATATGCATATTGATTGTTTAGTCGAAGTTGCGAGTCAGTCTGTTGTTGCAGAGAGTAGATCATTCTCAATTGCTGCGGGCGTGCTGCGGTCTTAGTAACCTGAACAGGTTTTATCCAATATTCAATGTTTGTTGTCATAATATCTATATATAATGAATCGGTCATACTCCAAAACGATCTTAAGAGGTTATAAGAGTGGGACATGGAATTTAACCTCCAAATGTAAAGTTACCCATGTCACCAGATGCAAACATCCTATTCCCAGTCAATATAAACTCCATGATCATCAGTCCATGGAGTCCTACTTGAGTCGATCACCTCAGTCAAATACCTTGGCGTGGATATCTCAAATAACCTGTCTTGGGACGCTCACATAAAAAGGTCAACTAAGAAAGCAAACCAAACATTAGGATCTCTACGTAGAAACCTCCAGGTAAAATCCGAACCCCTTAAGTCCATGGCTTACCAGACACTAGTGAGACCCCAGCTTGAATATGGCTCAGAGATCTGGTAGCCCCATACCCAAACATTGATAGACCAAATTGAAGGTGTCCAGCTAAGAGCAGCCCGTTGGATAAAGGCTGACTTCTATCGTACCTCTAGTGTTACAAACATGCTACATTCCCTAAATCTATGCAGACTAGATCAACGGCGTATTGACAATAGGTTATCCCTTGTGTATATAAAATTCATAATGATCTTGTTGCTATCCCCATTGAAAATTACCTAGTTCCCCTCTCCCGTCCTGCTCGCCATTGCCATTCCTTAAGCTATAGGATAATTACAGCAACTACAGACTACTACAAGTTTTCCTTTTCTCCAAGTACAATCTACCATTGGAACCATCTCCCTCCTGACATTGTCCATCTCCCTACTCCCTACCACAGAGCAATTCAATATGGCAGTTTGCCATATTGATCATGCCAGTCCCTGGTTGTTCTGCGCAGCTGCTTTTAAACTTTTACCACAACTTATTTTTCATTACTTTCTTATAATTATGTTTTTAACTACTCATACTTTTAACTTCTTTGCGGTTTTTGACGAGCAACATGTCTACATCCCCGGGAGGGGTTCGACATTAGAAGAAGATAGATAGATATCTGGGCCAGTTCCACAACCAGCTGGTCTACGCAGACCTAGGTCACTCCGGAGTTATCGCCCTTGAATTTTCTAAATTTGTATCGATACAGTCTACAGTGTTATCCAATCATGTCTATATCCCAACAAGCACTTTGACATTCTTCTTCTTATCTGTTAATGGCTAACAGTCAACAATTGAGCTATTATGGCCATGCATGGGGGGTATAAAAGTGAGCTACCAGGCCTCCTCAGCTATTATAATTCCACCAAAGAGGACACTGGTAGTGTGATAAAAAAGGTGCAAAAACCTAACCCCTTAAACCTTAAAAGCCCTTAAGCCTACAATATATACATATACTAGAAGTGTGCAAAGAGAGGTTAGTAGTTGTTAAGAACAAGATAAAAACAAGTGTGCTCTGTTATGGCTTCATCATCAATGCAGCCAGCACTGACTTAAATCCTGCGATAGAGTCAGCGCTGACTACATGAGATGGCAGTATGTTCCATTGAACAACTGTTCTCGGAAAGTATGAGCACTTGAAATATACAACTGTTGTGAATGGAATGTGATATGTCAAATGGTGGTAATGTCGTGACTGTCTGCTGTAAGGTGTGAGATATTGTGATGGATTGACAGCCACATGATTATTTACCATTTTATGGAACGGAATAAGCCAGTTTGTTTTTCGTCTACTTTCTAAGGTGTTCCATTTCAGATAATTCATTATATACTTGTGACTGTGCCCGGTGTCTTGCTGTTAGTGTTGGTGACAATGTGTGCAGCCTGTTTTTGAATATTTTCAACTCTTGTCATTGTCTTTCTGTGTGTGTGTGGATCCCATACTGATGAGCAATATTCTAATGCAGGTCTGACAATAGAGTTATAAGCAGCTTGTTTAGTTGTTTTGAGAGCTGAATGAAAATTCCTTTTTAAGAAGCCTAAGCTCTGACTGGATTTACTGGTTATTTTATTAATGTGTGGAGTCCATGAGAGATTGGATGAAATTTCTACACCAAGATAAGTTGCTTGGGATACGGTAGATAAAGTTTGTTCATGCAGGGTATATACTGTTGTGATATTTCGTTTTGATCTTGTGACATGCATGCTATGGCATTTACTGATGTTGAAGCTCATCTGCCATTTCTGCTCCCATTCTGCTAAGCTAATCTAGATCACACTGTAATTGCAAGGAGTCTTGGGCAGAATGAATGGCTCTATAAATAACGCAGTCATCACAAAGAGTCTGACATGGGACTTTACAGTTATAATTTATAATGTAGATCAGAAACAGAAGAGGCCCCAACACCGACCCTTGGGGGACTCCTGATAGTACAGGTGCCAAAGTCAGAAGAAGATAGATAGAATCTTCACCAAGCTTACACACAATATTTGCCATAATATTTAAGCTAAATTTGACACCCAGGCAGCAAGATTGCCATTGTCACTCCAGAGTTATGGCCCGTGTAGTGTTGGAAATGTGCACTGTCCACTATGTAGCTGAAACATTGACATTTAGGTTTTGCAATGTGTGTTGATTTCAATACTTGTTTTTTAATAACTAAAATTCTATACAAATGTCAACAATTTAGAATGCATTTTTCATAGAAGTCGTGATAGCGCGTTCGTTTCAGGTGCGAAAGGCCCAGAGTTTGAGCCTGGCAGGAGCCATTACGATTGTGCCCTTAGGCAAGGCATTTAAATTCCACGTTGCCTCTTCTCTCTCCCTCGTGGCGATGGATTTCATCAAGAATGAGGTCTCGAGAGTGATTAATATAAGTTTTATGAATTTGTTTCACAATCGAGCTAAAATAAATTTGTATTAACTAAGCATGTTTACCACACTCGGGAGATAGAATCGTATTGATTTTCAAAAAGTCCAATGAGTTGTCTCCTCCTGGTATTTGAAACTGGTTTTCGCTGCGCCATGCATTATAGTATTCTTTTGCATGGGATTACCGAAGTTTTACAAACATGTCTAAACCAAATTTGTTATGGATGTTAAACACTACAAGGGTATATTTATGTATTGTGACTTTTGACACTCTTGTTTTCCTATGGAGATAATTGAATTGAATTTGGCACACTGTTTCAATACAGTATTATAAGTATTAAAACAGTATTTTACTACTATAACAATAATATGTTGTATTATTACCTGTCATCCTGTCAGTCTTCTTAATATTGCTGTTTGCTGTTCCAGAAATGTAGTCCCATGATGAAAATTAAATGTCACAATTGTTCCGAATATTGGCACTATACAAATTTGTTTGAAAAATGTTAAAATAAAGATTTTATGTTTCAGTGTAATACTTCATAGTGGAAACAGTTGCCATAGAAACGAATCACAAGTTCTGTATATATTTTATCTCTTTTCTCATTTATTACGTTTACAGGTCCGAGTTGAACAATGGATAGAAGAACTGGTTTACAGTTAGGTGTGTTGTTGTTGGCCGTGCCTGTGCAGTATCTAGTCTCCCAGTTGTTGTTTACCACCGAATCTCAGAGAACTTATGCCATTAGAAAGTAAGATATATCTTGGACATATCAGATTTATAGGTCAATAACTTGTAGTAGGTTTCTCTTACAGCAGATGAAATAATATTTCTATTTAAAGTCAATCTTGCATATAATTTGCTTGACTCAGACTGCATGACATCCTTTTAAAATAAAACTACAATTTCATTCACATGCAAATTAAATGCCAGGCACCTATTTTAGGACAACCAATCAATTAATTTCATGTAACAGGACGTGTTTTCAGGATTTTCACATGACTGGCACGTAACCTTGCTAATCCGACCAAACAGCCATTACTAAAACAAATAGTTATTTCTTTATATTTTCCTCTGCTTAACACATTTCATTCTGGATACATTTAAAGGCTTTTGCAAACAACATAGATCCAGATCAGTCGCAGCGTGACGTTGCGTGCTGATCAGAATCTATGTTGTTTGCTACATAGCCAGGTGTCTTAGCAAGATCATCTGAATAGCAAACAACATAGAGCCTGAGCAGACGGCACGTTCCATGGTGGCTGATCTGGCTCTATGTTCTTTGCAAATACTGTTTGAACGGTATTCAGAATCAAATGGGTTAAGGAGTTTTTAGGGTACACATTAACGAAAACATAAATATTTACATACATGCATACATACATATTTGCCTGTTTGTTACACATTTTCCTGCTTGACATTTCTAGCCTGTACCACATAAACAAAACACCTGTTACTGACAACGGTGATGTCGCATTCCAAAAGTAATTAAAATCTCTTCAATGATGAAACGTTCAGAAACAAGAAATGAATACAGGGGAAATGAATACAGGGTGAATGAATACAGGGTGAATGAATACAGGGTGAATGAATACAGGGGAAATGAATACAGTGTGAATGAATACAGGGTGAATGAATACAGTGTGAATGAATACAGGGTGAATGAATACAGGGTGAATGAATACAGGGTGAATGAATACAGTGTGAATGAATACAGGGGAAATGAATACAGTGTGAATGAATACAGGGTGAATGAATACAGTGTGAATGAATACAGGGTGAATGAATACAGGGTGAATGAATACAGGGTGAATGAATACAGTGTGAATGAATACAGGGGAAATGAATACAGTGTGAATGAATACAGGGTGAATGAATACAGTGTGAATGAATACAGGGTGAATGAATACAGGGTGAATGAATACAGGGTGAATGAATACAGTGTGAATGAATACAGGGGAAATGAATACAGTGTGAATGAATACAGGGTGAATGTACAGTGGAAATGAATACAGGGTGAATGAATACAGTGTGAATGAATACAGGGTGAATGAATACAGTGTGAATACAGGGTGAATGAATACAGGGTGAATGAATACAGTGGAAATGAATACAGGGTGAATGAATACAGTGTGAATGAATACAGGGTGAATGAATACAGTGGAAATGAATACAGGGTGAATGAATACAAGGTGAACACAGTGGAAATGAATACAGGGTGAATGAATACAGGGTGAATGAATACAGTGGAAATGAATACAGGGTTCATGAATACAGGGTGAATGAATACAGGGTGAATGAATACAGGGTGAATGAATACAGGGTGAATGAATACAGGGTGAATGAATACAGTGGAAATGAATACAGGGTGAACACAGTGGAAATGAATACAGGGTGAACACAGTGGAAATGAATACAGGGTGAACACAGTGGAAATGAATACAGGGTGAACACAGTGGAAATGAATACAGGGTGAACACAGTGGAAATGAATACAGGGTGAACACAGTGGAAATGAATACAGGGTGAATGAATACAGGGTGAATGAATACAGGGGAATTGAATACAGGGGGTGAACACAGGGGAAATGAATACAGGGTGAACACAGTGGAAATGAATACAGGGTGAATGAATACAGGGTGAATGAATACATGGGAAATGAATACAGGGTGAATGAATACATGGGAAATGAATACAGCGGGTGAATACAGGGTGAATGAATACATGGGAAATGAATACAGGGTGAACACAGTTTGAATGAATACTGCAGGATTTTGGTCAGTATCGGGATATCGATGGTATCGAATGCTGCGCTCAAGTCCACCATGACCATCTTCCACAAACCAGCTGGAAAGCTTGCTCACATGAATGGAATTCGACACCCCCAGTGGGATTTGAACCTACATTGATGAGGGGCAAGTTATTTCAAGTCAATGAAGCCACTCGGCCACGGAGGCCCCACATCCAATGTGTTTCATACACAATGAAATCTACTGACCACAATTTATTCCAAGTAATATAGATACGGTTATGTTTCTCCTTCATGTGCAATATTTTAAATCCGCAGGTTTCTGTAATTGGACCAATTCCAGTAGCCTGGGAACAGGCGTCGATATATCTTGCCTGGTCTGTCAAATAAATATATTTTAACACCGAGACTATTAATTGGGTCGTATTGAGTTTCTGATCATATCAACGCCTGGGGAAAAGTGGGGGATTGTCCGTGACTCGCATTGATCCTATTAGCATGTGACTTAATTAATGATGTACTTGAATCGAAAGCGAGGCACTGCAATGTTGATAAAACTTTTATAATTGGCCGTCATTGTTTACGGGTCAACGGAATGATAAATAGTTTCAAAAAGTACAATGTGCATCTGATTTGACATATTTAATCAATATTTAAGTCTTCCTTAGTTCAATTACGCTGAATCGATCCATTACCATCTAAATGTAATATTTAAAATCCGCCATCTCGTCGATATAACACAGAAACTGGATATTATATGTTTGCAATGTAAATGAGTCTACGGGAGCATTCGTGTATATTCGGAAATGATCGTGTACAATCGTGCCTGTTCGGCGATTTCCGATAGAATTCCGTTTCTATATTTAGCGATATTATCTGGTAGAGAAGAGTTGTCGTTCTTCAAATCTACACCCTCATAAACGAGGGTGTAAGTAGATGGCGCTACGATAGTAAATCCAGTTTTCCCAGGCTGTCATTTGCCAGAAGTTAAAAAGTGAAAAATCGACAGACTGGCACCCAGGCTACAATTCCAGTAGTCGTGTCAACTTTATTGATTGACAGTCGAATGTTATTATAGCTTATGGACAAAATAACAAAATTGTAAATTTGACTTCAAAAGACATTAATCGAAAAATACAAAAGGTTATCTTGATATATTTCTTTCACTTACGGTGATATAAATTTATTTATTTTATGTTTTTCAATCATATATATATATAGGATCTTACATTCGTGGTGATTTCATATTTTATGAAACTCGTTTTCGAATTTTGCTATTAAACGAACATTTTCGCAAGCTTAATAGCAAAATTCCAAACAAGTCATAAAATATTGTATGAAATCACCACGAGTGTAAGATCCTGTTTGTCATATGGCCATATAGCGCTCGTTTTAATAATATTTTTGCATAAAATATGTTGCTACTTTAATTTTGGCGCCAAACGTCAGATAAAATTTTCATGACGTCACTACGTAAAACAGCATATTTACGTTTTAAAGAGCGTTATAATTACGTCAAGATTGAAATATGAATCCTTAGTTTAACCCTTTCAACCCCACAGGCCTCTAAATAGGCTTATGAAAAGTGTAGATCCAGATGAGCCGGCTCATAACGAGCCGTCTCATCAGGATCTGCACTTTTTTGCCAGTAATAATTATTACTATTTTTAGATAAAATTACCCATTTTGATAAATGAACTGATCCAAATGTAATTTTGTTATTAATTTATTGGTCTAAAAATATCATGGACCAGTCCATGTCAGTTACTTGGGGTTGAAAGGGTTAAACAATATTTCTTTCTTTGAATAAACATTTACAGTGTGCACGTAAAAGAACCAGAGGAGACTTTGGAATGGGTCTCTGTCTGTATCATTGCACTATCCTCCAAAATCAAAATTGACTAATCTCTTCAGGAGGCGTCGCTCATATGGGCAACCGGTAAGGACGATAAATAAACGTAAAACACACACACATCACTCTGAAATAATATGAGATTGACTTTCAAATTTCAGTTTATTGAATGATGCATCAGGGTTGAAGGACGAGTATTTATCCTGGAAGTCTTGGAAGCAATGGTGTGCCCGGATTATACACGGGGGACCGGAATTTGAGGGTGGGGATGATCCAAACGGGGAGTCCCCGGCTGTTGAAGTCATCAATCACATGGATCCAAAGGGATATTTTGCAGGTAATGTTAAATTGAATCGGATTCTGTCCAATCTCTTACATGCATAGAGGGATTCCCATTCTTGTGGAAGTCGTGATAGCACCACTTTCGCTTCCGGTGTGAAAGGCCTGGAGTTTGTGCCCTTAGGCTAGGCATTCAAATTACACGTTGCCTCTTCTCTCTCCCTCGTGGTGATGCATTCCATCAAGAATGAGGTCTCAAGAGTGATTAATACAAGTTGTATGAACTTGTTTCGCAATCGAGCTAAAATAAATTTGTATAAAGTAAAATTCCCAAATTATATGTAGTTCACTACCATTGTACACGTATGTGTATTATATGTATTTCACTGTACCGGTGTACACATATGTGTATTATATGTATTTCACTGTACCGGTGTACACATATGTGTATTATATGTAGTTCACTACCATTGTACACATATGTGTATTATATGTATCTCACTGTACCATTGTACACATATGTGTATTATATGTATTTCACTGTACCATTGTACACATATGTGTATTATATGTATTTCACTGTACCGGTGTACACATATGTGTATTATATGTATTTCACTGTACCATTGTACACATATGTGTATTATATGTATTTCACTGTACCGGTGTACACATATGTGTATTATATGTATTTCACTGTACCATTGTACACGTATGTGTATTATATGTATTTCACTGTACCATTGTACACGTATGTGTATTATATGTATTTCACTGTACCATTGTACACGTATGTGTATTATATGTATTTCACTGTACCATTGTACACATATGTGTATTATATCTATTTCATGCTCATTAACATGTTTGTTTCAGCTTCTGCTGAACCTCGCACTCATCGACCTCCGGCGGTGAAATATCGTATAGGTCAGGTGATCAAACACAAGCGATGGGGGTACAAGGGAGTCATTGTAGGGTGGGATGAAATTGCCACGGTACCTTTTCTCATTGTTTTCTTGACTATCATTCTAACATTCTAAGTTAAGGATCACCGACAGGGCAAAGAAAAACAACACTTGGAGAGAACTGTGTTTAATTCGTAGATGTAACTGATGAGTCTCACTTGTCCCTGCATGACGGGAGCTAGGTTGGTGGTTCTACCTGGAGAGATGACATATCATCTAAGCTGTTGGTGTGACTTTAGACCCCAGAAACAACAAACAAACATCAAAGTTGCAAACACTGTACATTGAAATGCAATTATAGTGTGTTTATATATAAGTTTTCCGAATGTTGAATTTGGTAAAGTGCCATTTACAAATGAATTTGTTATTTTGTAAATAAATAGTGACATTCTTTACAAATAATGTCACAACACTTAAAATTGTGCTTTAAAATACATTATTTTTATGATTAGTGGAAATATGAGAGAGTAATCATGATTTATAATATTGCGCTTCTTAGAATATCTCCTTAGAATCTCTTCTTAGAATATCTCCTTAGAATCTCTTCTTAGAATCTCTTCTTAGAATATCTCCTTAGAATATCTCCTTAGAATCTCTTCTTAGAATATCTCCTTAGAATCTCGTCTTAGAATATCTCCTTAGAATCTCTTCTTAGAATATCTCCTTAGAATCTCTTCTTATAATATCTCCTTAGAATCTCTTCTTAGAATATCTCCTTAGAATCTCTTCTTAGAATATCTCCTTAGAATCTCTTCTTAGAATATCTCCTTAGAATCTCTTCTTAGAATATCTCCTTAGAATCTCTTAGAATATCTCCTTAGAATCTCTTCTTAAAATATCTCTTTAGGATCTCTTCTTAGAACATCTCCTTAGAATCTCTTCTTAGAATATCTCCATGTGCAGCACATTCCTCAATACATATGTAAACATGTCCCAATACATATGTAAACATGTCCCAATACATATGTAAACATGACCCAATACATATGTAAACATGTCCCAATACATATAAAGTAAACATGTCCCAATACATATGTAAACATGACCCAATACATATGTAAACATGTCCCAATACATATGTAAACATGTCCCAATACATATGTAAACATGTCCCAATACATATGTAAACATGACCCAATACATATGTAAACATGACCCAATACATATGTAAACATGTCCCAATACATATGTAAACATGTCCCAATACATATGTAAACATGTCCCAATACATATGTAAACATGTCCCAATACATATGTAAACATGTCCCAATACATATGTAAACATGTCCCAATACATATGTAAACATGTCCCAATACATATGTAAACATGTCTGGAATTGTTTTATGTATATTTATGAGATGATATTATGAAGTGCTGGACTAGGATAAAGGATGTGATTAATTGTTTCAGGCACCTGAGTATTGGATAAAGTCCAATCATCCAGCGGGGAAGGAGGTAACACTATTCATTTATTGTACTCTCTAATGTGACGGTGTCAGATTTATTCTCAAGATGAGTAACATGTTAACGTAATGCTGATATTTCATTCAGAGTCTGTGTCAACAACTCTCTTTCAAATTGTTTCATATAGCTCTGATTTTCACTCGCCAATATTACCTGGGTGCGCCATTAATTTTTGTCAAGGTCATTGGTTTTTAGCTCGCAAGTTTTTGTGATCGCCTTTTGCGGTGTGAAAATTTCACTTCAAGCGGCATCTCCTCCTCAACCACTGGTGAAACTTCAAAGCAATGATCGTTGTGTGATTCTGTTCAAGATTGCTTAATTTGTGCACGATAGGTGCTGTTAGTTAGGTAAACTGCCCTAGGTAAACTGCGATATAGCCCAAAATGGTGCTGATGAAGGCGTAAAACCCGAACAAACAAACAAACATAGTAAAACTCTTTCAAAACCATCTTCAGTAACCACAATGTCCAGAGTTAGGATATAACAGTGCATTAACGGTGTAGTATAAACTGATACTCGATTAAATAGTCTGCTATATTCTTTTGAATTTAAGTTTGTCTCTTTTGCACTTTAACACTGATCTGAGTTTGAGATAATCGGATAATTCGACATAACCGACTTTGACATAACGAGTGTAGACTGTAGTTAATCAGGACCTCGGATGCACGTCTCCCTAGTTACATATTTAACCAGTTTAACCTTATTAAATGTGAATGTTAATCTTTCAGCATTGGAGAAAACAACCTAACTATGCAATTCTAGTGGACACGAGGGATAGATTGTCTCCACAGCTTACTTATGTACCCCAGGAAAATCTAGATATTATCATAAACATGCAGGTAAACTACACAATTCTAGTGCACACGAGGAATTGCACTGACCATGTATTATTTTACATATCATTAAAGCAGCCCTATATCGTATGAAATAAAAGATATTTGAAAAATTCAAATTTTATGTATGGGTAGCAATGCTGCTACGTATGGGTAGCAATGCTGCTATGAATGGGTAGCAATGCTGCTATGTATGGGTAGCAATGCTGCTATGTATGGGTAGCAATGCTGCTATGTATGGGTAGCAATGCTGCTACGTATGGGTAGCAATGCTGCTACGTATGGGTAGCAATGCTGCTACGTATGGGTAGCAATGCTGCTACGTATGGGTAGCAATGCTGCTACGTATGGGTAGCAATGCTGCTACGTATGGGTAGCAATGCTGCTACGTATGGGTAGCAATGCTGCTACGTATGGGTAGCAATGCTGCTACGTATGGGTAGCAATGCTGCTACGTATGGGTAGCAATGCTGCTACGTATGGGTAGCAATGCTGCTACGTATGGGTAGCAATGCTGCTAGGTATGGGTAGCAATGCTGCTACGTATGGGTAGCAATGCTGCTACGTATGGGTAGCAATGCTGCTACGTATGGGTAGCAATGCTGCTACGTATGGGTAGCAATGCTGCTACGTATGGGTAGCAATGCTGCTACGTATGGGTAGCAATGCTGCTACGTATGGGTAGCAATGCTGCTACGTATGGGTAGCAATGCTGCTACGTATGGGTAGCAATGCTGCTACGTATGGGTAGCAATGCTGCTACGTATGGGTAGCAATGCTGCTACGCATTCTTACATTATGATTTGCATAATTATGTTCAATTAGTAAACAGTGTTTTTTTGCGATAAAACAAACTCGAAACCGAGAGTAGGACTTTCCGAGTCGGTCTGTCACGCACTTGTTTACAATCGGAACGCATCGTCCGCACTTGTTTACAATCGGAATGCATCATCCGCACTTGTTTACATTTGGAATGCATCGTCCCCATTTGTCCCACATTGTCTTATTTAATTGAATTACTTGAGATGTCGATTCATACCTCTGTTATCTAAGTCTTTTAGGGACATGTCTACATCCCTGTGACGGATTCGACATTAAAGAAAGATAGATAGATAGTCTTTCATGTTCAATATATGTTGACATTCCAACATGCGTTTCTACATCCGCTGTTGTTTCACACATTCGCGCTGTGCATGTCTACATTCCGTTTGTTGATAAACAATTAGCATACGACGGTGTATATTTATTGGATTTTTATCGTTGCTGAGCGACTATTTCGATTTTTGTAAACACACATACATTAGTATTTATATTTTACCAAAAAATCCTTTATTACGATATAGTGCTGCTTTAACGTAGCTACTAACGCTACAAATTATTATCCCCCGTTGGTATGTTTTGGTGAGGGATAATGATTTGGCGACGTCCAGGAGCTACTTCTCAGTAGCTTGTGGAATTTTATGAAACTGAAATAAATATGTATCACCATACATGCTTCTCAGTCACTAATGGGTGGAAATTTAAGAAATGTAATGTATCAATATAGTGTGGTGGTGTACACACTCGTTTCATCTGGATCGACCCAGTTACACCAGAGTTATTGCCCATTGATAATTGCATAACCATATGTCTAATTGTATATCCATACACCTAATTGCATATATTTATGTCTAAATTATATATAGCTATATATCTAATTGTATATATATATATATGTCTAACTGCACAACCATATGTCTAATTGTATATCCATATATCTAACTGCATATATTTATGTCTAATTATATATAGCTATATATCTAATTGTATATATATACATCTAACTGCATAACCATATGTCTAATTGTATATGTCTAATTGTATATCCATACATCTAATTGCGTACCTTTATGTCTAATTATATATAATTATATATTTAAATGTATATTATTATGTCTAATTATATAACACAATGTCTAATTGCATATGTCTATTTGTATATACATACCTAATATATATATATATGTCTAATTGCATATAGCTATATGTCTAATTATATATATATATATGTCTAATTGTATATAGCTATATGTCTAATTGTATATACATATGTCTAATTATCTATATATATGTCTAATTTTATATCTATATGTCTAATTGTAGATATTACATCCAAGTATAGAGGAGTATTTTGAGAAGTTTGATGGTGCTCAATACTTACCCCGTCCCTGGTTGAAGGTGGTATATCCCTACGACAACTGAGGGTACATGGTGTGATATGGTTTGCTGAGTTCTTGTCTTACTCTATATCCCTATCATGGCACAATGTGTGATATAAAAGTTAATCTGTGATCTACACATGTACTGAGTATACAATATATTCTCAATATTGCAGCTCATTGGGTATATTGTTTTTCCTGCGGTATATAACACAATGTCGCAGCACACTGGGTATATAACACAATGTCGCAGCTCATCTGGTATATTGTTTTTCCAGCAGTATATAACACAACGTCGCAGCTCATCTGGTATATTGTTTTTCCTGCGGTATATAACACAACGTCGCAGCTCATCTGGTATATTGTTTTTCCTGCGGTATATAACACAACATCGCAGCTCATCTGGTATATTGTTTTACCTGCGGTATATAACACAACATCGCAGCTCATCTGGTATATTGTTATTTCCTGCAGTATATAACACAATGTCGCAGCACACTGGGTATATAGCACAATGTCGCAGCACACTGGGTATATAGCACAATGTCACAGCACACTGGGTATATAACACAATGTCGCAGCACACTGGGTATATAACACAATGTCACAGCACACTGGGTATATAGCACAATGTCGCAGCACACTGGGTATATAACACAATATCGCAGCACACTGGGTATATAGCACAATGTCACAGCACACTGGGTATATAACACAATGTCGCAGCACACTGGGTATATAGCACAATGTCACAGCACACTGGGTATATAACACAATATCGCAGCACACTGGGTATATAGCACAATGTCACAGCACACTGGGTATATAGCACAATGTCACAGCACACTGGGTATATAGCACAATGTCACAGCACACTGGGTATATAACACAATATCGCAGCACACTGGGTATATAACACAATGTTGCAGCACACTGGGTATATTGTTATTTCCTGCGGTATATAACACAATGTCGCAGCACACTGGGTATATTGTTATTTCCTGCGGTATATAACACAATGTCGCAGCACACTGGGTATATAACACAATGTCGCAGCACACTGGGTATATAACACAATGTCGCAGCACACTGGGTATATTGTTATTTCCTGCGGTATATAACACAATGTCGCAGCACACTGGGTATATAACACAATGTCGCAGCACACTGGGTATATACACTGGGTATATAACACAATGTCGCAGCACACTGGGTATATAACACAATGTCGCAGCACACTGGGTATATAACACAATGTCGCAGCACACTGGGTATATAACACAATGTCACAGCACACTGGGTATATAACACAATGTCGCAGCACACTGGGTATATAACACAATGTCACAGCACACTGGGTATATAACACAATGTCGCAGCACACTGGGTATTATGTTATTTGCTGCGGTATATAACACAATGTCGCAGCACACTGGGTATAATGTTATTTGCTGCGGTATATAACACAATGTCGCAGCACACTGGGTATGTAACACAATGTCACATTCTTCCAGTACAATGTGAATAATTAGTCAGTAGACAGTGAGTGCAATATAGTAAACTGAAAGCATGACATTCCTGAACAAACAAGACAGCTGTTTATCATTCCGTTTTTGTGTCATGCATTATGCCTTGTTTACATTCTTTTCTTGATAAACATTTCGCATATACGACATATATTTAGTTAGTTTTTCCGTTTCGTGCGAATATTTGGACACAGTTATTGGAAATGATATTTGAATATCTGGTAATTTTGACCAACACTCTTTCTTTAGCCTGATATACATGTAGGGTCTCTTACGTTTACTTTGATTATAACAAACATTTTTTTTGTTTCACTTTTTTTCCAAGAACAAATTAATGGTAAAACGGCATGTTATGTCATACAAACATTTTTCAGAAATGCATTAAATATCAATCGTCATTGAGAAATGAAATTCCAGGAAATAATTGTATAATAAAAACAACTGTTTCTTAGTATTTCCTCTAAGACAGAATATATTATTCTCAGGTCACCATTGTTCAATCCAGGTTTTCCAAACACGTGGCCATGGGGCCCATCGCCTCTGAAATAGGGGGTAATTTTACAAAAATGGGGGGCAAACATAAATATCAATTAAATGACCTGTAATAATCTGTTCTTTAGACTGTGTATTGATTCATTTAGCGCAGTGGTTAGCGCAGTGGTTAGCACGCTCGCTTCTCACCAATGCAACCCAGGTTCGATCCTCGGACCAGGAAGTATGTGAGATGGTACGGTGGTCTCCAGATCGGACAGGTGGGTATTCTCAGGTTTCCTCCCACATGAATGACCACATTAACCCTTTCATCCACACCACCCTTTCAACACTGACAAAAATATTCAGAAATACGCCTCATTTGAATTATTTATTGAAACGGAAGTGACTCTGAAGTGACTGATGTTTGCGCTAAATTTACGGTCTGGTAATACTACAAATACTATGTAAACATCATAGCTAGTGTATCGATCAGAGCACAGTCTATGAAGTACGGTATGTTCACTTTAGGCGTAATTGCGTCTTACTAGAGTAGATTAAAACTACGGAAAGTGATAAAATATGCAGCGGTAATTGAATGAGCCCGACGGACCCACCGAACACATGAAATTGCGCCGCTCAGATGAAAAGGGTGTCAATTGTGCAGCCTATATTGAACACAGCGTTACTGTATGATTTTAAGTTATATGTCGTCTAGTTTTAGACAGAGTTTGTGTCCATACCTTTAAACCTTTACATATGAATACATGACTTAATTAAAGACATATATATATATATATGAACATATCAGCCGCTATGTAACTATTGTATAACTTTTACTGGCAGTATCGTCTGTGCCTTACCATGATTAACTCTTTCAACACCAAGTAACTGACATGGACTCATCATTATCAAGATGGGTAATTTTGTCTAAAATTAGTAATACTACTTGCAAAAAGTGCAGATCTACACTTTTTGTAAGCCTATATAGAGGTCTGTGGTGTTGAAAGGGTTAACCCTTTACTCCAAATAAACACCATACAACAACATTATCATTTCCCACAACCATCTTTCCACGTCATTATCTAATCTCATAGATATTGATTATTGAGTATGTAGTACAGTGAGCCTATTGCTTATCAGCAGTATAGAGATATAATGAGTAATTTACCCCCTCTGTTGTGGAGTAAAGGGTTAAACTAATAATGTACTTGTTTAATGAACATAATTTTGAAACAATTGGTGTAGCATTGGTGGTATAATGTATACAGAGGTGGTATAATGTATACAGAGGTGGTATAATGTATACAGAGGTGGTATAATGTATACAGAGGTGGTATAATGTATACAGATGTGGTATGATGTGTACAGAGGTGGTATAATGTATACAGAGGTGGCATGATGTATACAGAGGTGGTATAATGTATACAGAGGTGGTATAATGTATACAGAAGTGGTATAATGTATACAGAGGTGGTATAATGTATACAGAGGTGGTATCATGTATACAGAGGTGGTATGATGTATACAGAGGTGGTATAATGTATACAGAGGTGGTATAATGTATACAGAGGTGGTATAATGTATACAGAGGTGGTATAATGTATACAGAGGTGGTATGATGTATACAGAGGTGGTATGATGTATACAGAGGTGGTATAATGTATACAGAGGGTGAGAGAGATATCTATAAACATTCATTCAGATTAAAGACGTTTCCGGAAATTACTCGTGCTCATCTTTTCGTACATCCACTTTCTGTTTATTTCTGTTTCGGTACTTTTGAGTTAAATGCAAGAAATTTACATATGTATAATCCATACATTCATTGTATACTCTAATGTAAAGTATTAATATGTTAAAACAGCTATCAGTTTTTCCCCCTCATTTCTATTATATTCTGTACACACAATACAAATGTATACACAACAATTCACAGATTAGATTAGAAAACATGTGTTCGACAAAGATTGATATTGATTCTTCTACAATGGAATTTAACCTACAAGGTGCTTAGGTACATATATAATGAACGATAAGTTTTGTGCTCTTTGTACAAAAATAACATCTGTGATGATATAAAACGGTTTAAATACAATATTTGTGTTCAATAAGATCAAAGATCGACATTATAAGTATTGGATTGACGAATGAAGTGTTGTATGGGCAATCTCTTGGGTTTGAGCTCTGTCGTGTGGTGATGGGCTGATCACTGTACCGGCCCAATCACTGTACTGGCCACATCACGGTTGTCATTCTTACGGGGATGTTTGGGTCTATGGTTCATATTGCCACTTTTATCGCTAATCCAGTCACTCACTTATATACTGTAATGGTGTGTGTGTGTTTTACGTTTATTTATCGTCGCTACCGGAGATTAGTAATTTTAGATTTTGGAGGATAGTGCAATGATACAGACAGAGACCCATTACAGAGTCTCCTCTGGTTCTTTTACGTGCACAGTGTAAAGCACCGACACAAGACCTCGGTTTAATGTCCCATCTGAAAGACTGTTAATTTTATTAGGGTCAGACGAGGGATTGAACCTGCGATCCCTGGATTACCAGTCCAGCGTTTTACCACTGGGCTACAGATCCGTCTGTACTGTAATGGTGTAGATATTATGATATAATATGTTCTTATCCAATTACTAGAATCCTAGTTATATATATTTATACATTTTTGTTTATATTTCCATATATTATTGTCATGTATAAATGTCTGTAATTTATCATTTTTGCGCTATATAAATGCTATGAATTTGTATTTATAGACAATTGGTATTTCTGGTTTCAACCAATACTTATCTTTAGGAGCAGAATGATCTAGAACATTGTCTTATCTATATTTACAACTGTGTTTGACATCTACAATATAGTCATGACATTATAGTTATTGTGAATTGTTCATATGTATTTTGATATAACTGTTGCATTGTTATTATGTATTTATATACATGCTTTCTGTAAATCGGAGATATTGAATGAATGCGTTGCTGTGTTGCAGCAACGTGCATTGTTGAATATGATTCCTAGTCATGGTTGTATATAGAGTGGTGGAACCTATGCTCGGCGTATTCCTATGCTCAGCGTATTTTTTCCATTTACATCCGTATTTAAAATATTTAAATAGTTTTAACCTATTTTCGCTGACAGAGGTGAAGCATGGTTCAATAACATTCCGTTGTGCATACCGGTAGCCTAATGCAACTGTCACCTGACTGGTTCAGTAGCCGAATATAAACAGACAACTTGTTGGGAAATTTGTTTCCACCGAAATGTGCGGTTTATGAGCATTTCAGGTGGTTATCCGGATTGGGAAATAATTGTACAAATAACCAGAAAAAAGTTTCTTATGAGTTGTAATATTGTTAGTTATTGATGTTACTAAGTCAAAATAATATATTCAACATTTACCCATGCATAAATAAAAAAATTCATGTACGCCGTGCATAGGTGCCCTAAAGTATCTAGTTCCCCATGGAAACAGGTGCCGTTGCGATAGCTGTATTTAGGCGCATGGTTACGTAATGAAGCTAACATTTTCAACAACAATTTTATAAGTTGTGTTCACGACTTAAGAAAAATAATAATATACGGCAAGTGCATTTAACTTTTTTTATAGGCCATGATATGTAGGATTTACGCCGAGCATAGGTTCCACCATTCTATACATGTAATAGATATAATTAAAGATGTTCTATTTTTATTTTTTGATGCTTAAATGATTAAAAAAACAAAATTACATTGTATGCTAGTGTCACGCTGTATGCTAGTGTCCCTCTGTATGCTAGTGTCCCTCTGTATGCTAGTGTCCCCCTGTATGCTAGTGTCCCGTGCTGTATGCGAGTGTCCCGCTGTATGCTAGTGTCCCACTGTATGTTAGTGTCCCGCTGTATGCTAGTGTCCCGCTGTATGCTAGTGTTCCTCTGTATGCTAGTGTCCCGCTGTATGCTAGTGTCGACTATGTATGCGAGTGCCCCGCTGTATGCTAGTGTCCTGCTGTATGCTAATGTCCCGCTGTATGCTAGTGTCCTGCTGTATGCTAGTGTCCCGCTGTATGCTAGTGTCCCGCTGTATGCTAGTGTCCTGCTGTATGCTAATGTCCCACTGTATGCTAGTGTCCTGCTGTATGCTAGTGTCCCGCTGTATGCTAGTGTCCCGCTGTATGCTAGTGTCCCGCTGTATGCTAGTGTCCCGCTGTATGCTAGTGTCCTGCTGTATGCTAATGTCCCGCTGTATGCTAGTGTCCCGCTGTATGCTAGTGTCCCGCTGTATGCTAATGTCCCGCTGTATGCTAGTGTCCCGCTGTATGCTAGTGTCCCGCTGTATGCTAGTGTCCCGCTGTATGCTAGTGTCTCGCTGTATGCTAGTGTCCCGCTGTATGCTAGTGTCCCGCTGTATGCTAGTGTCGATTATGTATGCTAGTGTCCCCCTGTATGCTAGTGTCCCCCTGTATGCTAGTGTCCCGCTGTATGCTAGTGTCCCACTGTATGCTAGTGTCCCGCTGTATGCTAGTGTCCCGTGCTGTATGCGAGTGTCCCGCTGTATGCTAGTGTCCCACTGTATGCGAGTGTCCCGCTGTATGCGAGTGTCCCGCTGTATGCTAGTGTCCCGCTGTATGCTAGTGTCCCACTGTATGCTAGTGTCCCGTGCTGTATGCTAGTGTCCTGCTGTATGCTAGTGTCCCACTGTATGCTAGTGTCCCACTGTATGCTAGTGTCCCACTGTATGCTAATGTCCCACTGTATGCTACTGTCCCGTGCTGTATGCTAGTGTCCCGCTGTATGCTAGTGTCCCGTGCTGTATGCTAGTGTCCCGCTGTATGCTAGTGTCCCGCTGTATGCGAATGTCCCACTGTATGCTAGTGTCCCACTGTATGCTAGTGTCCCGCTGTATGCTAGTGTCCCGCTGTATGCGAGTGTCCCAGATTGTGTGTAGGTAATTGTAATAAAACACGGTAAGGGTGATGTACACACATTTCATTGTTGTTATTATTTGTTAAGGAGTTACAACGAAAACCTAATGAAACATTACTAACCCAGTCAAACTAAGATTATATATTTTCCAACAATGTTCAGGTATATTAAATAAGTTTAAAAAGTATGGATTTTGTTACCGCAAAAGACTGATTTTGTAACGAATATAATTATATGATAGCAACACTTTTGGAATTTGTGTCAGTTTGAACAGCAATATGTCATTGAGTATGGGAGACAACTCTGGTTACTGAACTGACAGTTGATACAATACTTGGTATCGGTCGTCGCCAATTCAGACATGTGGGTTTTCTCTGGGTACTCCAGTTTCTTCCCAAATGAAGGACTACATTTATGCTTTCATCCGCGTTCTCACACTATAGGAACATGTACAGCGAAAAAGGATTCTGTAGGAGGAATCTGTACGAGGATTCTGTAGGAGGATTCTGTACGAGGGTTTTGTATGAGGAATCTGTGTGAGGATTCTGTACGAGGATTCTGTATGAGAAATCTGTACGGGGATTCTGTATGGGGATTCTGTACGGGGATTCTGTACGAGGTTTCTGTACGGGGATTCTGTACGAGGATTCTGTACGAGGTTTCTGTACGAGGATTCTGTACGAGGATTCTGTATGAGGAATCTGTATGAGGAATCTGTACGAGGATTCTGTACGGGAATTCTGTACGAGGATTCTGTACGAGGATTTTGTATGAGGATTCTGTACCAGGATTATGTGCGAGGTTTCTGTACAGGGATTCTGTACAGGGATTCTGTATGAGGATTCTGTACGGGGATTCTGTACGGGGATTCTGTATGGGGATTCTGTACGAGGTTTCTGTACAGGGATTCTGTATGAGGATTCTGTACGGGTATTCTGTATGGGGATTCTGTACGGGGATTCTGTACGAGGTTTCTGTACGGGGATTCTGTACGAGGTTTCTGTACGGGGATTCTGTACGGGGTTTCTGTACGAGGATTCTGTATGAGGATTTTGTACCAGGATTATGTGCGAGGTTTCTGTACGAGGATTATGTATGAGGATTCTGTACGAGGTTTCTGTACGGGGATTCTGTACGGGGTTTCTGTACGAGGATTCTGTATGGTGTTTCTGTACAAGGATTCTGTACAGGGCTTCTGTATGAGGTTTCTGTACGGGGATTCTGTACGAGGTTTCTGTACAGGGTTTCTGTGCGGGGATTCTGTATGAGGATTCTGTACGGGGTTTCTGTACGAGGTTTCTGTACAAGGTTTCTGTACGGGGATTATGTACGAGGTTTCTGTGCGGGGATTCTGTACGAGGTTTCTGTACGAGGATTCTGTACGGGGATTCTGTACGAGGATTCTAAGCATATATGTTTTGTTATAAGCATATATGATATGTTTTGCTATAAGCATATATGATATGTTTTGTTATAGGCATATATGATCTGTTTTGCTATAAGCATATATGATATGTTTTAATGCAATAAACCAGTTGTAATTGTAATATAAAATAATACTGTTCTTTTATCTGCTTTAGTAGCTGACAATAACTTGTCCCCTCATCTGTCTGAGTTTGAACCCTGCTGGCATTGAATTCTTTGAAGTGAGGTAGCTGTCCAGCTGACTTGCAGAAGTCTAGTGGTTCTACCTGGGTGCCTGACTGTGTCTGAAACATTGCCAACAGTGGCACCTGAGGTCTTTCCTTGTCACTTACTGCTTGACAGTCACTATTTTACCTTAGCGGTCAGTATGGCTTGAACAATGCACCATGACGTATCCGTTCAGTTGGAGCTTGTATTTGAAATTGTAGTCAAAAATGGAAAAGATAAAATGACTGTACGGTATACATGTACAGTCAAACCTGTGTTAGTGGTCACCTCCAGTAAGCAGCCAACCTGTATATACAGTCAAACCTGTGTTAGTGGTCACCTCCAGTAAGCAGCCAACCTGTATATACAGTCAAACCTGTGTTAGTGGTCACCTCCAGTAAGCAGCCAACCTGTATATACAGTCAAACCTGTGTTAGTGGTCACCTCCAGTAAGCAGCCAACCTGTATTAAGCAGCTAGTTTCCAGATTACCAAAATGTTGTTTTATTATACATTTGAGCTCTATTAAGCAGCCACCTGTGCCAAGCAACCACTTTCTGTGATTCCCTTGGCTGGCTGTTTAAGACAGGTTTGACTGTATATTGGTAATACTGTACTGCTGTATGCAGGGTGCAGAGTTGACATAGTGTCACATGTATGTCTCTCAGATCACAGTTGAATGTTTGTGATACACACACAACCCACTCGACTGTGTTCGTTCTAAGCACCTGTATATTGTCCGGGACTGTTCAATGTTATTACTTGATTAATCATTAATTGATTGTTGACTAGCCTGGGTGCCAGTCTGTCGATTTTTAACTTCTGGCAAAATGACAGCCTGGGGAAACTGGATTTCCGATCATAGCGCCATCTACTTACACCCTCATAAAAACACCCTCGTTTATGAGGGTGTAGATTTGAAGAATGACAACATCTCTCTACAAGAAAATATCGCTAAATATAGAAACGGAATTCTATCGGAAATCGCCGAACAGGCACGATTATACACGATCATTTCCGAATATACACGAATGCTCCCGTATACTCATTGCCAACATATAATGTCCCGTTTCTGTGCTATATCGATATGATCAGAAACTCAATACGGCCCAATTAATAGTCTCGGTGTTAAAATATATTTATTTGACTGACCAGCAAAATATATCGACGCCTATTCACTTGACACATATTGAAAACAACGAGCTTAGCGCAACAAATTGGAGGTAAAAAAATACACAAGAATGAAACAATTTTGAATTTTAATGTTTCCTGATCACTATAATGAATAGGCCCCTACACTCCCTTAAGATAATGATCATTTGACTTTATTTCACTGTATATTTCGAATAAATGAAAAGCTAAAACTATCTGAGGTCCATAGATTAGGTGGGACATACTTCGATGCACGATTACATCAGAAGTATGCATAACTATAATAGAGTGGTGGAACTATGCTCGGCGTAAATCCCACATAAAATGTTTATACTTTATTTATTTTACAACGATTGCGAAGCAAGTTTTAACAACTTATATTAATCACTTTCGTTGGCTCGGATGAAAGCATATATGTGGGAGGAAACCGGAGTACCCGGAGAAAACCCACCTGTCCGATCTGGCGACCATCGTACCATCTCACATACTTCCCTGTCCGAGGATCGAACCCGGGTCGCATTGGTGAGAAGCGAGCGCGCTAACCACTGCGCTAATCGGACAGCCAAACATAAAATGTTAATTGCACTTGCCGTATATTATTATTTTCTTAAGTCGTGAAAACAACTTTCAAAACACTCTTGTTGACAGTTTTAGCTTTATCACGTGACCTTGCTGCTCAATACAACTATCGCAACGGTGTAAGTCAGCACCCGTTTATATGGAGAACTGAAGACTTCGGGGCACCTATGCACGGCGCACTTGTAATATATTTTATTTATCCACCATAACTTGTTGAATATCTTATTTTGATAGTACATCATTGAATAAAAACACTTATTGGTCTTAATCAAAAATGGTATAGAAACTATTTTTCGGGTTAGGTGTAGATTTTAAAAATTCGGATAGCTACCTGAATTGGTCATACACCGTATCAGTTTCGGTGGAAATATTCTCCCAATGATTTGCTTGTTTATATTCGTCTGCTGGACCAGTCACGTGACAGTTGCACCAGGCTACCGATACACGTAACGGAATGCTATTGAACCATGCTTCAGCTCTGTCCGCGAAATTAGTCTAGAACTATATAAATATTTTAAATAAGGAGGAAAATAGGAAAATACGCCGAGCATAGGTTCCACCACTCTTATTAGTGTACATTCATATGAGTTGTTTATCATAGCACATATACAGCTAGATAGGACATACTAATGACGTATGCTAACCTATCACTAAATTCCACGTGTATGCTAAGAATTTGATTGCGGTGTTCTTTTGTTAACACTACTACGTCCACTAATCACTTTTTGAATAGCTTGTCTGAATCTAACAGACGAACTTGGTCGTCTGCAACGAATATCACGTGTCGTCCGTAATTTTCGGAATGTTCGGACAACATCGCTGAACATGTCTACAATGTTATCAACCTGTGTCCAGTCGGCAGCCGACACTTCATACGCACTACAACCGATCTCGTTTGCAAGTTCCATGGCGTCCTTTTCAGGCACTTGTCGATCGTGGAGTAAATCAGATTTGTTACCAACTAACAGACCGCACACAGAGAGACTTAGACTGTCGACGTGTCGCTTCAAGTTGATAATTTGGTCAAAACTGTCCCTGTCGTCTATGGAATACACGTATATATAACAGTCTCCCCAGTATGCGTAATAGTCCTTCCACACACAGCCGCTGTCTATCATCTATAAAATACAATTGATACAATGACATAGCAAGCATACAAGTACATTCATCACACAGTAGCTACCATCTATAGTAATGAATTAAGCATATATTGCTTCTAAGATATGCTAGGTATTGACCCAAAACAAATACAATGTAGACCTACTTTGAAAAGAAACAACTAAGACACAATCACGCTTCATTTTTATTATTAAATTAACTAATGGTCGAAATACAATGCTTATGAATATTAATCTTTGTCCCGCCCAGGCTTTCACCGTATCATAAAACACGTTATGCCTAAACTAAAATTGTTTGTTTAAAGCGACACTATATAACTCATATTATTTTTAATTTTACATACAAGTAGTACTGCTTTACACATTTTATGATTGATGAATAATTATATTTATTCAGTCAATCGTGATTTTTTGGCACTATAACAAAGTGAAAGTACATTTTTCCTGAATCGGTTCGCCAAGCTCTGCGTACTTTCGGAATGCATCGCTCTTTATCGCCAATCAGAACACACACACACGACAGATATTTCAACATCCGTTGCTGCGTCACGCATACGTATTAAGCATTGTTTACACACGTTTGTTGATATATTTGTTCGTTTATGAGCGAATATTTACAGGATTCTGTTAAGTACACAGTTATTTGGAATACTATTCTTTACATATCTGATACTTTTTACCAACAAACATCCTTTATTCCGATATAGCTTCGCTTTGAGTGAATGATCGAATAATATTTCACTTATGAACCTATAAAGTTGTTATTATCATTCTCAGGGTGATGTTGTCACACTCAGGTAAGGCTCAGTTGGGATGGCTATCAGGTTATAAACTCTCGAGACCTCATTCCTATTAGAATATATCGCCATGAGGGTGAGCGGAGGCCGCGTCTAACTTAAGTGCCTTGCCTGACACCAGCGTAACGGCTTCAGCAGAGTGTGAATCCCGAGCTTCTAGCGCCTGAAGCGAACGATCTACTACTGCGCTATCACGACTTATACACACTTTATAGAGTTGTGTGTTGGGTCAAAATGCCCAAGATTGTGTCACTTAATTTCGCGACCAAAGCAAACCTAGGTCAGTAATTTTGTTCCTACAGCATAGTACCGGACTACGTGTATGTAGCTAATATCCCAGGAAACACTAGATATTGAATCATTGGTCTACAATATGAATGTAAAACATTTACATAACATTTACAGAAACCATAAACTGTATACAAATCAACTTTCTGTATCTCAACATCGTTCTTGTGCCAATAGTTAATTTTTAAAAAAGATAGGTATGACAACAGTGTTTTTGTCGTTTATCTTCAAAATATTCAATTTGGGTCAATATCTAGCACACCGTAGAAGCAATAGCCCCTTAAAGTGATGTACGCGATGAAAGGAACCATTGCTGTAAGTTCACCTGTCAGCTGTATTAGTAGACGTAAATACCCGTCCTCACCCAGCTGTATTAGTAAACGTAAATACCCGTCCTCGCCCAGCTGTATTAGTAAACGTAAATACCCGTCCTCGCCCAGCTGTATTAGTAAACGTAAATACCCGTCCTCACCCAGCTGTATTAGTAAACGTAAATACCCGTCCTCGCCCAGCTGTATTAGTAAACGTAAATACCCGTCCTCACCCAGCTGTATTAGTAAACGTAAATACCCGTCCTCGCCCAGCTGTATTAGTAAACGTAAATACCCGTCCTCACCCAGCTGTATTAGTAGACAGAACTACCCGTCCTCACTCAGCTGTATTAGTAGACGTAAATACCCGTCCTCGCCCAGCTGTATTAGTAGACGTAAATACCCGTCCTCGTCCAGCTGTATTAGTAGACGGAACTACCCGTCCTCGTCCAACTGTATTAGTAGACGGAACTACCCGTCCTCACCCAGCTGTATTAGTAGACGGAAATACCCGTCCTCACCCAGCTGTATTAGTAGACGGAACTACCCGTCCTCACCCAGCTGTATTAGTAGACGGAAATACCCGTCCTCGCCCAGCTGTATTAGTAGACGTAAATACCCGTCCTCGCCCAGCTGTATTAGTAGACGTAAATACCCGTCCTCGCCCAGCTGTATTAGTAGACGTAAATACCCGTCCTCACCCAGCTGTATTAGTAGACGTAAATACCCGTCATCACCCAGCTGTATTAGTAGACGTAAATACCCGTCCTCGCCCAGCTGTATTTGTATACGTAAATACCCGTCCTCGCCCAGATGTATTAGTAGACGTAAATAATTATCCTTCCTCGCCCAGATGTATTAGTAGACGTAAATATCCTTCCTCGCCCAGATGTATTATATCATCTATATAGAATATACATTATTACATCACAGTGTCTGTGTTTATATACCTGTTTGTTTTTGTTTTGTAGTGCTAGCTATATGATGCTTGCTGTTCGCAATCCTCTCCTTCTATGATGTTGGTTTGGGGGGGGGGGGTTACGTTTATTTATCGTCGCTACCGGTTACCCATATGAACGACGCCTCCTGAAGAGATTAGTTATTTTAGATTGTGGAGGATAGTGCATGATACAGACAGAGACCCATTCCAGAGTCTCTTCTGGTTCTTTTACGTGCACGATGTAAAGCACCGACACGAGACCTCGGTTTAACGTCCCATCTGAAAGACTGTTAATTTTATTAGGGTCAGACGGGGGATCGAACCTGCGATCCCTGGATTACCAGTCCAGCGTGTTACCACTGGACTACATATCCGTCTGTGTTTTGGGGGATACGGTTACTATTTATCGTCGCCCCTGCTTAATCTGGGCGACGCCTCCAGAAGTATATTAGTTATATTATGTTTAAAATATGCAACAACATGGACACCATTTGGTATTTTCTTCTTACATGTAATGTTCATCTCATATATTATGTTATTGTGATTGAAATTATTATGCCGAAATGTATTCGAAATTAAATTGGGCTTAATCATTTGTTTGTAAATTGTTTTTTTTAAAAAGTCTTTCATTTGTATCCAGAAATCCTGTTTGACATTCCAGAAATCATGTATGACATTCCAGAAATACTGTATGACATTCCATAACTCCTGTATGACATTCTAGTGATCCTGTATGGCATTCCAGAGATCCTGTATGACATTCCAGAGATCCTGTATGGCATTCCAGAGATCCTGTATGACATTCCAGAGATCTTGTATGGCATTCCAGATATCCTGTATGACATTCCAGAGATCCTGTATGACATTCCAGAAATCATGTATGACATTTCAGAAATACTGTATGACATTCCAAAACTCCTGTATAACATTCCATAAATACTGTATGACATTCCAGAAATACTGTATGACATTCCATAAATACTGTATGACATTCCATAACTCCTGTATGACATTCTATGGATCCTGTATGGCATTACAGATATCCTTTATGACATTCCAGAACCCCTGTATGACATTGCAGAAATCCTGTATAACATTCCAGAAATCCTGTATAACATTCCAGAAATCCTGTATGACATTCCAGAAATCCTGTATGACATTCCAGAGATCCTGTTTGACATTCCAGAACTCCTGTATGACATTCCAGAGATCCTGTATGACATTCCAGAGATCCTGTATGACATTCCAGAAATACTGTATGACATTCCAGAAATACTGTATGACATTCCCAAACCATATGGACGTATAATTATTACATTGTTAAAACACAACATTATTGCAATTCAACTTTATACATATAAATTGAAAATTGTTGTTCGAAATAATGTGTCTATTTATCATGATTAAAATTCTTTCAATTTAGTTTTGATAGTTATTCTTGTAGGTTGTGTAAATACATATTTCATCCTGTATTGATATCGTATAGTTGCATTATTTGTGAAATGAATAATATTGTCTATGTCTAGAATCGTATATAGTTCTATATAGTCTATTCCCTAATTAAACCAAGTTTTGAGTGATCATCTTTCTTCATACGTATCCACTATTAGTATCCAATATCTCTCGCAGAGTGTCCTCGTCATCTACATACCTGCTGCATACGTCACTAGTTACTTTACCAGAAGTATCCAATATATCTCGCAGAGTGTCCTCGCCATCTACATACATGTTGTATACGTCACTAGTTACTTTACCAGAAGTATCCACTATCTCTCGCAGAGTGTCCTCGCCATCTACATACCTGCTGTATACGCCACTACTTACTCGACCAGAAGTATCCACTATCTCTCGCAGAGTGTCCTCGCCATCTACATACCTGCTGTATACGTCACTACTTACTCGACAAGAAGTATCCACTATCTCTCGCAGAGTGTCCTCGCCATCTACATACCTACTGTATACGCCACTACTTACTCGACAAGAAGTATCCATTATCTCTCGCAGAGTGTCCTCGCCATCTACATACCTACTGTATACGCCACTACTTACTCGACCAGATGTATCCAATATCTCTCGCCGAGTGTCCTCGCCATCTACATACCTACTGTATACGCCACTAGTTACTTTACCAGAAGTATCCACTATCTCTCGCAGAGTGTCCTCGCCATCTACATACCTGCTGTATACGCCACTACTTACTCGACCAGAAGTATCCACTATCTCTCGCAGAGTGTCCTCGCCATCTACATACCTGCTGTATACGTCACTACTTACTCGACAAGAAGTATCCACTATCTCTCGCAGAGTGTCCTCGCCATCTACATACCTACTGTATACGCCACTAGTTACTTTACCAGAAGTATCCACTATCTCTCGCAGAGTGTCCTCGCCATCTACATACCTGCTGCATACGTCACTACTTACTTTACCAGAAGTATCCACTATCTCTCGCCGAGTGTCCTCGCCATCTACATACCTGCTGTATACGTCACTACTTACTTTACCAGAAGTATCCACTATCTCTCGCCGAGAGTCCTCGCCATCTACATACATGTTGTATACGTCACTACTTACTTTACCAGAAGTATCCAATATCTCTCGCAGAGTGTCCTCACCATCTACATACCTGCTGTATACGTCACTACTTACTCGACCAGAAGTATCCACTATCTCTCGCCGAGAGTCCTCACCATCTACATACATGTTGTATACGTCACTACTTACTTTACCAGAAGTATCCAATGTCTCTCGCAGAGTGTCCTCACCATCTACATACCTGCTGTATTCGTCACTACTTACTTTACCAGAAGTATCCACTATCTCTCGCCGAGAGTCCTCACCATCTACATACATGTTGTATACGTCACTACTTACTTTACCAGAAGTATCCAATGTCTCTCGCAGAGTGTCCTCACCATCTACATACCTGCTGTATTCGTCACTACTTACTTTACCAGACGTATCCAATGTCTCTCGCCGAGAGTCCTCACCATCTACATACATGTTGTATACGTCACTACTTACTCGACCAAAAGTATCCAATATCCCTCGCCGAGAGTCCTCGCCATCTACATACATGTTGTATACGTCACTACTTACTCGACCAGAAGTATCCACTATCTCTCGCCGAGAGTCCTCACCATCTACATACATGTTGTATACGTCACTACTTACTTTACCAGAAGTATCCAATGTCTCTCGCAGAGTGTCCTCACCATCTACATACATGTTGTATACGTCACTATTTACTTTACCAGAAGTATCCAATGTCTCTCGCAGAGTGTCCTCACCATCTACATACCTGCTGTATTCGTCACTACTTACTTTACCAGAAGTATCCACTATCTCTCGCCGAGAGTCCTCACCATCTACATACATGTTGTATACGTCACTACTTACTTTACCAGAAGTATCCACTATCTCTCGCCGAGAGTCCTCACCATCCACATACATGTTGTATACGTCACTACTTACTTTTCCAGAAGTATCCACTATCTCTCGCCGAGAGTCCTCACCATCTACATACCTGCTGTATACGTCACTACTTACTTGACTAGATGTATCCACTATCTCTCGCCGAGAGTCCTCGCCATCTACATACATGTTGTATACGTCACTACTTACTCGACCAGATGTATCCACTATCTCTCGCCGAGAGTCCTCGCCATCTACATACCTGCTGTATACGCTACTACTTACTTTACCAGAAGTATCCACTATCTCTCGCCGAGAGTCCTCACCATCTACATACATGTTGTATACGTCACTAGTTACTTTACCAGAAGTATCCACTATCTCTCGCAGAGAGTCCTCACCATCTACATACCAGTTGTATACGTCACTAGTTACTTTACCAGAAGTATCCACTATCTCTCGCAGAGAGTCCTCATCATCTACATACATGTTGTATACGTCACTACTTACTTTACCAGAAGTATCCAATATCTCTCGCAGAGTGTCCTCACCATCTACATACCTGCTGTATTCGTCACTACTTACTTTACCAGACGTATCCAATGTCTCTCGCCGAGAGTCCTCACCATCTACATACATGTTGTATACGTCACTACTTACTCGACCAAAAGTATCCAATATCCCTCGCCGAGAGTCCTCGCCATCTACATACATGTTGTATACGTCACTACTTACTCGACCAGAAGTATCCACTATCTCTCGCCGAGAGTCCTCACCATCTACATACATGTTGTATACGTCACTACTTACTTTACCAGAAGTATCCAATGTCTCTCGCAGAGTGTCCTCACCATCTACATACATGTTGTATACGTCACTATTTACTTTACCAGAAGTATCCAATGTCTCTCGCAGAGTGTCCTCACCATCTACATACCTGCTGTATTCGTCACTACTTACTTTACCAGAAGTATCCACTATCTCTCGCCGAGAGTCCTCACCATCTACATACATGTTGTATACGTCACTACTTACTTTACCAGAAGTATCCACTATCTCTCGCGAGAGTCCTCACATCTACATACATGTTGTATACGTCACTACTTACTTTACCAGAAGTATCCAATGTCTCTCGCAGAGTGTCCTCACCATCTACATACCTGCTGTATTCGTCACTACTTACTTTACCAGAAGTATCCACTATCTCTCGCCGAGAGTCCTCACCATCTACATACATGTTGTATACGTCACTACTTACTTTACCAGAAGTATCCAATGTCTCTCGCAGAGTGTCCTCACCATCTACATACCTGCTGTATACGTCACTACTTACTTTACCAGAAGTATCCACTATCTCTCGCCGAGAGTCCTCACCATCTACATACATGTTGTATACGTCACTACTTACTTTACCAGAAGTATCCATGTCTCTCGCAGAGTGTCCTCACCATCTACATACTGTTGTATACGTCACTATTACTTTACCAGAAGTATCCAATGTCTCTCGCAGAGTGTCCTCACCATCTACATACCTGCTGTATTCGTCACTACTTACTTTACCAGAAGTATCCACTATCTCTCGCCGAGAGTCCTCACCATCTACATACATGTTGTATACGTCACTACTTACTTTACCAGAAGTATCCATATCTCTCGCGAGGTCCTCACCATCTACATACCTGCTGTATACGTCACTACTTACTTTACCAGAAGTATCCACTATCTCTCGCCGAGAGTCCTCACCATCTACATACATGTTGTATACGTCACTACTTACTTTACCAGAAGTATCCATCTATCTCTCGCAGAGAGTCCTCACCATCTACATACCAGTTGTATACGTCACTAGTTACTTTACCAGAAGTATCCACTATCTCTCGCAGAGAGTCCTCATCATCTACATACATGTTGTATACGTCACTACTTACTTTACCAGAAGTATCCAATATCTCTCGCAGAGTGTCCTCGTCATCTGCATACCTGCTGTATTCGTCACTACTTACTTTACCAGACGTATCCAATGTCTCTCGCAGAGTGTCCTCACCATCTACATACCTGCTGTATTCGTCACTACTTACTTTACCAGACGTATCCAATGTCTCTCGCAGAGTGTCCTCACCATCTACATACATGTTGTATACGTCACTACTTACTTTACCAGAAGTATCCAATATCTCTCGCCGAGTTTCCTCGCTATCTAGATACCTGATGTTGTGTGTGTCACTACTTACTTGACCAGCAGTATCTAATATATCTAGTCGAATGTTCTCACCGTCTACAGACGTATGCAGTTTATGTATGCTTTCTAAAACAAAATCAAAACATGCATAGAAATTAGCAGAAATAAGAACATTGAAATGGTAGACGTACATAACATGGTCAATATTTTAGAAGGATCGTAAAAATGCAAAAGCAAAACTCGCCACGGAAATTAACTAAAATATATACAATGTGTATTTATTAAATGATTTAGCGTTATACATGGATTCTGTCTAGCGTATACGACACACATCTGTTGAGAAAGCTATCCAGCTGGCTTGAGGAAGCTATCCATCTGGTTTGCGGAAGCTATCCAGCTGGCTTGAGGAAGCTATCCAGCTGGCAGGAGGAAGCTATCCAGCTGACAGGAGGAAGCTATCCAGCTGGCAGGAGGAAGTTATCCAGCTGGCAGGAGGAAGCTATCCAGCTGGCAGGAGAAAGCTATCCATCTGGCTTGAGGAAGCTATTCAGCTGGCAGGAGGAAGCTATCCAGCTGGCAGGAGGAAGCTATCCAGCTGGCAGGAGGAAGCTATCCAGCTGGCAGGAGGAAACTATCCAGCTGGCAGGAGGAAGCTATCCAGCTGGCAGGAGGAAGCTGGCATGAGGAAGCTCGGTGGTTCTACACGGATTCATTTTCGTGCCTGAAATTCTACTCATCGGACCTTTATCCACCAATAACAGCTGGATAGTCGCTATATGACCTAAGCTGTCGAGCAACGTTGAACACCCACTATTGCAATAACAAAACAAACAAGCATTACAGTGAAACAAGCCAGCTGGATAGATTCCTCGCATGAAATACTTCGATACCTCCAGCGGTATTCCAACCTACAGCGAGGAGAGGCATGTGCTTTGAAGTCAAAGACATTAACCACTTGGCCATGGAGATCCATTCAAGCAACCATAATGTACATAAATCACAGATACATGAAAGCTTGTAATGTAACAGCTAAGACATGTCTGCATTTCTTAAAGCGACACTACATCGGTAAAAACGCAAATGTCTGCAGAATGTAATTTCCTATTATATGGTATTTCAACAAATAAACAAGCGACGTATACGCGGTTTATTGACATAGCAAAATAATTTAAATAGGGTCTACATTCATGTGTACTACAATGCGTGTATCCTGAATAACACACTTTATCGTACATATTGACCGTTATATCTCACATGTGTGCATATGCATATTTATTTGTAGCTAATCTTAGTTAAATTATCTCTAAACGAAAGTATCGCGTGTTTAGTATTGATTCCAATGATAAACAGACGTCAATAAGGAGCGTGGATGACCGTTATATATGAAATCCTACGATCAATTTTGAAAGTTGTGTAGACCATAACAATTGATTCAATGCTAGCGTTCGAACGTATTCAGAAGAGGTTGTAATACCAATGCATTTATACGTGAAAACATGCATTTTATTTGCTTTATGCAATGTAATGTCGCTTTAATTATGCATTTTATTTGCTTTATGCAATGTAATGTCGCTTTAATTATTTTAGCATAGAAATAAGGCATCAGATCTAAACATCTAAAGAGGAATTTATGTTTTTATTATGACCTATCATGATTTTATCCGACATCAACTGATATGTGAAGTTGTAAAGGAATATTACCATAGATAATAACACGTTATTTACTGGACCACTGGCCACGAGATAAACCGCGGGCATCTATATAACTATTATACAACCATATCACAGCCGTTTGTAATCCAGGGATCGCAGGTTCGATCCCCCGTCTGACCATAATAAAATTAACAGTCTTTCAGATGGGACGTTAAACCGAGATCTCGTGTCGGTGTTTTACACCGTGCACGTAAAAGAACCAGAGGAGACTCTGGAATGGGTCTCTGTCTATATCATGCACTATCCTCCAACATCTAAAATGACTAATATCTTCAGGAGGCTTCGCTCATATGGGCAACCGGTAGCGACGATAAATAAACGTAAAACATACATCACAGCCGTTTGAAGTGTCAATGTTAAGGAAGCCAAACCATGGTAGTAGTATTGACAATAGACACTTGAGAATAGACTATGTAAATGTTGCAATAATAACGCTATTGAATCAGAATACCATTTTATCTTGATATGCACAATGAAATAAGATTACATGTTTTAGGCAGAACAAGTTGGCCTACCTTGAATAAATATGGTACTTTTATGAAAAGTAAGAATAGTAAAATATTAATAGTTCTGTACTTAGTATAAAATGCATGTAACATTTCTGTATTTAGCATAAAATGCATGTAACATTTCCGTATTTAGTATAAAATGCATGTAACAGTTCTGTATTTAGTATAAAATGCATGTAACAGTTCTGTATTTAGCATAAAATGCATGTAACAGTTCTCTATTTTTAGTATAAAATGCATGTAACATTTCTGTATTTAGTATAAAATGCATGTAACAGTTCTGTATTTAGTATAAAATGCATGTAACCGTTCTGTATTTAGTATAAAATGCATGTAACAGTTCTGTATTTTTAGTATAAAATACGGTAACATTTCTGTATGTAGTATAAAATGAATGATATGTCTGTTGATCTAGCTTTCAAAGTAATGGCATATTTCCGAACAGTGTACATACATCATGCAAATTTACGATGCTACAAGGTTAAATTGCTCTCAATCCAGACGCTGATGTTGGCAATTATGTGATTTGCCGCTCCATATGTTTCTAAACTACCATCCAGTTTAATTGATATAACCCGTCAATTTACATTGATGGTTGCCTGCTATTTTCTCAGTGCTTTGCTGTATTTGTGATGTGGTTTGCGTTATGTTACCTGGTCAGATCTTACCAGGTATGACGGTGTAGGTGATGGTGTGTAAGTTCATTCAGTTATCTCGTACTGACTTTGCTGTTTTTGTATGTGTTTGAAGAGATATGCTGGAACTAATGTATGGAAACATTAACGCGAACATTCATTGTTCATTGTTGCCGCGTTCAATCATGACGTCGGCCGTCTTTCCGTGCACGATTATGATGTGTCTGAATGTTAGATTACTCTACGACTAAATGTTAGATTACTCTACGACTAAATGTTAGATTACTCTACAACTAAATGTTAGATTACTCTACGACTAAATGTTAGATTACTATACGACTAAATGTTAGATTACTCTACGACTAAATGTTAGATTACTCTACGACTAAATGCTAGATTACTATACGACTAAATGTTAGATTACTCTACGACTAAATGTTAGATTACTCTACGACTAAATGCTAGATTACTATACAACTAAATGTTAGATTACTATACGACTAAATGTTAGATTACTCTACGACTAAATGCCAGATTACTATACAACTAAATGTTAGATTACTATACGACTAAATGTTAGATTACTCTACGACTAAATGCTAGATTACTATATGACTAAATGTTAGATTACTATACAACTAAATATTAGATTACTATATGACTAAATGCTAGATTACTATACAACTAAATGTTAGATTACTATATGACTAAATGTTAGATTACTATACGACTAAATGTTACTACTAAATGTTAGATTACTATATGACTAAATGCTAGATTACTATACAACTAAATGTTAGATTACTATATGACTAAATGTTAGATTACTATACGACTAAATGTTACTACTAAATGTTAGATTACTATATGACTAAATGCTAGATTACTATACGACTAAATGTTAGATTACTATATGACTAAATGTTAGATTACTATATAGCTAAATGTTAGATTACTATACGACTAAATCATAGATTACTATACGACTAAATCATAGATTACTATACGACTAAATGCTATATTACGATTTGTCTATGTGCTATATTACGACGTGTCTAGATGCTATTTTACGATTTGTCTATATGCTATATTACGATTTGTCTAGATGCTATATTACGATTTGTCTATATGCTATATTACGATTTGTCTATATGCTATATTACGATTTGTCTAGATGCTATATTACGAATTGTCTAGGTGATATATTACGATTTGTCTAGATGCTATATTACGATTTGTCTAGATGCTACATTACGATGTGTCTAGGTGCTACATTATGATTTGTCTAGGCGCTATATTACGATTTGTCTAGATGCTATATTACGAATTGTCTAGGTGCTATATTACGATTTGTCTAGATGCTATATTACGAATTGTCTATATGCTACATTACGATTTGTCTAGATGCTATATTACGATTTGTCTAGATGCTATATTACGAATTGTCTATATGCTACATTACGATGTGTCTAGATGCTATATTACGAATTGTCTAGGTGCTACATTACGATTTGTCTAGGTGCTATATTACGATTTGTCTAGGTGCTATATTACGATTTGTCTAGGTGCTATATTAGTCAAGCTATTATATGCTTAGTCAAAGGTGACTGCTCAATAAGAGAATACTTGTTGAATAAATTGCCACATTTGGAATTTTGTAATTGGCTGCTTAATATTTTATTTGTTATTTGACATTTACATCACATACAAGCAAAGAAAAAAGCAAATTGGGTTGGTACAAGTAGCCTGCTTAATAGAGGTGAACACTTAACACATATTTGACTGTAGATGGTGCCCGGTAGAGCACACACCTCCACCCTGCTGTGCTCCACATCTGGATCATAACAAAAGTTAATGGATTTGTTTCTAGGCACATGGCGAATTTTCCCCACATAAAAAAACAGGATTAAGGACAAGGGTTTATGTACCCGAAACTGAGTACACTAACCTTTCCTTTACTACACATCTACGTGTTTTCAACAATAGAAGATGCCTTATGAATATTCGTGTGACCTCTGAAATAGACAGGTACATCTGCACTAACATGAATACTGTGTGCCCGAGGTTATAACACTTTTCTCCGATCTCAAACTCGAGCTCAAATTATTTGAATGGTTGATTCTTAGTTTTACTGCAAGCTGATCCAATCAGAAGCCTGAGACTGAGGTTGAGATAGGAGAAACATTTTATAACCTCGAGGCTAATTGGTAACAGATAGAAACAACATTTTTAAAGTTTATTTATTTTGCAACGATAGCGAAGCAAGTTTTAACAACTTATATTAATCACTTTCGTTGGCGCGGATGAAAGCGTAAATGTGGTCATTCGATTGGGAGGAAACCGGAGTACTCGGAGAAAACCCATCTGCCCGATTTGGCGACCACCTTACCACCTAACCTACTTCCCGGTCTGAGGATCGAACCCGAGTTGTATTGGTGAGAAGAGAGCGCGCTAACAACTGCGCTAATCGGACACCGGTTTATGGTGTTTCTAATATGACATTGCGGAGAGGTATACTAGGTCAGATTGGGAGTGGCGTGGGGTGTGGCACTAGGTTTGATACGTACCAAGTGTTGGGCAATACTCTCCTATAAATCGTCTTGTAATGTATCGAACTGTCAATGCTGAAATAAAATGTTCAACATTTAAATACAAGTAAAAGTTCTCTGCATCAAGTGGCCGGAGGAAATGGTTGTGTAGGATGTAGGATGTTGTATGTTGATGTAGGATGTTGTATGTTGATGTAGGAAGTTGTACAATGTTGATGTAGGATGTTGTATGTTGATGTAGGATGTTGTACAATGTTGATGTAGGAAGTTGTACAATGTTGATGTAGGATGTTGTACAATGTTGATATAGGATGTTGTACAATGTTGATGTAGGAAGTTGTACAATGTTGATGTAGGAAGTTGTACAATGTTGATGTAGGATGTTGTATGTTGATGTAGGATGTTGTACAATGTTGATGTAGGAAGTTGTACAATGTTGATGTAGGAAGTTGTACAATGTTGATGTAGGATGTTGTACAATGTTGATGTAGGATGTTGTACAATGTTGATGTAGGATGTTGTACAATGTTGATGTAGGATGTTGTATGTTGATGTAGGATGTTGTATGTTGATGTAGGATGTTGTACAATGTTGATGTAGGATGTTGTATGTTGATGTAGGATGTTGTACAATGTTGATGTAGGATGTTGTACAATGTTGATGTAGGATGTTGTACAATGTTGATGTAGGATGTTGTATGTTGATGTAGGATGTTGTATGTTGATGTAGGATGTTGTATGTTGATGTAGGATGTTGTATGTTGATGTAGGATGTTGTACAATGTTGATGTAGGATGTTGTATGTTGATGTAGGATGTTGTACAATGTTGATGTAGGATGTTGTATGTTGATGTAGGATGTTGTACAATGTTGATGTAGGATGTTGTATGTTGATGTAGGATGTTGTACAATGTTGATGTAGGATGTTGTACAATGTTGATGTAGGATGTTGTACAATGTTGATGTAGGATGTTGTACAATGTTGATGTAGGATGTTGTACAATGTTGATGTAGGATGTTGTACAATGTTGATGTAGGATGTTGTACAATGTTGATGTAGGATGTTGTACAATGTTGATGTAGGATGTTGTACAATGTTGATGTAGGATGTTGTACAATGTTGATGTAGGATGTTGTACAATGTTGATGTAGGATGTTGTACAATGTTGATGTAGGATGTTGTACAATGTTGATGTAGGATGTTGTATGTTGATGTAGGATGTTGTACAATGTTGATGTAGGATGTTGTACAATGTTGATGTAGGATGTTGTACAATGTTGATGTAGGATGTTGTACAATGTTGATGTAGGATGTTGTACAATGTTGATGTAGGATGTTGTACAATGTTGATGTAGGATGTTGTACAATGTTGATGTAGGATGTTGTATGTTGATGTAGGATGTTGTACAATGTTGATGTAGGATGTTGTATGTTGATGTAGGATGTTGTACAATGTTGATGTAGGATGTTGTACAATGTTGATGTAGGATGTTGTACAATGTTGATGTAGGATGTTGTACAATGTTGATGTAGGATGTTGTACAATGTTGATGTAGGATGTTGTACAATGTTGATGTAGGATGTTGTACAATGTTGATGTAGGATGTTGTATGTTGATGTAGGATGTTGTACAATGTTGATGTAGGATGTTGTATGTTGATGTAGGATGTTGTACAATGTTGATGTAGGATGTTGTATGTTGATGTAGGATGTTGTATGTTGATGTAGGATGTTGTACAATGTTGATGTAGGATGTTGTATGTTGATGTAGGATGTTGTACAATGTTGATGTAGGATGTTGTACAATGTTGATGTAGGATGTTGTACAATGTTGATGTAGGATGTTGTATGTTGATGTAGGATGTTGTATGTTGATGTAGGATGTTGTATGTTGATGTAGGATGTTGTACAATGTTGATGTAGGATGTTGTATGTTGATGTAGGATGTTGTACAATGTTGATGTAGGATGTTGTATGTTGATGTAGGATGTTGTACAATGTTGATGTAGGATGTTGTATGTTGATGTAGGATGTTGTACAATGTTGATGTAGGATGTTGTACAATGTTGATGTAGGATGTTGTACAATGTTGATGTAGGATGTTGTACAATGTTGATGTAGGATGTTGTACAATGTTGATGTAGGATGTTGTACAATGTTGATGTAGGATGTTGTACAATGTTGATGTAGGATGTTGTACAATGTTGATGTAGGATGTTGTACAATGTTGATGTAGGATGTTGTACAATGTTGATGTAGGATGTTGTACAATGTTGATGTAGGATGTTGTACAATGTTGATGTAGGATGTTGTACAATGTTGATGTAGGATGTTGTACATGTTGATGTAGGATGTTGTATGTTGATGTAGGATGTTGTACAATGTTGATGTAGGATGTTGTACAATGTTGATGTAGGATGTTGTACAATGTTGATGTAGGATGTTGTACAATGTTGATGTAGGATGTTGTACAATGTTGATGTAGGATGTTGTACAATGTTGATGTAGGATGTTGTACAATGTTGATGTAGGATGTTGTATGTTGATGTAGGATGTTGTACAATGTTGATGTAGGATGTTGTATGTTGATGTAGGATGTTGTACAATGTTGATGTAGGATGTTGTATGTTGATGTAGGATGTTGTACAATGTTGATGTAGGATGTTGTATGTTGATGTAGGATGTTGTACAATGTTGATGTAGGATGTTGTACAATGTTGATGTAGGATGTTGTACAATGTTGATGTAGGATGTTGTACAATGTTGATGTAGGATGTTGTACAATGTTGATGTAGGATGTTGTACAATGTTGATGTAGGATGTTGTACAATGTTGATGTAGGATGTTGTACAATGTTGATGTAGGATGTTGTACAATGTTGATGTAGGATGTTGTACAATGTTGATGTAGGATGTTGTATGTTGATGTAGGATGTTGTACAATGTTGATGTAGGATGTTGTATGTTGATGTAGGATGTTGTACAATGTTGATGTAGGATGTTGTACAATGTTGATGTAGGATGTTGTATGTTGATGTAGGATGTTGTACAATGTTGATGTAGGATGTTGTATGTTGATGTAGGATGTTGTACAATGTTGATGTAGGATGTTGTATGTTGATATAGGATGTTGTACAATGTTGATGTAGGATGTTGTATGTTGATATAGGATGTTGTACAATGTTGATGTAGGATGTTGTATGTTGATATAGGATGTTGTACAATGTTGATGTAGGATGTTGTATGTTGATATAGGATGTTGTACAATGTTGATGTAGGATGTTGTATGTTGATGTAGGATGTTGTACAATGTTGATGTAGGATGTTGTATGTTGATGTAGGAAGTTGTACAATGTTGATGTAGGATGTTGTATGTTGATATAGGATGTTGTACAATGTTGATGTAGGATGTTGTACAATGTTGATGTAGGATGTTGTATGTTGATATAGGATGTTGTACAATGTTGATGTAGGATGTTGTATGTTGATGTAGGATGTTGTACAATGTTGATGTAGGATGTTGTATGTTGATGTAGGATGTTGTACAATGTTGATGTAGGATGTTGTACAATGTTGATGTAGGATGTTGTACAATGTTGATGTAGGATGTTGTACAATGTTGATGTAGGATGTTGTACAATGTTGATGTAGGATGTTGTACAATGTTGATGTAGGATGTTGTACAATGTTGATGTAGGATGTTGTACAATGTTGATGTAGGATGTTGTACAATGTTGATGTAGGATGTTGTACAATGTTGATGTAGGATGTTGTACAATGTTGATGTAGGATGTTGTACAATGTTGATGTAGGATGTTGTATGTTGATGTAGGATGTTGTACAATGTTGATGTAGGATGTTGTATGTTGATGTAGGATGTTGTACAATGTTGATGTAGGATGTTGTACAATGTTGATGTAGGATGTTGTACAATGTTGATGTAGGATGTTGTATGTTGATGTAGGATGTTGTACAATGTTGATGTAGGATGTTGTATGTTGATGTAGGATGTTGTACAATGTTGATGTAGGATGTTGTACAATGTTGATGTAGGATGTTGTACAATGTTGATGTAGGATGTTGTACAATGTTGATGTAGGATGTTGTACAATGTTGATGTAGGATGTTGTACAATGTTGATGTAGGATGTTGTACAATGTTGATGTAGGATGTTGTATGTTGATGTAGGATGTTGTACAATGTTGATGTAGGATGTTGTATGTTGATGTAGGATGTTGTACAATGTTGATGTAGGATGTTGTATGTTGATGTAGGATGTTGTACAATGTTGATGTAGGATGTTGTACAATGTTGATGTAGGATGTTGTACAATGTTGATGTAGGATGTTGTACAATGTTGATGTAGGATGTTGTACAATGTTGATGTAGGATGTTGTACAATGTTGATGTAGGATGTTGTACAATGTTGATGTAGGATGTTGTACAATGTTGATGTAGGATGTTGTACAATGTTGATGTAGGATGTTGTACAATGTTGATGTAGGATGTTGTATGTTGATGTAGGATGTTGTACAATGTTGATGTAGGATGTTGTATGTTGATGTAGGATGTTGTACAATGTTGATGTAGGATGTTGTACAATGTTGATGTAGGATGTTGTACAATGTTGATGTAGGATGTTGTATGTTGATGTAGGATGTTGTACAATGTTGATGTAGGATGTTGTACAATGTTGATGTAGGATGTTGTATGTTGATGTAGGATGTTGTACAATGTTGATGTAGGATGTTGTACAATGTTGATGTAGGATGTTGTACAATGTTGATGTAGGATGTTGTACAATGTTGATGTAGGATGTTGTACAATGTTGATGTAGGATGTTGTATGTTGATGTAGGATGTTGTACAATGTTGATGTAGGATGTTGTATGTTGATGTAGGATGTTGTACAATGTTGATGTAGGATGTTGTACAATGTTGATGTAGGATGTTGTACAATGTTGATGTAGGATGTTGTACAATGTTGATGTAGGATGTTGTACAATGTTGATGTAGGATGTTGTACAATGTTGATGTAGGATGTTGTACAATGTTGATGTAGGATGTTGTATGTTGATGTAGGATGTTGTACAATGTTGATGTAGGATGTTGTATGTTGATGTAGGATGTTGTACAATGTTGATGTAGGATGTTGTATGTTGATGTAGGATGTTGTACAATGTTGATGTAGGATGTTGTACAATGTTGATGTAGGATGTTGTACAATGTTGATGTAGGATGTTGTACAATGTTGATGTAGGATGTTGTACAATGTTGATGTAGGATGTTGTACAATGTTGATGTAGGATGTTGTACAATGTTGATGTAGGATGTTGTACAATGTTGATGTAGGATGTTGTACAATGTTGATGTAGGATGTTGTACAATGTTGATGTAGGATGTTGTATGTTGATGTAGGATGTTGTACAATGTTGATGTAGGATGTTGTATGTTGATGTAGGATGTTGTACAATGTTGATGTAGGATGTTGTACAATGTTGATGTAGGATGTTGTACAATGTTGATGTAGGATGTTGTATGTTGATGTAGGATGTTGTACAATGTTGATGTAGGATGTTGTACAATGTTGATGTAGGATGTTGTATGTTGATGTAGGATGTTGTATGTTGATGTAGGATGTTGTATGTTGATGTAGGATGTTGAATGTTGATGTAGGATGTTGTATGTTGATGTAGGATGTTGTATGTTGATGTAGGATGTTGTACAATGTTGATGTAGGATGTTGTACAATGTTGATGTAGGATGTTGTATGTTGATGTAGGATGTTGTACAATGTTGATGTAGGATGTTGTACAATGTTGATGTAGGATGTTGTACAATGTTGATGTAGGATGTTGTACAATGTTGATGTAGGATGTTGTACAATGTTGATGTAGGATGTTGTACAATGTTGATGTAGGATGTTGTACAATGTTGATGTAGGATGTTGTATGTTGATGTAGGATGTTGTACAATGTTGATGTAGGATGTTGTACAATGTTGATGTAGGATGTTGTATGTTGATGTAGGATGTTGTACAATGTTGATGTAGGATGTTGTATGTTGATGTAGGATGTTGTATGTTGATGTAGGATGTTGTATGTTGATGTAGGATGTTGTATGTTGATGTAGGATGTTGTATGTTGATGTAGGATGTTGTATGTTGATGTAGGATGTTGTACAATGTTGATGTAGGATGTTGTACAATGTTGATGTAGGATGTTGTACAATGTTGATGTAGGATGTTGTACAATGTTGATGTAGGATGTTGTATGTTGATGTAGGATGTTGTACAATGTTGATGTAGGATGTTGTATGTTGATGTAGGATGTTGTACAATGTTGATGTAGGATGTTGTATGTTGATGTAGGATGTTGTACAATGTTGATGTAGGATGTTGTATGTTGATGTAGGATGTTGTACAATGTTGATGTAGGATGTTGTACAATGTTGATGTAGGATGTTGTACAATGTTGATGTAGGATGTTGTACAATGTTGATGTAGGATGTTGTATGTTGATGTAGGATGTTGTACAATGTTGATGTAGGATGTTGTACAATGTTGATGTAGGATGTTGTACAATGTTGATGTAGGATGTTGTACAATGTTGATGTAGGATGTTGTACAATGTTGATGTAGGATGTTGTACAATGTTGATGTAGGATGTTGTACAATGTTGATGTAGGAAGTTGTACAATGTTGATGTAGGATGTTGTACAATGTTGATGTAGGATGTTGTACAATGTTGATGTAGGATGTTGTACAATGTTGATGTAGGATGTTGTACAATGTTGATGTAGGATGTTGTACAATGTTGATGTAGGATGTTGTACAATGTTGATGTAGGATGTTGTACAATGTTGATGTAGGATGTTGTATGTTGATGTAGGATGTTGTACAATGTTGATGTAGGATGTTGTATGTTGATGTAGGATGTTGTACAATGTTGATGTAGGATGTTGTACAATGTTGATGTAGGATGTTGTACAATGTTGATGTAGGATGTTGTACAATGTTGATGTAGGATGTTGTACAATGTTGATGTAGGATGTTGTACAATGTTGATGTAGGATGTTGTACAATGTTGATGTAGGATGTTGTATGTTGATGTAGGATGTTGTACAATGTTGATGTAGGATGTTGTACAATGTTGATGTAGGATGTTGTATGTTGATGTAGGATGTTGTATGTTGATGTAGGATGTTGTATGTTGATGTAGGATGTTGAATGTTGATGTAGGATGTTGTATGTTGATGTAGGATGTTGTATGTTGATGTAGGATGTTGTACAATGTTGATGTAGGATGTTGTACAATGTTGATGTAGGATGTTGTATGTTGATGTAGGATGTTGTACAATGTTGATGTAGGATGTTGTACAATGTTGATGTAGGATGTTGTACAATGTTGATGTAGGATGTTGTACAATGTTGATGTAGGATGTTGTACAATGTTGATGTAGGATGTTGTACAATGTTGATGTAGGATGTTGTACAATGTTGATGTAGGATGTTGTATGTTGATGTAGGATGTTGTACAATGTTGATGTAGGATGTTGTACAATGTTGATGTAGGATGTTGTATGTTGATGTAGGATGTTGTACAATGTTGATGTAGGATGTTGTATGTTGATGTAGGATGTTGTATGTTGATGTAGGATGTTGTATGTTGATGTAGGATGTTGTATGTTGATGTAGGATGTTGTATGTTGATGTAGGATGTTGTATGTTGATGTAGGATGTTGTACAATGTTGATGTAGGATGTTGTACAATGTTGATGTAGGATGTTGTACAATGTTGATGTAGGATGTTGTACAATGTTGATGTAGGATGTTGTATGTTGATGTAGGATGTTGTACAATGTTGATGTAGGATGTTGTACAATGTTGATGTAGGATGTTGTACAATGTTGATGTAGGATGTTGTATGTTGATGTAGGATGTTGTACAATGTTGATGTAGGATGTTGTATGTTGATGTAGGATGTTGTACAATGTTGATGTAGGATGTTGTACAATGTTGATGTAGGATGTTGTACAATGTTGATGTAGGATGTTGTATGTTGATGTAGGATGTTGTATGTTGATGTAGGATGTTGTATGTTGATGTAGGATGTTGTATGTTGATGTAGGAAGTTGTACAATGTTGATGTAGGATGTTGTATGTTGATGTAGGATGTTGTACAATGTTGATGTAGGATGTTGTATGTTGATGTAGGATGTTGTA
>CM026387.1:37309507-37322007 GCA_014843695.1 Archivesica marissinica
ATGTCACGAGAGTATGATGGCGATGTCACGAGAGTACGATGGCGATGTCACGAGAGTACGATGGCGATGTCACGAGAGTACGATGGCGATGTCACGAGAGTATGATGGCGATGTCACGAGAGTATGATGGCGATGTCACGAGAGTATGATGGCGATGACACGAGAGTATGATGGCGATGTCACGAGAGTATGATGGCGATGTCACGAGAGTATGATGGCGATGTCACGAGAGTATGATGGCGATGTCACGAGAGTACGTACGATGGCGATGTCACGAGAGTATGATAGCGATGACACGAGAGTACGATGGCGCTGTCACGAGAGTATGATGGCGCTGTCAGGAGAGTATGATGGCGCTGTCATGAGAGTACGATGGCGATGTCAGGAGAGTATGATGGCGATGTCACGAGAGTATGATGGCGCTGTCATGAGAGTATGATGGCGATGTCACGAGAGTATGATGGCGCTGTCACGAGAGTATGATGGCGATGTTATGAGAGTATGATGACGATGTCACGAGAGTACGTACGATGGCGATGTCACGAGAGTATGATGGCGCTGTCATGAGAGTGTGATATGTCAGGAGAGTATGATGGCGCTGTCACGAGAGTATGGTGGCGATGTCACGAGAGTACGATGGCGATGACACGAGAGTACGATGGCGCTGTCACGACAGTACGATGACGATGTCATGAGAGTACGATGGCGATGTCAAGAGAGTATGATGGCGATGTCACGAGAGTATGATGGCGATGTCACGAGAGTATGATGGCGATGACACGAGAGTATGATGGCGATGTCACGAGAGAATGATGGCGATGTCACGAGAGTATGATGGCGATGTCACGAGAGTATGATGGCGATGTCACGAGAGTTGATGGGATGTCACGAGAGTATGATGGCGATGTCACGAGAGTATGATGGCGATGTCACGAGAGTATGATGGCGATGTCACGAGAGTACGTACGATGGCGATGTCACGAGAGTACGATGGCGATGTCACGAGAGTACGATGGCGATGTCACGTGAGTACGTACGATGGCGATGTCACGAGAGTACAATGGCGATGACACGAGAGTATGATGGCGATGTCACGAGAGTATGATGGTGATGTCACGAGAGTATGATGGCGATGTCACGTGAGTATGATGGCGATGTCACGAGAGTACGATGGCGCTGTCACGAGAGTATGATGGTGCTGTCACGAGAATATGATGGCGATAACACGGGAGTACGATGGCGCTGTCAGGAGAGTATGATGGCGATTACACGAGAGTACGATGGCGATGTCACGTGAGTACGATGACGATGTCACGAGCGTACGATGGCGATGTCACGAGAGTACGATGACGCTGTCACGAGAGTACGATGAGGATGTCACGAGAGTATGATGGCGATGACACGAGAGTACGATGGCGCTGTCACGAGAGTATGATGGAGATGTCATGAGAGTACGATGGCGATGTCACGAGAATATGATGGCGCTGTCACGAGAGTATGATGGCGCTGTCATGAGAGTACGATGGCGATGTCACGAGAGTATGATGGCGATGTCACGAGAGTATGATGGCGATGTCACGAGAGTATGATGGCGATGTCATGAGAGTACGATGGCGATGTCACGAGAGTACGTACGATGGCGGTGTCACGTGAGTATGATGGCGATGTCATGAGAGTACGATGGCGCTGTCACGAGAGTATGATGGTGCTGTCACGAGAGTATGATGGCGATAACACGAGAGTACGATGGCGCTGTCACGAGAGTATGATGGCGCTGTCACGAGAGTATGATGGCGATAACACGAGAGTACGATGGCGCTGTCACGAGAGTACGATGGAGCTGTCACGAGAGTATGATGGCGATGACACTAGAGTACGATGGCGCTGTCACGAGAGTACGATGACGATATCACGAGAGTATGATGGCGATGTCACGATAGTACGATGACGATGTCACGAGAGTTTGATGGAGATGTCATGTGAGTACGATGGCGATGTCACGAGAGTATGATGGCGCTGTCACGAGAGTATGATGGCGCTGTCATGAGAGTACGATGGCGATGTCACGAGAGTATGATGGCGATGTCACGAGAGTATGATGGCGCTGTCACGAGAGTATGATGGCGATGTCATGAGAGTATGATGGCGCTGTCACGAGAGTATGATGGCGCTGTCATGAGTGTGATGGCGATGTCACGAGAGTATGATGGCGCTGTCACGAGAGTATGATGGGGTGGGTGTCATGAGAGTATGATGGCGATGTCACGAGAGTATGATGGCGATGTCACGAGAGTATGATGGCGATGTCACGAGAGTATGATGGCGATGTCACGAGAGTATGATGGCGATGTCATGAGAGTATGATGGCGCTGTCACGAGAGTATGATGGTGATGTCATGAGAGTATGATGGCGATGTCACGAGAGTATGATGGCGATGTCACGAGAGTATGATGGCGATGTCATGAGAGTATGATGGCGATGTCACGAGAGTATGATGGCGATGTCACGAGAGTATGATGGCGATGTCACGAGAGTATGATGGCGATGTCACGAGAGTATGATGGCGATGTCACGAGAGTATGATGGCGATGTCACGAGAGTATGATGGCGATGTCACGAGAGTATGATGGCGATGTCACGAGAGTATGATGGCGATGTCACGAGAGTATGTGGGTGTGGTACGATGGCGATGTCACGTGAGTATGATGGCGATGTCACGAGAGTACGATGGCGATGTCACGAGAGTACAATGGCGATGTCATGAGAGTATGATGGCGATGTCACGAGAGTATGATGGCGATGTCACGAGAGTACGATGGCGCTGTCAGAGTATGATGGCGATGTCACGAGAGTATGATGGCGATAACACGAGAGTACGATGGCGCTGTCACGAGAGTATGATGGCGTGTCACGGAGTATGATGGCGTGTCAGAGAGTATGATGGCGATTACACGAGAGTACGATGGCGATGTCACGTGAGTACGATGACGATGTCACGAGCGTACGATGGCGATGTCACGAGAGTACGATGGCTGGGGTGTGGGCTGTCACGAGAGTACGATGACGATGTCACGAGAGTATGATGGCGATGTCACGAGAGTAGTGGTACAGAGAGTACGATGGCGCTGTCACGAGAGTATGATGGAGATGTCACGAGAGTACGATGGCGATGTCACGAGAGTATGATGGCGCTGTCACGAGAGTATGATGGCGCTGTCATGAGAGTACGATGGCGATGTCACGAGAGTATGATGGCGATGTCACGAGAGTATGATGGCGTGTCACGAGAGTATGATGGCTGTCAGGAGTATGATGGCGATGTCACGAGAGTACGATGGCGATGTCACGAGAGTATGATGGCGATGTCACGAGAGTATGATGGCGATGTCACGAGAGTATGATGGCGATGTCACGAGAGTACGTACGATGGCGATGTCACGAGAGTATGATAGCGATGACACGAGAGTACGATGGCGTTGTCACGAGAGTATGATGGCGCTGTCAGGAGAGTATGATGGCGCTGTCATGAGAGTACGATGGCGATGTCACGAGAGTATGATGGCGATGTCACGAGAGTATGATGGCGCTGTCACGAGAGTATGATGGCGATGTCACGAGAGTATGATGGCGATGTCACGAGAGTATGATGGCGATTCACGAGAGTACGATGGCGATGTCACGTGAGTATGATGACGATGTCACGAGAGTACGATGGCGATTGTCACGAGAGTATGATGACGATGTCACGAGAGTACGATGGCGATGTCACGAGAGTACGATGACGATGTCACGAGAGTATGATGGCGATGACACGAGAGTACGATGGCGCTGTCACGAGAGTATGATGGAGATGTCATGAGAGTACGATGGCGATGTCACGAGAGTATGATGGCGCTGTCACGAGAGTATGATGGCCGAACCCTCATCAACGATATAGACAATCTCCGTACAAAAATCTAGAACAGCGTTATAGTGAAATAAATTACTTATTATGAATATGAAGGTCATAATTATGCTCATTATTGTAACAAAATAATGCAATTATAAACAAATAAATAACACTATGCATAGTCATTGATTTCTAGAATATATCAAATCACGCTCTCAAAGCTTAGCCAACTAACAAACTCGTATATATAACATCGGTGAAGGAATATAAATATTGGAGCAGGAATTCGTGCTGTATAGTATTGGTGGAGGAAATTGTATCCTGGAAAATTGGTATATCTGAATTAGTGCTCTAAGTGATCCAGTGCGGGTGGATCAATATTATTTTGGTGACGGGATCAACTGTTCTTATTTACATGTAAGACCACCACCTCGCGTTATACAACGAAGAGGGTGCTCCGAAGCTACCGGAGGGATCTACAACAACAACAACAACAACAACGATGGCGCTGTCATGAGAGTACGATGGCGATGTCACGAGAGTATGATGGCGATGTCACGAGAGTATGATGGCGATGTCACCAGAGTATGATGGCGATGTCACGAGAGTATGATGGCGCTGTCATGAGAGTATGATGGCGCTGTCACGAGAGTATGATGGCGATGTCATGAGAGTATGATGGCGATGTCACGAGAGTATGATGGCGCTGTCACGAGAGTATGATGGCGATTACATGAGAGTATGATGGCGATGTCATGAGAGTATGATGGCGATGACACGATAGTACTACGATGGCGATGTCACGAGAGTACAATGGCGATGTCACGAGGTGATGGCGATGTCACGAGAGTATGATGGCGATGACACGAGAGTACGATGGCGCTGTCACGAGAGTATGATGGCGATGTCACGAGAGTACGATGGCGATGTCACGAGAGTATGATGGCGATGTCACGAGAGTACGATGGCGCTGTCACGAGAGTATGATGGCGATGTCACGAGAGTATGATGGGTGTCACGTGTGGTGTGGGTTGTGGGTCGAGAGTACGATGGCGATGTCACGAGAGTATGATGGCGATGTCACGAGGTACGATGGCGATGTCACGAGAGTACGATGGCGATGTCACGAGAGTACGATGGCGATGTCACGAGAGTACGATGGCGATGTCACGAGAGTATGATGGCGATGACATGAGAGTACGATGGCGCTGTCACGAGAGTATGATGGAGATGTCATGAGTACGATGGCGATGTACGAGAGTATGATGGCGCTGTCACGAGGTATGATGGCGTTTTTGGGGGTTGTGTGTTGTTGGTGGGGTTGTTTGGTTGGTTTTGTTGTGTTGTGTGTGGGGTGTTTTTGGTGGGTTGTTTTTTTGTGTGGTTTGGGGGTGTGGTGGGGTTGATGGCGCTGTCATGAGAGTATGATGGCGATGTCACGAGAGTATGATGGCGATGTCACGAGAGTATGATGGCGATGTCACGAGAGTATGATGGCGATGTCACGAGAGTATGATGGCGATGTCATGAGAGTATGATGGCGATGTCACGAGAGTATGATGGCGATGTCACGAGAGTATGATGGCGATGTCACGAGAGTATGATGGCGATGTCACGAGAGTATGATGGCGATGACACGAGAGTACGATGGCGCTGTCACGAGAGTATGATGGAGATGTCACGAGAGTATGATGGCGATGTCACGAGAGTATGATGGCGATGTCATGAGAGTGTGATGGCGATGTCACGAGAGTATGATGGCGCTGTCACGAGAGTATGGTGGCGATGTCACGAGAGTACGATGGCGATGTCACGAGAGTACGATGGCGATGTCACGAGAGTACGATGGCGCTGTCACGAGAGTACGATGCGATGTCATGAGAGTATGATGGCGATGTCAGAGATATGGTGTCACGAGAGTATGATGGCGATGTCACGAGAGTATGATGGCGATGTCACGAGAGTATGATGGCGCTGTCACGAGAGTATGATGGCGCTGTCATGAGAGTATGATGGCGATGTCACGAGAGTATGATGGCGATAACACGAGAGTACGATGGCGCTGTCAGGAGAGTATGATGGCGCTGTCACGAGAGTATGATGGCGATGACACGAGAGTATGATGGCGATGTCACGAGAGTACGATGGCGCTGTCACGAGAGTATGATGGCGATCACGAGAGTATGTACGATGGATGTCACGAGAGTACGATGGCGATGTCACGAGAGTACGATGGCGATGACACGAGAGTACGATGGCGCTGTCACGAGAGTACGATGACGATGTCACGAGAGTATGATGGCGATGTCACGAGAGTATGATAGCGATGACACGAGAGTACGATGGCGCTGTCACGAGAGTATGATGGAGATGTCACGAGAGTACGATGGCGATGTCACGAGAGTATGATGGCGCTGTCACGAGAGTATGATGGCGCTGTCACGAGAGTACGATGGCGATGTCACGAGAGTATGATGGCGATGTCACGAGAGTATGATGGCGATGTCATGAGAGTATGATGGCGATGACACGAAAGTATGATGGCGATGTCACGAGAGTACGATGGCGATGTCACGAGAGTACGTACGATGGCGATGTCAAGAGAGTATGATGGCGATGTCACGAGAGTATGATGGCGATGACACGAGAGTATGATGGCGATGTCACGAGAGTATGATGGTGATGTCACGAGAGTATGATGGCGATGTCACGAGAGTATGATGGCGATGTCACGAGAGTACGTACGATGGCGATGTCACGAGAGTACGTACGATGGCGATGTCACGAGAGTATGATGGCGATGTCACGAGAGTACGATGGCGATGTCACGAGAGTACAATGGCGATGTCACGAGAGTACGTACGATGGCGATGTCACGTGAGTATGATGGCGATGTCACGAGAGTACGATGGCGCTGTCACGAGAGTATGATGGTGCTGTCACGAGAGTATGATGGCGATAACACGAGAGTACGATGGCGCTGTCACGGGAGTACGATGGCGCTGTCAGGAGAGTATGATGGCGATTACACGAGAGTACGATGGCGATGTCACGTGAGTACGATGACGATGTCACGAGCGTACGATGGCGATGTCACGAGAGTACGATGACGATGTCACGAGAGTACGATGGCGATGTCACGAGAGTACGATGACGATGTCACGAGAGTATGATGGCGATGACACGAGAGTACGATGGCGCCGTCACGAGAGTATGATGGAGATGTCATGAATGTACGATGGCGATGTCACGAGAGTATGATGGCGCTGTCACGAGAGTATGATGGCCGAAACCTCATCAACGATATAGACAATCTCCGTACAAAAATCTTGAACAGCGTTATAGTGAAATCAATTACTTATTATGAATATGAAGGTCATAATTATGCTCATTATTGAAACAAAATAATGCAATTATAAACAAATAAATAACACTATGCATAGTCATTGATTTCTAGAATATATCAAATCACGCTCTCAAAGCTTAGCCAACTAACAAACTCGTATATATAACATCGGTGAAGGAATATAAATATTGGAGAAGGAATTCGTGCTGTATAGTATTGGTGGAGGAAATTGTATCCTGGAAAATTGGTATATCTGAATTAGTGCTCTAAGTGATCCAGTGCGGGTGGATCAATATTATTCTGGTGACGGGATCAACTGTTCTTATTTACATGTAAGACCACCACCTCGCGTTATACAACGAAGAGGGTGCTCCGAAGCTACCGGAGGGATCTACAACAACAACAACAACAACGATGGCGCTGTCATGAGAGTATGATGGCGATGTCACGAGAGTATGATGGCGATGTCACGAGAGTATGATGGCGATGTCATGAGAGTATGATGGCGATGTCACGAGAGTATGATGGCGCTGTCATGAGAGTATGATGGCGCTGTCATGAGAGTATGATGGTGATGTCATGAGAGTATGATGGCGATGTCACGAGAGTATGATGGCGCTGTCACGAGAGTATGATGGCGATGTCACGAGAGTATGATGGCGATGTCACGAGAGTATGATGGCGCTGTCATGAGAGTACGATGGCGATGTCACGAGAGTATGATGGCGATGTCACGAGAGTATGATGGCGCTGTCACGAGAGTATGATGGCGATGTCAGAGAGTATGATGGCGATGTCACGAGAGTATGATGGCGTGTCACGAGAGTAGATGGCGATGTCAGAGAGTATGATGGCGATGTCACGAGAGTACGATGGCGATGTCACGAGAGTATGATGGCGATGTCACGAGAGTACGATGGCGATGTCACGAGAGTATGATGGCGATGTCACGAGAGTATGATGGCGATGTCACGAGAGTATGATGGCGATGTCACGAGAGTATGATGGCGCTGTCACGAGTATGATGGCGATGTCACGAGAGTATGATGGCGATGTCACGAGAGTACGATGGCGCTGTCACGAGAGTATGATGGCGCTGTCACGAGAGTACGATGGCGCTGTCACGAGAGTATGATGGCGATGTCACGAGAGTACGATGGCGATGTCACGAGAGTACGATGGCGATGTCACGAGAGTACGATGGCGATGTCACGAGAGTACGATGGCGATGTCACGAGAGTAGATGGCGCTGTCACGAGAGTACGATGACGATGTCACGAGAGTATGATGGCGATGTCACGAGAGTAGGGTACGATGGCGCTGTCACGAGAGTATGATGGCGATGTCATGAGAGTACGATGGCGATGTCACGAGAGTATGATGGCGCTGTCACGAGAGTATGATGGCGATGTCATGAGAGTACGATGGCGATGTCACGAGAGTATGATGGCGATGTCACGAGAGTATGATGGCGCTGTCACGAGAGTATGATGGCGATGTCATGAGAGTATGATGGCGATGTCACGAGAGTATGATGGCGATGTCACGAGAGTATGATGGCGATGTCACGAGAGTATGATGGCGATGTCACGAGAGTATGATGGCGATGTCACGAGAGTATGATGGCGATGTCACGAGAGTATGATGGCGATGTCACGAGAGTATGATGGCGATGTCACGAGAGTATGATGGCGATGTCACGAGAGTATGATGGCGATGTCACGAGAGTACGATGGCGATGTCACGAGAGTATGATGGCGATGTCACGAGAGTATGATGGCGATGTCACGAGAGTATGATGGCGCTGTCACGAGAGTATGATGGCGATGTCACGAGAGTACGATGGCGCTGTCACGAGAGTATGATGGCGCTGTCACGAGAGTATGATGGCGATGACACGAGAGTACGATGGCGCTGTCACGAGAGTACGATGGCGCTGTCACGAGAGTATGATGGCGATGACACGAGAGTACGATGGCGATGTCACGAGAGTACGATGGCGATGTCACGAGAGTACGATGGCGCTGTCACGAGAGTACGATGACGATGTCACGAGAGTATGATGGCGATGTCACGAGAGTACGATGACGATGTCACGAGAGTATGATGGCGATGACACGAGAGTACGATGGCGCTGTCACGAGAGTATGATGGCGATGTCACGAGAGTACGATGGCGATGTCACGAGAGTATGATGGCGCTGTCACGAGAGTATGATGGCGCTGTCATGAGAGTACGATGGCGATGTCATGAGAGTATGATGGCGATGTCACGAGAGTATGATGGCGATGTCATGAGAGTATGATGGCGCTGTCACGAGAGTATGATGGCGATGTCATGAGAGTATGATGGCGATGTCACGAGAGTATGATGGCGCTGTCACGAGAGTATGATGGCGATGTCATGAGAGTATGATGGCGCTGTCATGAGAGTACGATGACGATGTCACGAGAGTATGATGGCGATGTCACGAGAGTACGATGACGATGTCACGAGAGTATGATATAGCTGTCATGAGAGTATGATGGCGATGTCACGAGAGTATGATGGCGCTGTCACGAGAGTATGATGGCGCTGTCACGAGAGTATGATGGCGATGTCACGAGAGTATGATGGCGATAACACGAGAGTACGATGGCGATGTCACGTGAGTACGATGACGCTGTCACGAGAGTATGATGTCGCTGTCATGAGAGTATGGTGGCGATGTCACGAGAGTACGATGGCGATGTCATGAGACTATGATGGCGATGTCACGAGAGTATGGTGGCGATGTCACGAGAGTACGATGGCGATGTCACGTGAGTATGATGGTGATGTCACGAGAGTACGATGGCGCTGTCACGAGAGTACGATGGCGCTGTCACGAGAGTACAATGGCGCTGTCACGAGAGTACAATGGCGCTGTCACGAGAGTACGATGGCGGTGTCACGAGAGTATGATGGCGATGTCACGAGAGTACGATGACATGAGAGTACGATGGCGATGTCACGAGAGTACGATGGCGATGTATTGAGAGTACGATGGCGATGACACGAGGTTGATGTACGATATTAATACGGAATTAGTATGATCGTGGACAGATACGTTGACGAGGTACGTTGGTGTAAGATATTAATACGGAATTAGTCTGGTTGTGGACATATACTTTGACGAGGTAGGTTGATGTACGATATTAATACGGAATTAGTCTGGTTGTGGACATATACTTTGACGAGGTAGGTTTGTGTAAGATATTAATACGGAATTAGTCTGGTTGTGGACATATACTTTGACGAGGTAGGTTTGTGTAAGATATTAATACGGAATTAGTCTGGTTGTGTACATATACGTTGACAAGGGGGGGGGTGTAAGATATTAATACGGAATCAGTCTGGTTGTGTACATATACGTTGACAAGGGGGGGGGGGTGTAAGATATTAATACGGAATCAGTATTGTTGTGGACAGATACTTGGACGAGGGTGTTTATGTAACATATTAATGCGGAATCAGTCTGGTTGTGGAAATTAGTATGGTTGTGGACAGATACTTTGACGAGGTAGGTTGGTGTAAGATATTAATACGGAATTAGTCTTGTTGTGGACAAGGCGCTACTGACGAGAAGGTTAATTTGTTGTATACTTCTGAATAATTAATGGCTGGAGAAGATTAAACACACGGTTCGCAATGAAGTCTCCTTTACTGTATGGTAGTTTATTGTTTGTTTACCGTTGAGATCCCAGAATAAAGCTAAGCAATGTGCATGTGATTCGTTTATTGCTTTAGGACAATGAATTGATATATGTGATTCTAACACGGCATGTGTGCTTTTGTATGTGTACACTCTGGAGCATTAGCGTACACAGTCAGTATGTTGTAGTGGAGAAGACCACCCATATTTCCATGGTTAGTGGAGAAGACCACCCATATTTCCATGGTAGAAACCAGTACTCAATTTTACAATAATACATATGACTGGAAAACAATGTGTTAGATTTAACAATAAGTCTTGTACCGCTATCTTTAGAAACATACCTGTATTGCATATTTTCTTCGTCAGTAGATCGATTTTTATTTTGGTAAATTCGGATTGGAAATATTTGACAGGAAGTGTGTGTTTAGTTTTGGCGGATGCACATTATTCACCATGCATAGACGTCATTAATTATATCCGAAAATCGTACAACATTTTATTTATTTTACATGTGAGTACCCGGAGAAAACACACACGTTCAATCTGGCGACAAGAGTACTATATCACATATTTCCCATAAAATCGAACCCGGGTTGCATTGGCGAGAATAGAGCATGCGCACAACTGCGCTAATCGGACATCCAAAGGACACAGCACGCTTCACTACCCGGATTAGAATATTGAAGGTATATTTTGGCGGGGCGTGTGTGACGTCAGCTGTCATTACTTGTTTTCTAGGAGATTCAACTTAGTAGATGCAGTGTACTCATTTCACTGTAAAGGCGTTATGCCATGCTATATAACAGCAGCAGCATTTGACAATGTATGCTTCATTGTACATGTAGTAATAAATAGTACCATCCCCCACCCACTCAAAATCACGCGTTCAGTATGTCATTTTGCAACCATTTTGCACAAATGCACACAATTCGTTGTAACGTTATGCTCCACTTAGGTGTTAATGTTGTGTCATATACACCCAGATGACGTACAGGTTGTGATGGAACTTGTCTGTATATCAGCTTGTTTTTCTCAAAATTGCATCAAATTACCTCACTATCCAGTGATGTACAGTCTAGCTGGTATAATGTTACATATACGACGAGGGAATATCTATCCAGTGATGTACACTATAGCTGGTATAACGTTACATATACGACGAGGGAATATCTATCCAGTGATGTACACTATAGCTGGTATAACGTTACATATACGACGAGGGAATATCTATCCAGTGATGTACACTATAGCTGGTATAACGTTACATATACGACCAGGGAATATATATCCAGTGATGTACACTATAGCTGGTATAACGTTATATATACGACCAGGGAATATCTATCCAGTGATGTACACTATAGCTGGTATAACGTTACATATACGACCAGGGAATATATATCCAGTGATGTACACTATAGCTGGTATAACGTTACATATACGACCAGGGAATATCTATCCAGTGATGTACACTATAGCTGGTATAACGTTACATATACGACCAGGGAATATATATCCAGTGATGTACACTATAGCTGGTATAACGTTATATATACGACCAGGGAATATATATCCAGTGATGTACACT
>CM026387.1:37327007-37385847 GCA_014843695.1 Archivesica marissinica
ATTTGATATGAACTACCTTATTGGTGTATAATTCGTATCAAACGCGGACTACTAGTATTGGGAGTATGGGAGTATAATATGTTAGTGGCTTACCCAAATGTCATAAAATACAAGTATATCTATCTCATATATATATATATATATATATAATATATATACACAGGTACGTTTTTAAACTCTAAAATGGCGGAAGTCGTGATAGCGCAGTGGTAGCGTGTTCGCTTCATGTGAGAAAGGCCCAGAGTTCGCGTCCCGCTGGAGCCGTTACGATTGTGCCACTAGACAAGGCATTTAAATTCCACAGTGCCTCTTCTCTCTCCCGTGTGGCGATGGATTCCATAAGGAATGAGGTCTCGGTCTCGCGAGTGATTAATATGCGTTGTAAGAACCAGCTTCGCAATCGAGCTAAAATAAATGTGTATAAACTAAACTCTAAAATGTTCGATGTTGACAAATTCACTTTGTTTTATATGAACATTGATCTAATAGAGCACATTTAGGAATGTTCTTGAAATTAAAATAGATATATTTAAAACCAACTTTAATGCCACAACGCACCACATACGCTGGGAGATGATTCACTTAGACCCCCATAGCACACTCGCAACTTCGTTACTCCAAGGTTTCATCCTGGCATGCACATCAATTAAGGCTCAGTTACGCCCCTTACGCTCAGTCACCACGCTTTGTTTTATAATTAGTGCTTAGAAATAGAAACTAGAGCTTGAAACTGCATACATCTAGTTACTTAATGAAGCCATAGAACAATAGATAATATTATGCGACGTAACATTTGACGTGAACAGTTTACGTCAATAAAATAGGGTCGGCGCGTTGTTGGGTGGAGATACAATGTTTTATTTACTGTCCCGTAGCCTCAACTAACACTACCCTTATACTGGATTCATAATAATATTATAATGTGGTATGGTTAGTTGGGGCAGCTACAGGACACTAAAATAAGACATGTTATCACCATTCCAAAATGTGCACCCCCACTTTGATGTCAATAGTTTACACGACTTATATTCTGGTAATTCCGTCTTGTATATTTACAACCGAACTATGTAACAGCAAAGTACTTGTTAATCGACCGACTGCCGTTTAATACACATGCACAATACACAATCGAAGTGTATGGCTTACGGGCTTGAAGTCTTCTTTTGGTATAAATCGAACAACGAAAATAAAATAATTTTACAGAGGGATCTATAGTCCAGTGGTTAACACGTTGGACTGGTAATCCAGAGATCGCAGGTTCAATTCACATGGGAATCTAAACCTAGAACTCGTGTCGGTGCTTTACACCGTGCACATAAGAGAACCAGAGGAGACGCTGGAATGGGACTCTGCACTATCCTATAACATGACTACTATCTTCAGAAGGCGTCGCTCGCTCATATGGGTAACCTGTAGCGACGATAAATAAACGTAAACAATAAGTCCTACTGAAACATTAACGGGAAGCTAGTGATATGTCATTGTGGTCGCGACCTGAAGACCTGGATTCGAAGCCCACCGGATCCGCTGGATCATTGACCCGTCAATGAACATGGTGAGGATGCGCACAACATGGACACATGGATACATGGTGTTCTAATACTTACCACTGTTGTTGTTGTTGTCGTGCCAGATGTCGTTACGCCATCTGAAGATACAAAACAAGAATACATAGTAAGCAACAGTCAATCACGATTATAAGAGACGGGGAGGGAGAGATGGAGGGAGGAGGTAGGGAAGGATGGATAGGAAGGAGGGATGGTGGATGGAGGGTGGGTGGGGGAAATGATGGAGGGATGGGTGGAGGAAGGGAATGAGGGAGGGATAGGAGGGAGGGATGGATGGAGGGAATTATGGAGGAATTAAGGAGGGAGAAATCCCTTTCGTGACGAATGTTTTAACCCATGAACCAAATCTGTCTGTCTGTCTGTCTGTCTGTCTGTCTGTCTGTCTGTCTGTCTGTCTGTCTGTCTGTCTGTCTGTCTGTCTGTCTGTCTGTCTGTCTGTCTGTCTGTCTGTCTGTCTGTCTGTCTGTCTGTCTGTCTGTCTGTCTGTCTGTCTGTCTGTCTGTCTGTCTGTCTGTCTGTCTGTCTGTCTGTCTGTCTGTCTGTCTGTCTGTCTGTCTGTCTGTCTGTCTGTCTGTCTGTCTGTCTGTCTGTCTGTCTGTCTGTCTGTCTGTCTGTCTGTCTGTCTACACCCATTTATGGTACTTAGGTGGCTGGAGAACAATATGTTTATTGTCTAGTGATCTATGGTTAGGGAATATGTGGCTATAAAAACTTTTATGTAGCTATCAATTACGTTTATTTGTCTATGGAGATCAAAGGAATAGCCACTTAAATACAAGTTTGGGTACGTCTGTACTTATATGTGGTCTTCTAGCGTTCACACATGTTGCAGTCAGTAGGAAAGCGATGGTTTTAATATGATATGTACATTGCACGTGCTAGACATGACATATAGTCACGCATAGCATGTCAACATGCATTTAATGGCGGAGATAACACACGTTGCGTGGGATATGCATGTTATGGTGTGGCTGTGTTCTATTATGGGAGGTGTTCCAACCTTTGAAGCATACATGAAACGAGTGATACGGCATTTAAAGGTCCACTCCATGAATCATGTTTGCCATTACACATCATTATAGTCGATTAGGCTCACTCCATCAATCTAAATCCAGATCATAAAATGTTACATGTTAAAGTCAGTCTATATAGCATAATTTAAGTCTCGTAAAAGATTTGTTTAATTTTAAATTTATTTAACGTCGCTGCCGGTTGCCCATTTCAGCGACGGGCAGTTTACCTAACAACACCTTTCCTGGGCAGGCTGCAGCAGGTAACCAGTACTTGGTGCACCAACCTCCGTAAGAAACTGCCAACTTATTCGCATAAATGAGACACGGTCTGAGCTGGACAATAGAACTCGTGGCCATCAGTGATGGTAGGTTACAGTGGTATACAAGTCAGCAACCTTAACCATAGCACTCGACCACGGAGGCGGACTAAAACAGATTTGCCAAATGTATTAACTCGGACCGTGATGTATGTGAGATGATTAGATTTAACCATATTTTATTGCATATGCATATTAAACAGTACAGTTGAGATGGTACGGTGATCGCGAGATCGGACAGGTGGGCTTTCTCCGGGTACTCCGGTTTCCTCCCACAGGAATAACCACATTTACGCTTTCATCCGCGCCAACGAGAGTGATTAATATTTAAAGTATAGATATAATATAAAGTTGTTAAAACTTGCTTAGCAATCGTAAAATAAATAACGCTTAATTTTGTTTTATTAACTCCCACTTTCAATAATGACATATTTACTACTGTGTTATTATATGTATGCACAATACATATGGAATGGTTTTCCGCAACGTTATTGCAAAATTATTGAACGATTAATTAATGACACTTGAAAAGTTGTTATTTTTCAATCCCTCGTGGCTATAAAGCGTGCATTTGCATGATATAGACAAACCGTGATTTAACAATTAATTAAGAGGATATTCGAAATAGTGTATTTAATGTTTAATTCACAAGACATGCACCATCTACTAGACATTTAGAACATTACATCTGCATAGCCATGCACAATCTACTAGACATTTAGAACAATACCAACTGCATAGCCATGCACAATCTACTAGACATTTAGTGCAATACCATCTGCATAGCCATGCACAATCTACTAGACATTTAGAACATTACCATCTGCATAGCCATGCACAATCTACTAGACATTTAGAACATTACATATGCATAGCCATGCACCATCTACTAGACATTTAGAACAATACCAACTGCATAGCCATGCACAATCTACTAGACATTTAGTGCAATATCATCTGCATAGCCATGCACACTCTACTCGACATTTAGAACATTACCATCTGCATAGCCATGCACCATCTACTAGACATTTAGAACATTACCATATGCATAGCCATACACCATCTACTAGACATTTAGAACATTACCATCTGCATAGCCATGCACAATCTACTAGACATTTAGAACATTACCATATGCATAGCCATGCACAATCTACTAGACATTTAGAACATTACATATGCATAGCCATGCACCATCTACTAGACCATGCACCATCTACTAGACATTTAGAACAATACCAATTGCATAGCCATGCACAATCTACTAGACATTTAGTGCAATACCATCTGCATAGCCATGCACAATCTACTCGACATTTAGAACATTACCATCTGCATAGCCATGCACAATCTACTAGACATTTAGAATATTACCATCTGCATAGCCATGCACAATCTACTAGACATTTATAACATTACCATCTGCATAGCCATGCACCATCTACTAGACATTTAGAACATTACCATCTGCATAGCCATGCACAATCTACTAGACATTTAGAATATTACCATCTGCATAGCCATGCACAATCTACTAGACATTTAGAATATTACCATCTGCATAGCCATGCACACTCTACTAGACATTTAGAATATTACCATCTGCATAGCCATGCACAATCTACTAGACATTTAGAATATTACCATCTGCATAGCCATGCACACTCTACTAGACATTTAGAATATTACCATCTGCATAGCCATGCACAATCTACTAGACATTTAGAATATTACCATCTGCATAGCCATGCACACTCTACTAGACATTTAGAATATTACCATCTGCATAGCCATGCACAATCTACTAGACATTTAGAATATTACCATCTGCATAGCCATGCACACTCTACTAGACATTTAGAATATTACCATCTGCATAGCCATGCACAATCTACTAGACATTTAGAATATTACCATCTGCATAGCCATGCACACTCTACTAGACATTTAGAATATTACCATCTGCATAGCCATGCACAATCTACTAGACGCGTAAACTAGAAATTAGGTTAGTTTGGCAATTTTTATAAGAGTTTGAGTGATTTTGAGTTTTTGATAGAATTCTATCAGAGGCGTGCGTAGCTTGGCTGGAATCGATGTGTAGGCCAACTTAAAACCTAAGACGGGAGGGGGGTCCGGGTGTCGTCCCCAGGAAAACTATTTATAGCGTATATAATTTAATCCTGGCCTCCCGAGTTTTGTTGCAGATTTGGCATTTTTATTTGTTTTCGATTTTTCGGGGGGAAGTGTAGGCCACGACCTACACGGCTTATAGGAAGCTACGCCAAAGGCTATCGAATATTCGAATACCTTCCCCACCGAATATCCGAATAGTGTAATCGCTATTCATTGCCATCCCTATATTTTACAATTCCTTTCCACTGAACAACGAGCTTACAGATATAATGTCATAGGTTCGATGTATCTACAAGCGTCATTATGAACTGACTATAGTATTTCTACATAACTTATTCACCGACTGTACTCGAACGTTGAAGTGTTTGCCATTACTAATTAATAAATATTAATAAGTGACGATGACAGGGTTTTTGTTGTAATAGATGTAGAGATATATGCTAACAATCACCGGACTGACTGATTGTTCCGCTGTGACTTCCATACGCCTTAGGGCCAATTAATAATAAATTATTAATCATTTTACATTGATATATTTGAGGAATTATGAGTGTCCTTGTGTGTTACGGCAATCTGGCTACAATCTGAGTATACACCAGGGGGGCACGAGGAAAGCTTACCGTTCAAGCACGATGGTACGTACACACATGCTTGAAGTCACAATCATGTTTAAAAAAATCTAATTTGCACCCTTTAAACACTACATACCTTTAAATAGGCTTACAAAAAGTGTAGATCCAGATTAGCCGGCCTATGACGGGCCGTCTCATCAGGATCTGCACTTTTTGCTAGTAATATTACTATTTTAGACAAAATTACCCATTTTGATAAATGAACTGGTCCAAATGTATTTTTTATTAATTTATTGGTCTAAGAATATCATGCACCAGTCCATGTCAGTTACTTGGTGTTGAATGGGTTAATATCATGCACCAGTCCATGTCAGTTACTTGGTGTTGAATGGGTTAATATCATGCACCAGTCCATGTCAGTTACTTGGTGTTGAATGGGTTAAATATCATGCACCAGTTCATGTCAGTTACTTGGTGTTGAATGGGTCAATATCATGCACCAGTCCATGTCAGTTACGTGGTGTTGAATGCACCAGTCCATGTCAGTTACTTGGTGTTGAATGCACCAGTCCATGTCAGTTACTTGGTGTTGAATGCACCAGTCCATGTCAGTTACTTGGTGTTGAATGCACCAGTCCATGTCAGTTACTTGGTGTTGAATGCACCAGTCCATGTCAGTTACTTGGTGTTGAATGCACCAGTCCATGTCAGTTACTTGATGTTGAATGCACCAGTCCATGTCAGTTACTTGGTGTTGAATGCACCAGTCCATGTCAGTTACTTGGTGTTGAATGCACCAGTCCATGTCAGTTACTTGGTGTTGAATGGGTTTGGTTTGTTGGATCTATTCTTAACTATTCGTCAGAAATATGGGGATTTACAAAATCCAAGGATATTGAACGAGTTCACCTAAAATTCTGCAAATGTATATTAAATGTTAGAGTAAGTACTTGATCTGCTGGGGTATATGGTGAACTCGCACGTTATCCCCTATTTACCAGTCGCTAGTATAAGATTATCAAGTATTGGTGTAAACCGGTAGTCACCGATAATATTATACTTAGCAAATTGTATGCTTTGGGATTGTCTGATTGTCATTTAGGCCATACAAAATGGGTCTCAAATGTTAAGACGTTATACTTGATCAGTATGGGTTCCCGCGTGTATTTATCGATCCACATAGTGTCTCATTAAAGTCGTTTCCTTTTATTTTCAAACAACGTGTTGTCGATGATTATTTACAGGAGTGGTATGGCATCGTCGAACGTAGTCATGCACTTACAGGATATAAATATTTTAAAAATAGTTTTTCCAATTTCAGAATAGCTGGTCGTTATATTCAAACAGGTCGATATGACAGGAGCCAAATTCGAGAGATATTGTGGATCGATAGATATTGAAGATATTTATCATTTTATTTGTATACATGTCCATGTTATAACAACCTACGTAAACAAGTGATTGATACACACTATTGCAATAGATCGTCTGTATACACATCTACCAGTCTTACTAGTTCCGATACTATACTACTAATAATAATAATATGCATAGTTTAGCCAAATTTTATAAAATTATCTTTAGCTATTAGAAATAATATAAATGTGTAATCGTCAAAACTTATATATATATATATATATATATATATTACTCTCACTTAAATTTCAATTAGCACGTGATCATAAATTGTATTATGTTATTACTAGTTGTGTTAAGACGAGGTATAATGTAAAGTATTTCGAAATAAAATTTATGTTCTGTTCTGTTCTGTTAATAAAACGTGCTCAAAGTGGTGTAGGCCCATTCATTCCACTGCCATTAGTATGATTTGTAAGGCAGAAACGAAGCACCAAAGAGAGTCGATTTGCTAGTCAATATCAGATTATATATTTTTCAACAACTACTTAGCATTACTTAAAAAAAAGAATATGTTAAAATGTTAGAAAGCGTGGATTTCGTTTCAAGACTTGAGCAATACTGGCTTGTAACGAGTTATTCGTGATTTAGAAATTGCTTCTGTAGCTATATATATACATATATAGAGATATTTATCACATAACTTTGCTTGTATTCAGTGTAATACAGTCATCGCATAAATTATTGTATGCCCACACGTTTAATAACACCTGGAAGGATTCTGATTGGTCGCGGCATGACATTGACAGCTTGCAATAGACATTATATGTTGTTTGTATGCAAGCTTTATTCGTTGAAAATCAACTGCTAAATCAATGACATGCTAACTTTGAACTAGCAGAATACAGTGATTCGCGCGTGGAGTTGTTTGATTATCAGGGACTATTTACTACGGCGTACGGGTGTAGTTTAATGTAATAAGGTTCAAAAATATACTGGCAAACAGAAACGTATGTTTTCCTTCAAATGGATGGTTGTTGTTACTATGGTAATGTGATAAAAACGATCTCACACTCGTGGTGATTTCATACCATATTGTAAGATCTTATATATATATATATTCTTTTTGCTAGAATGCCCTCTGTATCATGAAATTAGAATTCTTTATATAAAAAGATATTATTGGAAAAGACCGACATATTAAAGTTCAAGGAGTTGCTACAAGCTACTAGTTCGTGTATTGTTAGAAACTTGTCGATGTATATATGTAAAAGCTTTGAAAAAAGAAATACTTTATACTACATCAATAACCTATTCTTCTCACTGTGTGTCAGAGTATATGTACAAATTGTGTCACCATTGATATGTTATGTAATAATATGTTGTATGCATGTATACTGATAGGCATGATGCCTTTGTAATAATAAACTTATTTATTATTTTAAATGTTTATTTATGTTTGTGTCAGTTGCATAAGTTGTCATTATTTTGGTTACCAGTGAGTATTTTTTTATTTGGATACGACCTCATAACTACCCACACCTATTAAAAATAGCAATAATTATGATCTAACATTTCAGGTTGTAAAATTCCAATAATTGGCTTATTCTACAACACGGTAAAAGCAGTAGGGCAGCCAAAACCATTCCTATGGCGAGATAAATAAAACTTTCTAGACGACTATTTCGTTAATGATTCTAGAATTCGCATTTTAATAAATAATGTTGTTTTCAGAGCCGATTTGCAGACTATTGCATAAGAAACAATAAACTATCGCCCAGATACGTAATCATATGGCAATAAATCAACACTAGCACACATAGCCAATGAATAATTCACCCACAACATTCCTGTTCCTGTTTGGTCATCCAACCATGCACTATTAACGTGATACTAGTATATGTTTGTTATTAATATTTATACAACCCGCCGTGGTAAAAGTGCTCAAAATATAACAGAAATCTGGAACAGAGACATATTTATATATACATGTATAATATATAGTTGCCTACTTCAGTGTATATTGTGTTCCCGCCAAATATTCGCCACAGAAACGAAATACAGTCAAACCTGTCTTAAGCAGCCTGCCACGGGAATCACAGAAAGTGGCTGCTTAGCACAGGTGGCTACTTAATAGAGGTCAAATGTATAATAAAACAACATATTGGGAATCTACTAACTGGCTGCTTAATGCAGGTTGGCTGCTTAATAGAGGTGACCACTAACACAGATTTGACTGTAGTTCAACTGATAAGCAAACGACATTTGTTGCAACACATTTATGTAACCAAGCGGGTATCAGTGAACAACGCAGGTATCCGTTAACAACCCGGGTATCCGTTAACAACGCGGGTATCCATGAAACAACACATGTATCCGTGAAACAACGCGGGTATCAGTGAACAACGCGGGTATCAGTGAAACAACGCCGGTATCAGTGAAGCAACGCGGGTATCCGTGAAACAACGCGGGTATCCGTGAAACAACGCGGGTATCCGTGAAACAACGCGGGTATCCGTGAAACAACGCGGGTATCAGTGAAACAACGCGGGTATCAGTGAAACAACGCGGGTATCCATGAAACAACGCATGTATCCGTGAAACAACCCAGGTATCTGCGAAACAACGCAGGCATATGCGAAACAACCGGGGTATCCGTGAAACAACGCGGGCATTAGTGAAACAACGCAGGTATCTGCGATACAACGCGGGCATCCGTGAAACAATGCGGGTATCCATGAAACAACACATGTATCCGTGAAACAACGCGGGTATCAGTGAACAACGCGGGTATCAGTGAAACAACGCGGGTATCAGTGAAACAACGCGGGTATCCGTTAACAACGCGGGTATCCGTTAACAACGCGGGTATCCGTTAACAACGCAGGTGTCCGTTAACAACGCGGGTATCCGTGAAACACCGCGGGCATCAGTGAAACAACGCGGGTATCCATGAAACAACGCATGTATCCGTGAAACAACCCAGGTATCTGCGAAACAACGCAGGCATATGCGAAACAACCGGGGTATCCGTGAAACAACGCGGGCATTAGTGAAACAACGCAGGTATCTGCGATACAACGCGGGCATCCGTGAAACAATGCGGGTATCCATGAAACAACACATGTATCCGTGAAACAACGCGGGTATCAGTGAACAACGCGGGTATCAGTGAAACAACGCGGGTATCAGTGAAGCAACGCGGGTATCCGTGAAACAATGCGGGTATCCGTGAAACAACGTGGGTATCCGTGAAACAACGCGGGTATCAGTGAACAACGCGAGTATCAGTGAAACAACGCATGTATCCGTGAACAACGCGGGTATCCGTGAAAAAACGCGGGCATCAGTGAAACAACGCGGGTATCCGTTAACAACGCGGGTATCCGTTAACAACGCATGTGTCCGTTAACAACGCGGGTATCCGTGAAACAACGCGGGCATCAGTGAAACAACGCGGGTATCCATGAAACAACGCATGTATCCGTGAAACAACGCAGGTATCTGCGAAACAACGCAGGCATATGCGAAACAACCGGGGTATACGTGAAACAACGCGGGCATTAGTGAAACAACGCAGGTATCTGCGATACAACGCGGGCATCCGTGAAACAACGCGGGTATCCATGAAACAACACATGTATCCGTGAAACAACGCGGGTATCAGTGAACAAAGCGAATATCAGTGAAACAACACGGGTATCAGTGAAACAACGCGGGTATCCGTGAAACAACGCGGGTATCAGTGAACAACGCAGGTATCAGTGAAACAACGCGGGTATCAGTGAAGCAACGCGGGTATCCGTGAAACAACGCGGGTATCCGTGAAACAACGCGGGTATCCGTGAAACAACACGGGTATCCGTGAAACAACGCGGGTATCAGTGAAGCAACGCGGGTATCCGTGAAACAACGCGGGTATCCGTGAACAACGCGGGCATCCGTGAAACAACGCGGGTATCCATGAAACAACGCATGTATCCGTGAAACAACGCATGTATCCGTTAAATAACGCAGGCATATGCGAAACAACCGCGGGCATCCGTGAAACAGCGCATGTATCCGTGAAACAGCGCATGTATCCGTGAAACAGCGCATGTATCCGTGAAAACAACGCAGGTATTCACGAAATAACGTGTGGCAATGTTTAGCTGCAGTACCACTCGGTGTATGTGCGCGCGTGCGTGCGTGCGTGCGTGCGTGCGTGCGTGCGTGCGTGCGTGCGTGCGTGCGTGCGTGCGTGCGTGCGTGCGTGCGTGCGTGCGTGCGTGCGTGCGTGCGTGCGTGCGTGCGTGTGTGCGTGTGCGTGCTATAGTGATTGAGTCCAGCTATGTTGAATGTAGTACCACTCGATGTATGTGCGCGTGTGTGTGTGTGTGTGTGTGTGTGTGTGTGTGTTGGTGTGGTGTGTGTGTGTGTGTGTGTGTGTGTGTGTGTGGTGTTGTTGTGTGTGTGTGTGTGTGTGTGTGTGTGTGTGGTGTGTGTGTTGTTGTGTGTGTGTGTGTGTGTGTGTTGTGTGTGTGTTGTGTGTTTGTTGTGTGTGTTGTGTGTGTGTGTTGTGTGTTGTGTGGTGTGTGTGTTTGTGTGTGTGTTGTGTGTGTTGTGTGTGTGTTGTGTGTGTTGTGTGTGTTGTGTGTGTTGTGTGTGTTGTGTGTGTTGTGTGTGTTGTGTGTGTTGTGTGTGTTGTGTGTGTTGTGTGTGTTGTGTGTGTGTGTGTGTGTGTGTGTGTGTGTGTGTGTGTGTGTGTGTGTGTGTGTGGGTGTGTGTGTGTGTGTGTGTGTGTGTGTGTGTGTGTGTGTGTGTGTGTGTGTGTGTGTGTGTGTGTGTGTGTGTGTGTGTGTGTGTGTGTGTGTGTGTGTGTGTGTGTGGTGTGTGGTGTGTGGTGTGTGGTGTGTGGTGTGTGGTGTGTGGTGTGTGGTGTGTGGTGTGTGGTGTGTGGTGTGTGGTGTGTGGTGTGTGGTGTGTGGTGTGTGGTGTGTGGTGTGTGGTGTGTGGTGTGTGGTGTGTGGTGTGTGGTGTGTGTGTGTGTGTGTGTGCGTGTGCGTGTGCGTGTGCGTGTGCGTGTGCGTGTGCGTGTGCGTGTGCGTGTGCGTGCGCGTGCGTGCGCGTGCGTGCGTGCTATAGTGATTGAGTCCAGCTATGTTGAATGTAGTACCACTCGGTGTATGTGCGCGTGTGTGTGTGTGCGTGTGCGTTATAGGGATTAACTCATGTTGACAGCACACTTCTTAACGTCCGACCAATGCCAGGCGTAAATATTTAACGGCAAATCATGCTTCAATGATTTAAAATGCGTTCAGCGGAATATATATATAACTGTACTAACTAATTGCAGTTCCCTTTAAGAATAGTTTCGGCCCTTAACATAGTGAGACCCATTGCAGTGGCACATTGCGTTAGTAGCAGGCATGTATTTACTATATGTCGTACATGATTAGGTAGGTCATAGTACTTCCAATGCATGCATTTCTTTGAGTCGTAGGTCGTATATGATAAGATCAAAGTACATAGTTCCATGCAGGTAAGTTTTGAGTCATATGTCGCACATGTTTAGGTCAGTGTATGCATGTATTTATTTGAGTCATATGTCGTACATGATTGTATCAAAGTACTTCCCATGCATGTATTTCATTGAGTCGTACATGATTATATTCCTATCTCTGTGCATGTAATTCTATGAATCAACGTATAATTTATAATATGCATGCTTTAATTATCAACAATAGCTCTATTAAATAGTTCATGTTACAGTCTCGCAGGTCTATACTTGAATCGCGATAAATAGTTGTTTGTTATTTCTAGAATTGATTTGCAAGGTAGTGTTCGTTTGAACAAAAAGCCACTTGACATTGTCTCTCACTGGATATTATATTTATAAAGAATCGCATGGAACATTATAAAATACCACGTTAATTACATTTCAAGATAAAGTTTCACATTTAATGAAACGATTGCAGGGGCAGTAACTCGGTTAATGAGAGGTAGCTGATTATGTCCGACTACGGAGCGGGATGTCCACGGTGAGTATGTTCGACTACGGAGCGGGATGTCCATGGTGAGTATGTCCGACTACAGAGCGGGATGTCCACGGTGAGTATGTTCGACTACGGAGCGGGATGTCCACGGTGAGTATGTTCGACTACGGAGCGGGATGTCCATGGTGAGTATGTCCGACTACGGAGCGGGATGTCCACGGTGATTATGCCCGACTACGGAGCGGGATGTCCATGATGAGTATGTCCGACTACGGAGCGGGATGTCCACAGTGATTATGCCCGACTACGGAGCGGGATGTCCATGGTGAGTATGTCCGACTACAGAGCGGGATGTCCACGGTGAGTATGTTCGACTACGGAGCGGGATGTCCATGGTGATTATGTCCGACTACGGAGCGGGATGTCCATGGTGAGTATGTCCGACTACGGAGCGGGATGTCCATGGTGACTATGTCCGACTACGGAGCGGGATGTCCATGGTGACTATGTCCGACTACGGAGCGGGATGTCCATGATGAGTATGTCTGACTACGGAGCGGGATGTCCATGGTGATTATGTCCGACTACGGAGCGGGATGTCCATGATGAGTATGTCTGACTACGGAGCGGGATGTCCATGGTGAGTATGTCCGACTACGGAGCGGGATGTCCATGATGAGTATGTCTGACTACGGAGCGGGATGTCCATGATGAGTATGTCCGACTACGGAGCGGGATGTCCATGATGAGTATGTCTGACTACGGAGCGGGATGTCCATGGTGAGTATGTCCGACTACAGAGCGGGATGTCCATGGTGAGTATGTCCGACTACAGAGCGGGATGTCCATGGTGAGTATGTCCGACTACAGAGCGGGATGTCCATGGTGAGTATGTCCGACTACGGAGCGGGATGTCCATGGTGATTATGTCCGACTACGGAGCGGGATGTCCACGGTGAGATACCACAGGCAGGGAACAGTATATATCACTCCAAGTACTTGGGGCAGGGAACAGTATATACCACTCCAAGTACTTGAGGCAGGGAGCAGTATATAGCACTCCAAGTACTTGAGGCAGAGAACATTATATACCACTCCAAGTACTTGAGGCAGAGAACAGTATATACCACTCCAAGTACTTTAGGCAGAGAACAGTATATACCACTCCAAGTACTTGGGGCAGGGAACAGTATATACCACTCCGCGTATATGAGGCAGGGAACAGTGTATACCACTCTAAGTACTTGAGGCAGGGAACAGTATATACCACTCCAAGTACTTTAGGCAGAGAACAGTATATACCACTCCAAGTACTTGGGGCAGGGAACAGTATATACCACTCCGCGTATATGAGGCAGGGAACAGTGTATACCACTCCAAGTACTCGAGGCAGAGAACAGTATATACCACTCCAAGTACTTTAGGCAGAGAACAGTATATACCACTCCAAGTACTCGAGGCAGAGAACAGTATATACCACTCCAAGTACTTTAGGCAGAGAACAGTATATAACACTCCAAGTACTTTAGGCAGAGAACAGTATATACCACTCCAAGTACTTGGGGCAGGGAACAGTATATACCACTCCAAGTACTTGGGGCAGGGAACAGTATATACCATTCCAAGTACTCGAGGCAGAGAACAGTATATACCACTCCAAGTACTTTAGGCAGAGAACAGTATATACTACTCCAAGTACTTGGGCAGGGAACAGTATATACCACTCCAAGTACTTGGGGCAGGGAACAGTATATACCACTCCAAGTACTTTAGGCAGAGAACAGTATATACCACTCCAAGTACTTGGGGCAGGGAGCAGTATATACCACTCCAAGTACTTGGGGCAGGGAACAGTATATACCACTCCAAGTACATTAGGCAGAGAACAGTATATACCACTCCAAGTACTTGGGGCGGGGAACATTATATACCACTCCAAGTACTTTAGGCAGAGAACAGTATATACCACTCCAAGTACTTGGGGCAGGGAACATTACATACCACTCCAAGTACTTTAGGCAGAGAACAGTATATACCACTCCAAGTACTTGGGGCAGGGAACAGTATATACCACTCCAAGTACTTGGGGCAGGGAACTGTATATACCACTCCAAGTACTTGGAGCAGGGAACAGTATATAGCACTCCAAGTACTTGGGGCAGGGAACAGTATATACCACTCCAAGTACTTTAGGCAGAGAACAGTATATACCACTCCAAGTACTTCAGGCAGGGAACATTATATACCACTCCAAGTACTTTAGGCAGGGAACATTATATACTACTCCAAGTACTTTAGGCAGGGAACAGTATATACCACTCCAAGTACTTTAGGCAGGGAACATTATATACCACGTTATCATCTTAGACACATGCATCACTTCTATAAATATTACAATGGTGTTCATTAATTCACCAAACGTAGATTTAGACACTAACATGACATATCAGATATAGCGATTTATGTGATCGGCGGCCATCTTGAAAGAACGCCATCTTGTATATTTTACCCCCCTCCCCCCCCCCCGCGTGCACCCGTCAGATCCTGAATCAGTATACTTTGTTGGCTCATATACAATTAAAAACATATGTTTGGGTTTCCAGTCCGACCAGCAGACTATATCCAGTACCCACGTTATATCACATGTAAAACATGGCGTTTCCGTAAGATCAACAGCTGTCTGTTTTGATTGATTTCACCATACTGTCATGGAAACTTGAAATTGATTTTACGACCGTGGAGTCAATAATGTTGACGTAATGAGCGCAGATAAACTGTAGTGTTTAAATGGTCGTGCCATTATTCACGCGCTAATGCAAGTCAACATAACGTTTAAGTTAATATTTACATCTCCCTGCGCTGTATGGGACAAAATCTTAAGTTCTTGCAGAACATTGTGTGATATTCACTTTGATTATCGACGAATAATATGATCTGACAGACCGCTTCACTATCTGTAAATCGAACATTATTACAACACACACACACTGGGACTTTAAACCGTTGTCTCGTGCCAGTGCTTTATATTGTGCACATAAAAGAAGCAGAAGCCTCTGGAATGGGTCTCGGTCTGAACCGCTGCGCTATCCTCCAGTATAATTGCGCTATCCTCCAGTATCATTGCGATATCCTCCAGTATACGTATGCTATCCTCCCGTATACTTGCGCTATCCTCCATTATACTTGCGCTATCATCCAGTATACTTGCGCTATCATCCAGTATACTTGCGCTATCATCCAGTATACTTGCTCTATCATCCAGTATACTTGCTCTATCCTCCAGTATACGTGCGCTATCCTCCAGTATACTTGCGCTATCATCCAGTATACTTGCGCTGTCATCCAGTATCCTTGCGCTATCATCCAGTATACTTGCGCTATCCTCCAGTATACTTGCGCTATCCTCCAGTATAGTTGCGCTATCATCCAGTATACTTGCGCTATCATCCGGTATACTTGCGCTATCATCCAGTATACTTGCGCTATCCTCCAGTATACTTGCGCTATCATCCAGTATACTTGCGCTATCATCCAGTATACCTGCGCTATCCTGCACTATCATTGCGCTATCCTCCAGTATAATTGCGCTATCCTCCAGTATACGTGCGCTATCCTCCAGTATTCTTGCGCTACCCTCCATCATAATTGCGCTATCCTCCAGTACACGTGCGCTATCCTGCACTATCATTGCGCTATCCTCCAGTATAATTGCGCTATCATACAGTATATTTGCGCTATCCTCCAGTATATTTGCGATATCCTCCCGTATATGTGCACTATCCTCCAGTATAGTTGCGCTATCATCCAGTGTATTCATGCTATCCTCCAGTATAATTTGCGCTATCCTCCAGTATACTCGCGCTATCATCCAGTATACTTGCGCTATCCTCCAGTATACTTGCGCTATCCTCCAGTATACTTGCGCTATCATGCACTATCATTGCGCCATCCTCCAGTATACTTGCGATATCCTCCAGTATACTTGCGCTATCCTCCAGTATAATTGCGCTATCATGCACTATCATTGCGCTATCCTCCATTATACTTGCGCTACCCTCCAGTATCATTGCGCTATCCTCCAAAAGGTAAGCATACTACAGTGAAACTCTCTAAACTGAACAGCCACCGGAACAGAGGTAAAGTTCCGTTTGAAAGCGTTTTCGGTTTAGAAGGTTTTCATAGTGGAGTAGGTTTCTCCCAAACTAACAATTCAACTATGCAATGCTTAGCAGGAGGCTGGGAAATGTGTATAGATTGACTGTTAACAGAGAACTGAATAATGTATGTGTACAATACAATATTCTGAGAGATAAAATAGCTGAAAGTTGTCTGTTGTCTACATGGGGCGACACTCACGCGTGTAGCCGGTACAGTGCAATTGCTACCCGTGAGCTGCGATCTTTAGACGAGTGTATCCGTGTGACTATCGAAAGGGGTAAACACAAAAACATTTCAAAAGTACTATAGAAGGAGGCAAAGGCAAATAACTTTTCAAAAGTACTATTGAAGGGGGTAAAGGTAAATAACTATTCAAAAGTACTATTGAAGGGGGTAACGGCAAATAACTTTTCAAAAGTACTATTGAAGGGGGTAAAGGCAAATAACTTTTCAAAAGTACTATTGAAGGAGGTAAAGGCAAATAACTTTTCAAAAGTACTATTGAAGGGGGTAAAGGCAAATAACTTTTCAGTCAAAAGTACTATTGAAGGGGGTAAACACAAAAACATTTCAAAAGTACTATTGAAGGGGGTAAAGGCAAATAACTGTTCAGTCAAAAGTACTATTGAAGGGGGTAAAGGCAAATACCTTTTCAAATAAAAAGTACTCATGAATAAAATACGTTACATTACGTTAGTTACGCTACGCTATGTTACGCTACGCTACGCTATGTTACGTTGCACTATGTTACGTTACGCTATGCTATGTTATGTTATGCTACGTTACGCTACGCTATGTTACGCTACGCTATGTTATGTTATGCTACGTTACGCTACGCTATGTTACGCTACGCTATGTTATGTTATGCTACGTTACGCTACGCTATGTTACGCTACGCTATGTTATGTTATGCTACGTTACGTTCTGCTATGTTATGTTATGCTACGTTACGCTACGTTACGCTATGCTACGCTATGTTACGTTGCGCTATGTTACGTTACGCTATGCTATGTTATGTTATGCTACGTTACGCTACGCTATGTTACGCTACGCTATGTTATGTTATGCTACGTTACGCTACGCTATGTTACGCTACGCTATGTTATGTTATGCTACGTTACGCTACGCTATGTTACGCTACGCTATGTTATGTTATGCTACGTTACGTTCTGCTATGTTATGTTATGCTACGTTACGCTACGCTACGCTATGTTACGTTGCGCTATGTTACGTTACGCTATGCTATGTTATGTTATGCTACGTTACGCTACGTTACGCTACGCTACGCTATGTTACGTTGCGCTATGTTACGCTACGCTATGTTATGTTATGCTACGTTACGTTCTGCTATGTTATGTTATGCTACGTTACGCTACGCTACGCTATGTTACGTTGCGCTATGTTACGTTACGCTATGCTATGTTATGTTATGCTACGTTACGCTACGTTACGCTACGCTACGCTATGTTACGTTGCGCTATGTTACGTTACGCTATGCTATGTTATGTTATGCTACGTTACGCTACGCTATGTTACGCTACGCTATGTTATGTTATGCTACGTTACGCTACGCTATGTTATGTTATGCTACGTTACGCTACGCTATGTTACGCTACGCTATGTTATGTTATGCTACGTTACGCTACGCTATGTTACGCTACGCTATGTTATGTTATGCTACGTTACGCTACGCTACGTTACGCTACGCTATGTTACGCTATGCTATGTTATGTTATGCTACGTTACGCTACGCTATGTTACGCTATGCTATGTTATGTTATGCTACGTTACGCTACGCTATGTTACGCTACGCTATGTTATGTTATGCTACGTTACGTTCTGCTATGTTATGTTATGCTACGTTACGCTACGTTACGCTACGCGCTACGCTACGCTATGCTATGTTACACTATGTTATGTTATTTCATTAAATAATGTATAAGCGATATATATAAATATTACATGCCATTGTGTGTGTGACAATGATGTTGTCAACACTTGAAAACAAAATGCCGCACGAGACGAGGCTAGATGATTACTAGATATCTCCTATATTATCCAACACATGTAATTCTCGTATGTTCGTATATTATGCATGCAATGAGTGAATAAATCGGTTTTTTGACGTCCACTATTCTAAAACACAGCAAGCAGTTTGATCAAACCATCAACACCATTTGTGTTTTGTCGGAATAATTTACGAAGAGTTTCGAAATTCTTTTTAGCATGATATATTGCATTTGTAATTAATTGTACATTGGGGATGTTTTACTTCAAGATCCATTCAGAGGCTTACAATAATACCCATAACGATCTCCGTTAACTATGCAGACAAACAAAATAAACCGATTAGATACCAACCTTTCCAGTATCGTAAGCGACAACAATATCATGATAAAAATAACAAAATTGTTATATTTTCTCTTCCATACCAGAGCAATCGAAAATAGCAAACACATTAGTTAGAGCTCGATTGCTAAACTAGTTCGCAGAATCGCTCTCTAGACCTTATCCCGAGTGGAATCTATGGCCATGATGGAGAGAAATAATTCTGCTATGTTGGTTTTAGTGTATTGCTCAAGGACACGACCACCGTGAGTTTGGCTCGAGCGCACAAACTCTCAGTTACGAAGAAATCCCAGCATACATTGCGAGGTTTCGCTAAACCACAGAGACTCCACATTGTTTCTTCTGGTTCTTGTATATTTCATAATCATGATGACCAGCGTACATATACCAATAATTAACTAATCAAAATTGGTTGAACAGAGTACATGCCCACTTAATTAAATCGCGTTGGGTTGTATAGGGTTCGGATTTAGAGTGCACATGTACAGTTATCTTTGGCATACTTATTAATCTCGAGTTCACATTCCCTGTTAAGTTTGAGTCATTGAGGACGTACACGATACCTTCACTGTTAAGTTTGAGACATTGAGGACGTACACGATACCTTCCCTGTTAAGTTTGAGTCATTGAGGACGTACACGATACCTTCCCTGTTAAGTTTGAGTCATTGAGGACGTACACGATACCTTCCCTGTTAAGTTTGAGTCATTGAGGACGTACACGATACCTTCCCTGTTAAGTTTGAGTCATTGAGGACGTACACGATACCTTCCCTGGTAAGTTTGAGTCATTGAGGACGTACACGATACCTTCCCTGTTAAGTTCGAGTCATTGAGGACGTACACGATACATTCACTGTTAAGTTTGAGTCATTGAGGACGTACACGATACCTTCACTGTTAAGTTTGAGTCATTGAGGACGTACACGATACCTTCACTGTTAAGTTCGAGTCATTGAGGACGTACACGATACCTTTCCTGTTAAGTTTGAGTCATTGAGGACGTACACGATACCTTCCCTGTTAAGTTCGAGTCATTGAGGACGTACACGATACTTCCACTGTTAAGTTTGAGACATTGAGCACGTACACGATACCTTCCCTGTTAAGTTTGAGTCATTGAGGACGTACACGATACCTTCCCTGTTAAGTTTGGGACATTGAGGACGTACACGATACCTTCCCTGTTAAGTTTGAGTCATTGAGGACGTACACGATACATTCACTGTTAAGTTTGAGTCATTGAGGACGTACACGATTCTTCCACTGTTAAGTTTGGGTCATTGAGGACGTACACGATTCTTCCACTGTTAAGCTTGCGTCATTGAGGACGTACACGATACCTTCCCTGTTAAGTTTGAGACATTGAGGACGTACACGATACATTCACTGTTAAGTTTGAGTCATTGAGGACGTACACGATTCACTGTTAAGTTTGGGTCATTGAGGACGTACACGATACCTTCCCTGTTAAGTGTGCATGTGGATATATAGGGTACATTGTGCGAAAACAATGCACTTGAAAAATATATACTGATATTCTTATGTTGTCTTATTATCGTTCTGTAAGTATAGTATACGTAATGTCGAGCAATGCCAATACACCCATTTTTATCAATTAGTGAATGAAAACAACCTCAGTTCAAACTCTAAGCTTTAATGCACGCGCTTACACAGCGCATTATTCTTCTCAGAATCACATTTGGTACGATAATTCAAATGCGCCTTCCAACTGCAGCAAACAGCTGTACAATATCAACACCCAGTGAACTACTATGTTCGTTGATTTCAAGCGTTTACCTCGCACAAAATTCGATTCAATTTAACTTGTGATTAGTTTTCTCCATAGCTCAATTTCTCCATAGCAAATAAAACTAGGAAAGAAATTAATGTGCGTAAATCACTTTTAAGCAGGGTTGTGTTCTTAAAATTGATTGGTATGAAAACGGGACACACGGAAATGCACTTTCCTTGTTCTGATAAGGAATACTTTATGTGTGAGGGATTGGGAACCTGGCTGGTACCTTCATTCATATGCGCCACCACTACTAGTACAAGCGCTAGTACAAGCAGCGGTAACAGTCCCATCACCAGTACAAGCACCAGCAATCCTCAGTTCCTCACCCACCACCACAAATACCAGCAGCACAAACATTAGCACCACCACCGGTACCAGCGCTAGTACCACCACCATCACCACCATCACCACCATCACTACTACCACCACCACAACCATCATAACCACCACTACCACCACCACCACCACCGCCATCACCACCACCACCACTATCACCATGCACCACCACCACTATCACCATGCACCATCACCACTATCACCATCACAACTACCACCATCACCACCATACTACCACTACCTCCATCACTACCACCACCATCACCACCACCATCACCACTATCACCACCACTATCACCATCATCACTACCACCACCACCACCACCACCACCACCACCCACCACCACCACACCACCACCACCACCACCACCACCACCACCACCACCACACCACACCACCACCACCACCACCACCACCACCACTACCACCATCACTACCACCACCATCACACCACCACCACCACTCATCACCCACTACCACCTCACCCTCACCACCACCACCACCCCCCACCACCATCACCACTACACCACCACATCACCACCACCACCACCACCACCACCACCACCACCACCACCACTACCACCACCACACCACCATACCACCACCACCACCACCACACCACACCATCACTCCACCACCATCACTACCACCCACCACCACCATCACCACTACCTCCATCACTACCACCATCACCACCACCACCATCACCACTACCTCCATCACTATCACCATCACCACCACCACCACCACCATCACCACCACCCCATCACCTCACCACACCACCATCACCACCACCACCACCACCACCACCACCACCATCACTACCACCACCACCATACCACCACCACCACCACATCAACCACTATCCCATCACTACCACCATCACCACCACCACCACCATCACCATCATACCACCACCATCACCACCACCACCATCACCACCACCACCACCACCCACCATCACCACCACCACCACCACCACCACACCACCACCACCACCACCACCACCACCATCACTACCACCACCATCACTACCACTACCACCACCACCATCACCACTACCTCCATCACTACCACCATCACCACCACCACCACCATCATCACCACTACCTCCATCACTACCACCATCACCACCACCACCACCATCACACTACCTCCATCACTATCACCATCACCACCACCACCACCACCATCACTACCACTACCACCACCATCACTACCACCACCACCACCACCACCACCACCATCACTACCACTACCACCACCATCACTACCACTACCACCACCACCACCATCACTACCACCACCACAACCACCACCACCACCACCACCATCATCATCATCACAACTACCACTATCACTACCACTATCACTACCACCACCACAATCACCACCACCACCACCCCACCACCACCACCACCACCACCACCATCAGCATCAGCACGAGCAGTACAAGCACATGTACGAACACATGAAATAGTAGCCCAAAGATTGCACACTGAATAAGGGATTGCAGATGACAGTGCATATAGCTTTATGGCGGTGTTTTAATGCCATTAGTCTGGAATACAGTAGGTATTACAACCATCGATCTTGCAACTGTCAATAATGTAACAAATGGAGAAGTGATGATTGATTTCACGGACGGGAAAAATAATTTACTGGCATTTTTATTCCCTAACAATAAACATATCTCCAAGAAATGCTATAGCTGATTGAATTATATATTGTTGTCATAACACGTGCATGGTACTCGCATGATTGGCTGATTGAATGATAGATTGTCGTCATAACACGTGCATGGTACTCGCATGATTGGCTGATTGAATGATATATTGTTGTCATAACACGTGCATGGTACTCGCATGATTGACTGATTGAATGTTAGATGGGCGCCATAACACGTGCACGATACTCGCATGATTGGCTGATTGAATGTTAGATTGGAGTCAGGACACGTGCACGATACTCGCATGATTGGCTTATTGAATGTTAGATTGGAGTCAGGACACGTGCACGATACTCGCATGATTGGCTGATTGAATGTTAGATTGGAGTCAGGACACGTGCACGATATTCGCATGATTGGCTGATTGAATGTTAGATGGGCGCCATAACACGTGCACGATACTCGCATGATTGGCTGATTGAATGTTAGATGCGCGCCATGACACGTGATTGGCTGATTGAATGTCATGATTTGTTTCTGAAGTTGGTCTAGTAGTGTGTCACGTCCTCCGTTATGTTCAGGTTACTTAGGTTCCTGTGCCGTTTGTGTTAGATTAGGTTTAGACTTGTATCTAACAGTTGTAAGTGTGAAGGTAAAAAAACAACATTACACCTGTATATACGGTATCCATGGTTACTAGTACCAAACCAAACAGAGGCGTGTGTATCCATGGATGTAGCGCTACATATGTGAATGTCAACATGCATAAGTGATGTATCTAACCTGTATTTATACGGCCAGGGGATGGGATTGATATGTGTGTATGTACCATTAGGATGGGAGGGGTGTCCGTGGTATCCCTCCCTGAGTTTGAAAGTGTATCTCCGTAGAGCATTCTGGGGCAGTTTAAATATGCATGTTTTGACGAGAAACCAGGAATACATCAATTGTAACAACCAACACAGTTAGTATTGATGGCAACACGCAGCATTGAGCTTACCCGCATATACCGTATCCATGGTTATAATGGTAACACATAACACAGTTAGTATTGATGGCAACACGCAGCATTGAGCTTACCCGCATATACCGTATCCACGGTTATAATGGTAACACATAATGTTAGTATTGATGGCAACACGCAGCACTGAGCTTACCTGCATATACCGTATCCATGGTTATAATGGTAACACATAACACAGTTAGTATTGATGGCAACACGCAGCATTGAGCTTACCTGCATATACCGTATCCACGGTTATAATGGTAACACATAATGTTAGTATTGATGGCAACACGCAGCAATGAGCTTACCTGCATATACCGTATCCATGGTTATAATGGTAACACATAACACAGTTAGTATTGATGGCAACGCGCAGCATTGAGCTTACCCGCATATACCGTATCCACGGTTATAATGGTAACACATAACAATGTTAGTATTGATGGCAACGCGTAGCATTGAGCTTACCTGCATATACCGTATCCATGGTTATAATGGTAACACATAACACAGTTAGTATTGATGGCAACGCGCAGCATTGAGCTTACCCGCATATACCGTATCCACGGTTATAATGGTAACACATAATGTTAGTATTGATGGCAACACGCAGCAATGAGCTTACCTGCATATACTGTATCCACGGTTATAATGGTAACACATAATGTTAGTATTGATGGCAACGCGTAGCATTAAGCTTACCTGCACACACTGTATCCATGGTTATAATGGTAACACATAACACAGTTAGTATTGATGGCAACACGCAGCATTGAGCTTACCTGCACATACTGTATCCATGGTTTAATGGTAACACATAACACAGTTAGTATTGATGGCAACGCGTAGCATTGAGCATACCTGCACATACTGTATCCATGGTTATAATGGTAACACATAACACAGTTAGTATAGATGGCAACACGCAGCATTAAGCTTACCTACATATGCCGTATCCATGATTACAATTGTAAAAACCAACAATGTTAGTGTTGAGGTCAAAATGCATCATTTATAGTATCTGCATATACTGTATCCATGGTTATAATTATAACAAACAACACAGTTAGTATTGAGGTCAACGAGCAACATTGAGCTTACCTGCATATACTGTACCCATGGTTACAGTTGTAACGAACAACACTGTTAGTATTGAGGTCAACCAGCAGCATGGTGACAGTTGAGTAATAACTTGCATAATGTCTTTCACTCTCTTGAAAGGTCTAATCATAATGTAGATCATAGAACAGATTTGATTGGCTGACTTGTGTTACGTTTACTTGTAGCATCGTCTCATACTGGAAAGAAGAAACAAAAGGTACTGAGCAACACCACTACAGACGGATCTGTAGTCCAGTGGTTAACACGATGGACTGGTAATCCGGGGATCACCGGTTCGATCCCCCGTCTGACCCTAACGAGACCAGTCTATAATAGGGGTGATGCTATAATAAACAAACACTTTACTTTTACTTTACTTTACTTGAGTGGGAAAATGACGTGATCATGTTGAACAGAAAGAACTGAACAACATGTGTACGGGCTACATTAACGTAAACTACAATAGACAACAGCTCGCAATTAAACAGAATATAATAGACTCACATACGCTTGGGGTCTGGACAAATGGGATAGCTTGGGGTCTGGACAAATGTTTGCGGGTTCAAAACAACAAAACTAAAAAACTTTTTTCTTTTTTTGCAGGCACGTTGCGGTCGGTGCACATCTCGCAGCAGGCACGTCGCGGTCGGTGCACATCTCGCAGCAGGCACGTCGCGGTCGGGGCACATCTCGCAGCAGGCACGTCGCGGTCGGTGCACATCTTGCAGCAAGCACGTCACGGTCGGGGCACATCTCGCAGCAGGCACGTCACGGTCGGTGCACATTTCGCAGTAGGCACGTCACGGTCGGTGCATATCTTGCAGCAACAGTGAAGGATACTGGGATCTTCGGGCCCTTGACCTCGCAACAGGGGACACACGCTTCACCACAACACCTCATCACCCCTGACCACCGTATGGACTGACCCTGGAGCGACCGAGAGGTCAGATGTCTAACTGTCAGATCAGTTTATATGCAGCTGCGGGATGACTAACAGTGAGGGGTGGCCCTAAAAAGGACTGAGAGATACAGAGCATAATCACCTTGGAGAGACCAAACTAGTTCACATATAGCAGTCACGTCACTTTGCGACGATCAGCTGACCTACTTGCATCAGACCACCTACATAACATCATAGACCTAATCTTCTTAGAACTTAATCGACACGAAACTACATCTTTTAGAATTCAATAATTTTGGGAAATAATCGTCTTGGTACAAAATGTTCGCAGAATAACAAAATCTACTAGACCATCCACACACTCTACAAAACATCAACAACACATCAATTCACCGAATAATCGACGGTGCTCAGCACCGTTTTGCTCGCCCATATGCTATGCGGTGGCGAGAGTAATTAAACTCAACGCATCATCACCCAGTTTGTGTCTTAAAAGGACAGTGTGTCATAGACAGGACCCGAAGTGGCTTGCCTGTTACTGTTTACACTTTACAATAACATATATGGCTCTCAAATATAATACATGTACACTGTTTACACTTTACAATAACATATATGGCTCTCAAATATAATACATGTACACTGTTTTGAAGATTAGGAATACTATAAAGTAAACTGTTTATGTTGTTTTATTATGTCATCAACTCGTCTTATGTTAAATACGATCACTAATTGATATGAACTGGACAATGATCCAAAATAATTTTGACAATGATACAATGTTACTGATTTCACAGTTTCTTCGGTATGAAATGTTATTTACAATGTGCTAAATGGTCTTAAACAAAACAGTTTTAATCCTTATTATTGTCTCATCTATGTACATATACAACTTATAAAACTTTATTATTTTATTTCATACATGCATACTGTTTACATACAGCAAACAGAATGAGTATTATCATATGTACATAGGTAACATTCTAAATCACATAACACACATAGCAGCATGATTATAATATTAGAACATATCGGAGAACACAAAGAGGAGGAGCGACTATCTGGTATTTCTTATATGTGGGTCTACGTTTTCTAAGTAGGGTTTGAATGTATATCACATCCCTGGAACAGCGTTTCCTGACACCCAAACGGCAAAACAATGATATGGTTTAAACAATATATTTACAATGTATGAATTGGTTTAAACAATATATTTACAATGTATGAATTGGTTTAAACAATAGATTTACAATGTATGAATTGGTTTAAACAATATATTTACAATGTATGAATTGGTTTAAACAATATATTTACAATGTATGAATTGGTTTAAACAATATATTTACAATGTATGAATTGGTTTAAATAATATATTTACAATGTATGAATTGGTTTAAACAATATATTTACAATGTATGAATTGGTTTAAACAATGTATTTACAATGTATGAATTGGTTCAAACAATGTATTTACAGTGTATGAATTGGTTTAAATAATGTATTTACAATGTATGAATTGGTTTAAAGAAGATATTTACAATGTATGAATTGGTTAAAGAAGGTATTTACAATGTATGAATTGGTTTAAAGAAGATATTTACAATGTATGAATTGGTTTAAAGAAGGTATTTACAATGTATGAATTGGTTAAATAAGGTACTTACAATGTATGAATTGGTTTAAAGAAGGTATTTACAATGTATGAATTGGTTTAAAGAAGGTATTTACAATGTATGAATTGGTTAAAGAAGGTATTTACAATGTATGAATTGGTTAAAGAAGGTATTTACAATGTATGAAATGGTTTAAGCAATGTATTTACAAAGTATGAATTGGTTTAGACAATATATTTACAATGTATGAATTGGTTAAGCAATGTATTTACAATGTATGAATTGGTTAAGCAATGTATTTACAATGTATGAATTGGTTTAAACAATGTATTTATAATGTATGAAATGGCTTTAAAATGTATTTACAATGTATGAATTGGTTTAAACAATGTATTTACAATGTATGAATTGGTTAAACAATGTATTTACAATGTATGAATTGGTTTAAACAATGTATTTACAATGTATGAATTGGTAATAAACAATGTATTTACAATGTATGAATTGGTTTAAACAATGTATTTACAATGTATGAATTGGTTTAAACAATGTATTTACAATGTATGAAATGGTTTAAACAATGTATTTATAATGTATGAAATGGCTTTGGCAATGTATTTACAGATATTTATTCTGTATGAAATGGTTTAAACATGATATTTATTCTGTATGAAATGGTTTAAACATGATATTTACACTGTATGTATATATATTTACTGCCTCGTCATATTCATCAAATATTTTATTTATTTTATTACATCATTATGTCATGTAAAGTCATGAAATAAGTTTAATTAACGAATTTAATTAAATGTGTTATAATGAAATCAGCATACGTGATGCTTATTGTATTATTTCCCCACATCAGGAATTGTTGACTGATGTCCAATAATATTGCTATTGTTATTAAGTACAAAGCTCAATGAGTGCTATTGTATATTAGCTATAATTTATATGATTGTCTTGATATATCTCCTTATACCATGCAACAACAACAATAACATTTATTACAAATTACAATTCTATAAAAATGAAATGTACATCGAATATATAATATCTATTATGACAGGTAATGAAAACACGTGGTATCAATCAATGTAAATGAAGATAATTATTATAATCAAAGAGAGGCTTAGTTTGCTTTAATAGTCATTAGAACATAGTTCCAGGAATAACACTTATTTAATTCTGTTGTTTACTTGTGTATTCTGACAGGTTTTTAATTTAATTTTTATTTCATGACGTCATAAGTTTATCAAATTTATTTAATATTTGCCAACTGCAATAAAAAGGGCTTTTACGTATTTTCTTCGCATATGTTTGTATAATGGGCATATTAAAAAATAGTGATATTCATTTTCTATTGCTCTAAACTTACAATAAATACATATTCTCTCATTTCGTGTAAATTAAGATACCGTCCTTTTTTCAATTTCTAAATAATTCAATGAAAGTATTACCTTTGAGTATGTGTTCCCTTCTCGGTAAGCCTAAGGTTTAACTACCCATATCTGAGCACAACACAAGCAGCACACTCTTAAAATCGTGTTGTAATTGTAATTTCTTGTTGATTCATTCTAACGTGTCATTGCTTAATAAAACCGCACGATGATCATCGGAAACCGATAATGCCCTGTTCACGAGGCCATTGGTTCCTCTAAAATGTATTCTATTGTCAATGCACTCATTGATTTTGAAGCAGTACTGTATCAGTTCGCACTTACCTGTAGTCACTGTGGTTCGACCCGAAGGCGGTTGGAATACTCGGCACATTACATGGTTCCCATCCTTGATCAAACAGGGTTATAAATTGTACTTCCTATACAGAGCTTTCACCGAGCACTGTAGGTAATCTGCAGTCACAGTAGGAACAATATATCTTTTTCAACGGAAGTTATCTTTTCACATTTGTTACACCGGTACCATCACCATCATCGTCGTCGTTATCATAATCATCATCATCGCCTTCTTCGTCGTCGTCATCAGCAGCTGCAGGATCAGCAAAGTGCTTCATCACCCTCGTCGATATCATAATCATGGTCATCGTCTTCGCCATGATCATCATCAGCAGCAGTATTATCACCACCTCCAACACCTTCGTCAATATCAGTGCCATCATCAGCATCATCGCCATCACCAATAACTATGTCACATTCGTCATCGTCGTCATCATAATCATCATCACAATCATCATCACCACCACCACCACCACCACCACTACCATCTTAAGTATCTTCATCATCTTTGGTATTTGCAGTATTTTTCAAAGACTATATTCGTAATGAACAAAATTGGACGGGCATCCGGGTAGAATCACCGACCTACCTAGAGCAGCTCGACAGCTTCCTCACTTGAAAGGATTCGACACCCCAAGTGGGAATCGACGTTAGAGCGGTGAGAGACAAATTATTTGAACCGACATTAACCATTCAGACACTGAAAAATGTGGGAAATGTGCTTATTTCGAAAACGTTCAACAAAACCGTGCTGAGTGCCTATCTTTATCCATCCAACGATGTCTGATAAACTGTGTATGTATCCGCTAATAGATTAGTATATATGTATATTGAACAATCACATCTTTTATAATAATGATAAAACTCCAGTCTGGGCTTCTTAATATTTCACCATTAATGAGCAGTACTCCGTAACACGTAACTCAATTCACAAAAACAGTATGTCTCTCAAACATTTCCTGACATTTTCATGTGATTGTAGTTTAATATATAAACAGACAGACACATGTCTAGGTCACCGGGTGGGGTAATTTGCCACTGACATCGGATTTCAAGCAGCTACATTACGTTTGTTATATACAATAGCAATTAAGTAAAGTTGTGTTAACCACTGAATGCAAATATGCAATTGACGTATTGGCTAGTCAATTGAAAGGAACTATAGGAGACATTGTTGAAAAGTCATTCCAAAATGAATGTATACAGCGGTAGGTCATAATCCACGGCATGTCAAGAACCTTATTGTTTCTACATCGTTAATTTACATGTACCATTGTCCATATATGTCTGTATACCTATACTACAGGACATAGAAAACGCACAGCTACATTATATGATTAGTATTACATGAAAACGAAATACGAAGGATTCCATCAAAGAAAATGATATCACATCTTTACAAAACACAAATTGAACAACTAAAAATATTCCAAAATGTTTAAAACTATGTATTTATATAGTAATTGTAATTGTAAAAACACACTTATCCGAAGTGTGCGTTTTCTATATCCTCTGGTATATTTGGCAGCGCCTTTGATGCAAATTATCAATGCCTTTCTTGGTGATTAATTGTCACATTATAATGCGGACACTCAAAGAAGAAATAATTGTTACGTTACTCTTGTGATCAAAACTTTGGTAAACAGATTCTGATATTGGTGTGTTAGGTAAGTTACTTACATCTATAAAATCACTATACTCATCCGATACCGCCTGTATTCGAATCAACAACGTTCACACATATTGGTTCAAGGTTCACTGTGGCAGGGTTGTATACTGTAGCCCGTACTCTTTGACTTATATATAAAAATTATAAATGATTTGGCTATGTACTTGCAATTGGTGTTAAATGTGGTGATGAAACTATCTGAATTCTTTTCTATGAAGATGATATACTTTTATTACCTGAACATGAAAATGATCTGCAAATATTGCTTGATGCCCTACATGCTGTGGTAAATGCAACTAAAACAATAGTTCATACTTCAGGCGGCAATCGGTTTCAAAAACTAACTTTGTATTTCATTGCGGTAATCAAAAGCTACTGGGCACTGATAAATATACTTATTTGGGATTGCTTCTACATGTCCATCTTGATTTTGATGTTACTGTGAATGTGGTTGCAGAGTGCCAATTGTGCGCACTGGGATTATTAATAGCAAAATCTAAAAATAGCAGGAGGACCCTTACAGTGTATATGTACAGTTATATCATTCACTTGTGTGGTCTGCTATACGTTAAGGTGCAACCAGTTGGAGGTACCGCTCGTGCATTGAGGCTGGCTCTACTGGCGGTGGGTGCATTATCAATATCAGTTGAAATTGATCGTAAAAAGTTAATCTTTCTAGGACAGCTGTGTAGATTGCCGTGCCGGTATCTGGCCAAGACTAGTTTCGTACATAGGATGACCCACTATAAGCATTACATTGAGAGGCAGTGTCGTGGATTCCTCCCCCGATATATATAACATATTACATAAGTATAATCTTCAGTGTTATTTAACATGCTACATTGAATCAGCACATTTCCCGTCCAAATATGTCTGGAAGTCCATTGTGAAGAAGAACATATTTCATGCAATGTGAGCGTGAAAATGCGTACAGAAGACTTAGTGCACGCTTGTCACGTGAACAGTTTGTCCGTATGTTCCCAAAATCAGGACCCTGCAATTTATGGTCGATCAGCCAAACATGTACGAAATACAAAGTATAGTGTGCTAGTGCAATGTATTCTCGGTAAAATCTTTATCTCAACCAGCCGATCAGAATATAGTATCAACCACGCATAACGCGCCTTCATCACTTGCTCCGCCCAGGGTTAGGGTTGGTGTCAAAACGCGTGGTTGATGTCATTATTCAGTTGGGTGGTTGAGAAAAAAGGCTTACCTGTATCCTCTCTGTATATTGTTATCCTACAACAAAGTAGAAGATTGTTCCAAACGTGGGTCTTTGACAACTGACAATCTATGTCTGCATACTAGTATGCATTGTTTGCAAACTGTACGGATGTGGCAGTATATAATATGAGAGATTTTTTTGTAAGCGTCAAGCATAGGCTGCACACATATTTGCTGTGATACAAACTGGATTTAAGGTGATAGTCTGCGATTCCATGAACTGGAATGGAAAAGTTGTAGAGCTACATTAACATACTAGGAATATAGTTCACTAATTCTTATTTGGAATTACTTTTTAATTAATGAATACTTGGTATCAAAACAATTGGATATATATTATATTTTATCATAAATTTATAACTTTTTAGTGAACACTGCATTGTGTGTTTTATTCAAAAACCTCAAAGTTTGCTGTATTAACCCCACGATCTGTCAAAAAAACAAAACACTATATTGCATCAAATGAGTTTGACCTTGTTGCTGTAACAGAAAGATGGCTTGGTAAATCAACTGACAAAACAGTGTGTACAGCACCGACAGGAGACCTCGGTTTAAAGTCACATCTGAAAGACTTAATTTTATTAGGGTCAGACGGGGGATCGAACCTGCGATCCCTGGATTACCAGTCAGCGTGTTACCACTAGACCACATATCCGTCTGTCTATGCATGACACAACAAGGAACGTGGTTATGTATCTTGTGTTTCGTTTCGACAAGATTTATCTCAACCAGATGACAATTCTACACATCTGAACACCGCATACATTTCTGTTGTAAGTTGAAAAGTAATGCCTAGTATATTGTATATATTTTAATGTTTTGTCACAAATTGTATGTAAAATTTGTATATTATGTAAATGTGCTACTCTCCCCTTTATAGTGGAGGAATAAAAGAATCTATGTTCAGAATGTAGCTCAAAGGATTTCTTAACGAAAATGAATTAGCCGGGTGATTTTTTGTTTTCCTTGAAAAAGGCTTTTTACGCCGTAAATTCGGATGTAGAGAGGACCATATATATATTACTAGTTCCCTGTTATGAGCAATCAACATATAATCTGAGTTTAGTCCAGTGCATTTTTTAAATGCAAGAATGGTGGGTTTACATAACGATAACGTGGTTCACGCGAAAAAGATAGCACGGGCTAATATTATTATAACGGGTAAAAAGTGTATTATCATTTATGTATGCATTACTTGACACACAGGATTATTTATTACACCCTACGTATTGATTTGGCTTATTGCTTGTAAATAACACGTTATCGTTGGGCCATATTAGTAATATTAATTAATCTGCTATAATAGAGTCAGACAACAAGTTATTCACCGACAAACCTTAAAGGTCTGTAAACCCGGTACAGCCATGATATATACGTATATATATCTGAACGAGAACAGAGAGGTAGAGACCCGGTCGATCTCCTCACGACGTGCACGTCGTGACCGGGGCACATCCCGCAGCAGCAGCGTATGATTCTGGGATCTTCTGGTCGTCGATCTTGGGAAGGGGGAAGCTCGCCAGCATGTGGACCCACGGCTATGGCGCATCAGGACAGATCCGCCGTCTCTTCTAGATAGTGTTTGAAATACACACTATATCTTCGCTGGCTTCTTCGATCTTTCTCCTCCTTCTACTTCTCCGGCGGACAGACGAAACAGCGGACCTGAGGGAGCGGCAACGGTCGTGGCATCCACGCTCCCCTGGCTGAGTGACAACCGACGACCAGATGTCTAACTGCCAGATCCGTATAAATGCTGCTGCAGAGGGTGGCCCTCCAAGGAACCCCTTCGAAAGAGGATACAGGACTTGTCACCCTGCGAAGAACGAAGATGCCTTCCCAGCTGTCTACATAAACAAATTAGATGTCTACTAATCTTCTTAGTGCGCTCGCCCATATGGTTCGCCGGAGGCGAGGGTAAATAAACTCAATCATCATCATCGAGAGGTAGAGACAGTCTGTACACGACGGAAGCTCGTGTCTCTAGTTAGTTTAACGCGCATAAATGGTTCTATAATTAAATAAAGTAATTCATTCATGAACGTAATTAGTTAAAAGTAGTCACTAAAGTGTGTGCTATATAGTAGAAATAATATCACGACGATTATGTTACACAATTTAAAACGTATATTTCAGATGACGTCACGAACATCTAGATTATTGTCATCTACATGAATATCCCACAATATGGTAATTGGATATCACGTCGTATTTGGGCACGCGATTGCAATCTATATTTCAGATTACGGCACGTGCGTCTGGATTATTGACCTGTGTTAAACTATATAGATCTACAGATGCATAAACGACAACAATGCACACATTTAGCAGTTCATCCCGTTTACAATATGCTTAGCCACTTTTAAGCACTGATAACATATCGATCATCCGCTTAGTTAAACATAGTTGATACACAAAATGGCGGTGTCACGCGGCATTTGGTCACGTGATTGAAATCCTATGTATCGGTGTTTCGCAATGCACAATATTAGTGGGCCAATAAACTGTGTAACATCAGGTTTAATTGGTTCACGCGATATGCTTACCTTTGATTCTATTCCATTCCTATTGTAAAACTAGATGTATGGCTCATTGTGTAACGCAACAATAAATGAGAGATCGTATAAGCCGTTGCATTGGTAACTGCAGTCACCCGAGGCCATTGTGTTGCTTGTATCAATAAGTTTATGGTACATTTGTAGGAATGATCAATACAATACTGTTGATGTTACCACTATCAGAGGTCAGGTGTCGTGTGCCAATACTCTCGTGTCTCACTCTAATCTAGTACCCCAACCAACTAGCGGGGATCATCTAGTGATTCGTCATCAATTCTGTCATGTAACCGGAAAATACAGCACATAACTAAACTAGTACCCCAACCAACTAGCGGGGATCACCTAGTGATTCGTCATCAATTATGTCATGTAACCGGAAAATACAGCACAGAAACCATCACTATACTCCATGTGATGTTATTTCCAAGGTTAGTATTGGTGGTGGAAGACCACGTGTGATGATGATGATGATGATGATTGATGATGATGATGATGTTGATGCTGCTGCTGCTGCTGCTGCTGCTGCTGCTGCTGCTGCTGCTGCTGCTGCTGCTGCTGCTGCTGCTGCTGCTGCTGCTGCTGCTGCTGCTGATGATGAAGCTTATTTACCCTCGCCTCCTGAGCTTATTACCCTCGGCTCCGGCGAACCATATGGACGAGCGTACTAAGATGTTTAGTTAACACTCATATATTATAAACTTAGGTGATTAAGTTGTGTGCGTTAATAATACGATTTGAATGCTCAACCTGGCCATAAATTAGGCTGCAAGCACAAACAATGTATAGTGTCAGTACAGGAGTCACTCTATGCTGTATCACATCTATGCTGTATCACATCTCATATTCGTTGATATATGAATATGTTTGATGTACATGTATAATATTATTTGAATGCTCAGCCCGGCCAAAGATTAGGCTACGATAAGACCACGTGTAGCTCTCCGAGTAGTATTTAAGGCACAGACGCACACCCGGGTAGAACCACCGATCATATGCAAGTCAGCTGGATAGCTTCCTTACATGAAATAATACGACACCCCAATGGGATTTGAACATACAACGGTGAGGGGCAATTGATTTAAAGTCAACGACCTTAACCACTCGGCCGCGGCGGCCCTCTATTAAAGTTAGACTCAGGTTTCATATGTCTCATAGTCTGGTATCTATACACACACGTGACATTGTGTGACCAGTAGCTAGGTAGTATACACACACGTGACATTGTGTGACCAGTAGCTAGGTATTATACACACACGTGGCATTGTGTGACCAGTAGCTAGGTAATTATACACACACGTGACATTGTGTGACCAGTAGCTAGGTATTATACACACACGTGACACTGTGTACCCAGTAGCTAGGTAATTATACACACACGTGACATTGTGTGACCAGTAGCTAGGTATTATACACACACGTGACATTGTGTGACCCGTAGCTAGGTATTATAAACACACGTGACATTATGTGACCAGTAGCTAGGTATTATACACACACGTGACATTGTGTGACCAGCAGCTAGGTATTATACACACACGTGACATTGTGTGTATGTGTTTTACGTTTATGTATCGTCGTTACCGGTTGCCCATATGAGCGACATGAAGAGATTAGTCATTTTAGATTTTTGGAGGATAGTGCAATGATACAGACAGAGACCCATTCCAGAGTCTCCTCTGGTTCTTTTACGTGCACGGTGTATAGCACCGACACGAGACCTCGGTTTAATGTCCCATCTGAAAGACTGTTAATTTTATTAGGCTCCGACGGGGGATCGAACCTGCGATCCCTGGATTACCAGTCCAGCGTTTTACCACTGGACTACAGATCCGTCTGTGTGTGTGCCATTGTGTGCACAGTATCTAGGTAATTATACACACACGTGACATTGTGTTCACACAGTATCTAGGTAATTATACACACACGTGACATTGTGTTCACACAGTATCTAGGTAATTATACACACACGTGACATTGTGTTCACACAGTATCTAGGTAATTATACACACACGTGACATTGTGTTCACACAGTATCTAGGTAATTATACACACACGTGACATTGTGTTCACACAGTATCTAGGTAATTATACACACACGTGACATTGTGTTCACACAGTATCTAGGTAATTATACACACACGTGACATTGTGTTCACACAGTATCTAGGTAATTATACACACACGTGACATTGTGTTCACACAGTATCTAGGTAATTATACACACACGTGACATTGTGTTCACACAGTATCTAGGTAATTATACACACACGTGACATTGTGTTCACACATTATCTAGGTAATTATACACACACGTGACATTGTGTTCACAGAGTATCTAGGTAATTATACACACACGTGACATTGTGTGTACAGTATCTAGGAAATAATACATACATGTGACATTGTGCACACAGTATCTAGGAAATTATATATATATGTGACAGTGTGCACACAGTATATGCACACACGTGCATTATGTGAAGAACATCCTAATGCCCACATGGCTAACTTTATTTTTGAGGGGGGGGGTCATATATATATATCCAACAGCTTTGGTCATATGGAAGCACCGACAATCCGCAAAGCAGCTGGATAACTTCCCCAAATTGAAAGAATTCGACATCCCAGATTGTTTCGTACCTACAGTTGCAATGAGCAAATGATTTGAAGTCAACGACATTAACCACTCGGCCACGGAGGTCACTATTGATTGCCTGTAAGCATCTCTAAGCACCCGTTTGTCTAGCATTGGCCGTGTATACTAAGTGAGCATTGTCTCTGTCTCTTGAGAATGTATGAACAGTCAACACCGCTACTGTAACAATGAGGATCATTTGTCACAAATTGTTGTAAAATTTTATAATTAACATTCAATCTGTATTTGTTGTTGAGGGTAACCTCTCTACATTTGCAATGCGTTTTACAATCTTAGTATGAATACTGTAGTTCATAACCATAGCATTAAGATTTTCTAATCACAAATATCTGTATTCGGTTGTGTGGAATAACTTAATTCATGCCGCCTTGATAAACAGTGTAAACTGTCTATAACGACACCTGACTACAACGACAAACGGTGTTAACTGACATTATCTGTCGATCCCGGCAATTTTACTAGATAATTCATATTATGACACCTGCCTTACCTGTGCAGCAACGACATTGTTTCGTGGTCCCATTTAGTACATTGCATGTATTTTCAACCTGTGTTATCTGACTAACCCAAATTACACAATTGGGACAATCCACATATCTTACAGGTAAGCTGTTTCTCAGGTAAGTTCAGTTATGCCAATTATCACCTTACAATGTGTGGTCATTTATTGAATGGATTTTTACAGGTATTTGTGTTCAGTGGCAATCGCAGGTTCGATCCCCCGTCTGACCCTAATAAAATTAACAGTCTTTCAGATGGGACGTTAAACCGAGGTCTCGTGTCGGTGCTTTACACCGTGCACGTAAAAGAACCAGAGGAGACTCTGGAATGGGTCTCTTTCTGTATCATTACACTATCCTCCAACAATCTAAAATGACTAATCTCTTCAGGAGGCGTCGCTCATATGGGCAACTGGTAGCGACGATAAATAAACGTAAAACACGCACGCACACACACACACATTAAATATACACGTATTCGCATTGCAGCAGGATGATCGCTTCCTTGTCCCAGTTCAAGAAATGCTTGAACTGACAGACACATGTATAATACAAAAGCAGTCCACCGGCAAAGAACATACTATTGAACATTATTTCGCAAAGAAATGTGTATTCAATGACAATCCCATTAAATATACGTGAATTCGCATTGCAACAGGATGATCGCTTCTTTGCCCCAGTTCAATACATGCTTGAACTGACAGACACATGTATAATACAAATGCAGTCCACAGGCAAACAACATACTATTGAACATTTTTTTAGCAAAGAAATGATGTGATGTGTGCTAAAATACAATGTAGATACGGCTACACCATTCATACATATTTAATGTTAACATGTACACGTGTATATATGTAACTAATGTATGTATACGCATACACACATTGGAGAACCTTGTTATAACGACAACCTGTGTTATCTGACTGACACAAAATCTTGGTCCGAGTCGATGTCGTTGTAAACACGTTTCACTGTACACCCACATGTGCAGGCGCGTCGGAAGCAAGCTGACATTGGGGCCGCGGAATTTAAGGGCCACAAAGTGGTCCGAGTCTGCTAGGGGGTCCGAGGGCATGCTCCCCAGGGACAATTTTGAGATGTAGATACTGTAAAAACGATTTTAAATGCTTCTGGACATAAAAAGTAAACATATTTTTTATAATACGTGTTGCTATTTTATAATATTATTATTATTATATTTATACAATTACGTTCCAGTCACGTCACCACCAATTTGCCGATGACGATGGTTAATAACAAACATAAATGTACGTTCTATAAACGGGTACCCGGAACATGTTATCCACCCTGCGTAGAGTGCGTAGGAACCCAGAGTAGATCTACATAGCCGCCACTTGCAATGTGGTGTATTAATTCCACAAGTAGGCTATAAAATAAAAATACATCCTGCTTGCCAAAATATTTGGGCAGCGGACATAGCTTTCACAAGTATAAAATAACAAATCCACCTGCCTGACCAAAATAGTCCCTGCTCCGACGCCTATGAATTATGACATCAATTCTCACTGGCGAAATATGTATTCGCTTATACTACATAGGACCTAAGCATGTGCACACTTTTAAATTCGATTGGTTCGTGGTATAAGACTATTTAAAGTGGCATTCACCATTAGTTTTTATATTAGGTTCGACAAAGTCTTCTTTGTGTTTCCAACCGTTTCCACAGGCATGGCGTCCACACCAGCAACCACAACTTCTTCTTCTTCTTCTTCTTCTTCTTCTTCTTCTTCTTGGTGAGTTTGGCATTCCCTCAATATTGAAGATTATGTGTCGTCGCTGGTGAATTTTGTGATGATGATTAATTAACAAATAAGTGAATGTCCACAGACAAATATACTACAGTGCTTGTTTAAGATTTTGTACATAGAATGAATGCTTTAGATCATGGTTGGGAGGGCAGAAACGGGGATAAGTGCTTTAAAGCCATCAACTGTTATTGCTTCATGTGCGGCAAGTGGTAACAAGTTCCATTGGATGACGGTTCTTGGATAAAAAGAGAATTTGTATGAATCTTTATTGACAGGGATGTGTTTATAACAATATGGGTTTGTGTGTCTGGTTATGTTGTCTACGGGTATCAAAAGGTTTATGGGAATGTTTACAGCTACTATTTGGTGTATTATTTTATAGAAGAGAACCAATCTGTATCTAACTCTGCGTGTCTCAAGTGTTGGCCAGTTTAGGTTGTCGATCATTTCGGAGACTGAACTAGTGAATACTGTTCATATTGGATGCAAAGACTTAATTAGAAGTTGATAAAGGTATTTAAAGTTGACACCACCCACATAGTTATTTCGTCTTCTTCTTCTTTTTGTTCCCACTTAAGGACATGACTCCAACGCTTGGGTGTATACTGTCCTTGCATAGGGAAAGTGAAAATGAGTTGGTACAATACGCATTTATATAGGCCTACATTAGACGTAAACTATTTTGTCATGTCCACTGTATTGTCATTTCAGCAATTATTTGTCTTTTTTCTCTTTTGTAGTTATTGTTTCCTTTGGGTTTGTATATACTATACACTCGGAATACTTCTTATATCTTGCTTGAAAAGGAAAATAGATTTTTTTGGTCAGAAATATTTTCAATAATATTTATTTATTTAGTCCTTTAAACATGTTTGAAATGTACTTAGAATAAGCCCAGACATTGTTCTATACATAATTGAAATGTCTAACTACGACCAATTCCTGAAAACATCTTTAAACAAGGTAAACTATGTAAATTCTTGAATTTGTCAACTGAGCAGCTGATGTGATGATGAATCACCGAGGTTGGAATTTTTGGGTGTGAAGTATTATTAGTCATTACACCATCATGTCACTCGCTGAACGATTTGAGTTTCTTAATGAATATTATGTAATCGTTTTTCAGTCCCCCAACTAAAGAGAATTTAACAATATCTAAACATGTAAAGCTACGATAATTGATATTTATTATCATTATGTCATGCTCATTTGTAGATACTTGATTTGGAATCCAGGGTTCTGGGGTTTCATACCTGGTCATGGCATGTATGTAGTGTCCATGAGCATGTAACCTTGCACACATTGCTTATTACGGGTCAAAACATGTCTCGTCACAGCCTGTGACATAAATGATAAGTGTAGCATGTACCCTGCCATTGTTGCCCATTCAGCAATGTGGAGAAATCATTTTGTAAATGGTAGGTCAAAATGACAATCAAGTCGACGAAAATGTCATTAGGTTCCGACAACGAGACTCCTCCAACAGAACTATGCGATCAGTGTCATCTGGTTCCGACACTCGACCTCCTCAAACAGAACTAAAGTGTCGTCTGGTTCTGACACTCGATCACTTCAAACAGAACTAAAGTGTCGTCTGGTTCTGACACTCGACCACTTCAAACAGAACTAAAGTGTCATCTGGTTCCGACACTCGACCTCCTCAAACAGAACTAAAGTGTCGTGACCACTTCAAACAGAACTAAAGTGTTGTCTGGTTCTGACACTCGACCACTTCAAACAGAACTAAAGTGTCATCTGGTTCCGACACTCTACCTCCTCAAACAGAACGAAAGTCCGACACTCGACCAAGTGTCATCTGGTTCCGAGACTCGACCAAGTGTCATCTGGTTCCAACACTCGACCTCCTCAAACAGAACTAAAGTGTCATCTGGTTCCAACACGTGACCTCCTCAAACAGAACTAAAGTGTCATCTGGTTCCAACACTCAACCTCCTCAAACAGAACTAAAGTGTCATCTGGTTCCAACACTCGACCTCCTCAAACAGAACTAAAGTGTCATCTGGTTCCAACACTCGACCTCCTCAACAGAACTAAAGTGTCATCTGGTTCCGATAATTTGACCTCAAACAGAACTAAAGTGTCATCTGGTTCCGACATTCGACCTATCAAGCACAACTGGCGACTCCCTGACAAGCCTCTTGATCTCCATATTCTAAATATATAGAAATTGTATGGTCCTAACTCTTATAAACCCAGTAAATGCGGGGGGGTGGTTGTCTACTCTCCGCCATAACAGAATGACCTCCCTATAATAAATTGTAATCAGAAAATGATTGATGGGTAGAAGTAGAAAAATATAAAAGATTATATAGAGACTATCTTGAAATAATGGCAATGTGATCACTTGTGGACAGGGACAATACGTGTATGAGGTGGGGGGTCTAACCACAAGCCCAGATCGGAGTAATGCAGATCATTTTAATGCAATGTTGATCACATGTTTGCATAATGCTGATTCTACAATGTTCTTTAGGAACAGATGGTGGTTCAAGGAACTACATTTCGTTCTAAGCTTTGTATATAGCAGGTTTGTTCAGGAGGAAGTGATTTGATTTTGGGGGTATGGGTAATGGAGTGAGCCCAGCGCGGGTGTTTATATCTCTCGGAGAGCTATTCTCTAGTTTTCCATGTTTCAGTACCAGAACCCGACATTCTCTAGTTTTCCATGTTTCAGCACAAGAGCCCGGACATTCTCTAGTTTACCATGTTTCAGTACAAGAACCCGGACATTCTCTAGTTTACCATGTTTCAGTACAAGAGCCCGGACGTTCTCTAGTTTTCCATGTTTAAATACAGGAACCCGGACATTCTCTAGTTTACCATGTTTAAATACAGGAACCCGGACATTCTCTAGCTTACCATGTTTAAATACAGGAACCTGGACATTCTCTAGTTTACCATGTTTCAGTACAAGAGCCTGGACATTCTCTAGTTTACCATGTTTCAGTACAAGAACCTGGACATTTTCTAGTTTACCATGTTTCAGTACAAGAACCCGGACATTCTCTAGTTTACCATGTTTCAGTACAAGAACCCGGACATTCTCTAGTTTTCCATGTTTCAGTACAAGAACCCGGACATTCTCTAGTTTTCCATGTTTCAGTACAAGAACCCGGACATTCTCTAGTTTTCCATGTTTCAGTACAAGAACCCGGACATTCTCTAGTTTACCATGTTTCAGTACAAGAAACCGGACATTCTCTAGTTTACCATGTTTCAGTACAAGAACCCAGACATTCTCTAGTTTACCATGTTTCAGTACAAGAACCTGGACATTCTCTAGTTTTCCATGTTTCAGTACAAGAACCTGGACATTCTCTAGTTTTCCATGTTTCAGTACAAGAACCCGACATTCTCTAGTTTTCCATGTTTCAGTACAAGAACCCGGACATTCTCTAGTTTACCATGTTTCAGTACAAGAACCCGGACATTCTCTAGTTTACCATGTTTCAGTACAAGAACCCGGACATTCTCTAGTTTTCCATGTTTCAGTACAAGAACCCGGACATTCTCTAGTTTTCCATGTTTCAGTACAAGAACCCGACATTCTCTAGTTTTCCATGTTTCAGTACAAGAACCCAGACATTCTCTAGTTTTCCATGTTTCAGTACAAGAACCCAGACATTCTCTAGTTTACCATGTTTCAGTACAAGAACCCGGACATTCTCTAGTTTTCCATGTTTCAGTACAAGAACCCAGACATTCTCTAGTTTACCATGTTTCAGTACAAGAACCCGGACATTCTCTAGTTTTCCATGTTTCAGTACAAGAAACCAGACATTCTCTAATTTACCATGTTTCAGTACAAGAACCCGGACATTCTCTAATTTACCATGTTTCAGTACAAGAACCCGGACATTCTCTAATTTACCATGTTTCAGTACAAGAACCCGGACATTGCAAAGCGAGATGTTCTCAGTGTGTTCCTGCAATTCAATGATTTGAGACCAAAATTAGAAGACTTTGGTAAGTGTTTCACAGACAACCCATAGTTGCCAATCTGTAATAAGATTAAAGTAATTTAATTATTTACGCCCAGTAAGCTCAGGGTTCATTCTAGGTCAGAATTTTGGGATAAGTGAGAAAGCGTGTGATCGCTTCCTTAAATGGTGTTCTTTAATATACTTATGCAAAATAGGGTTAAAATGCACAGTACAACCATTAAATACAACATTTGAATAGAAGGAGTGCTTTATAATGGGCCAGTGTATCTTACTAGACAAATTTTGTTTGAAAATCGTAAAAACCAAAAAATATTTTTTTTTTAGGGAGAAGTGGGGCCCCCCAGAGGGCGAAGTCAGGGTCCCTAGGGCAACAATTTCGCCCACATCACCCTCTAAACTGATCCCTGATTAGCTATTAATGCATGTACATTGTATAACCTATTTTAAGATTGTAGGTACAACCTTTGTTAGGCATTCACATACGTGCAGGGTTGGCAAGTTTTTTACACAGACGTTATTTACACCGTTAATTAACGTCATGTAAAAAACAGATTTTTTACAGTATTTTACGGACAGTCTCGTAAAAAAATAAAGTTTAGAAATAAATATGATATTACTTCAAAAATTACTCAAGATATCATCATATTATTTATATATTTGATATATTCAAACTTTCAATCATTGTATTAGGTGAAGCCACAAAGTAAAGTCTCATTAAGCTGATCTCCACCTTCATGTGACATGTTTATGTAGCAGTCATAACTAAATGTCAAGTGAAGTGAAATACACAATTACCAGCAGACAGCTCTCTCATTAACCTGCATGTGACATGTTTTTCATTACAAACAATGTGTGATGTACATGTATGTGTGATTGGCTGTATGATAGTGCATAATGTTTGAATGAGGCGAGTGCATGACAAGATTTTACACACACTCCCAGTCTGATTCATATTACATCTAGTTTTTTTATGTTTTTTACGTCATTTACAGTTTTTTACAGTTAATAACAGGTTTTTACAATGCTACGTAAAAAATAGGTTTTTTACGGTAAAAAACCCAACCCTGCATACGTGTAATCTAAGATTGTAGGATCAACCTCTGTTAGGCAGTCACATACGTGTAATCTAAGATTGTAGGTACAACCTCTGTTAGGCAGTCACATACGTGTAATCTAAGATTGCATTATATTTACGTTTCCAATTTCGAGACAAATTTTTAATGTAACAGTAGTGATATGATGGGCAATCGGTTCCAAAATCATATCGGTTGTAATTGGTTAACCATAACTGATTAGATGTCGATTATAATAGGATAGTAATAGTTGTAAATATGTATGACTATATGTATTAGTACTAATATGTGTGTGTTTTACGTTTATTTATCGTCGCTACCGGTTGCCCATATGAGCGACGCCTCCTGAAGAGATTAGTCATTTTAGATTTTTGGAGGATAGTGCAATGATACAGACAGAGACCCATTCCAGAGTCTCCTCTGGTTCTTTTACATGCACAGTATAAAGCACCGGCACAAGACCTCGGTTTAACATCCCATTTGAAGGACTGTTAATTTTATTAGGGTTAGACGGGGGAAACTGGACATACATGTTCATTATCTGAATAATCTCGGGTTTAAAAACACCTAACAAATCAGCTTTTCTTTAATATTTGATTTAACAACAGCGAAAACTAATGTGCTTAAGTTTATATTTCACTTCTGAGTCCATTTTTGACATTCCGGAAGGAGACTATTTTACTCCAAAGGAAAGAATTCGGCCAACAGAAATTAAAATACCGGTAAAATAAAAATTTCTGCAAGTGATCGATCACCGTTAATGGGGTTTTCCGATAATTTTTTCGATTATAAACACTAATCCACCCACCACTTTGTAAGATGAGACCTGTGTTGTAGAAATCTAAGATGGTGTGTATCCTTAACATTGAAAGGAGAGACACTGTGGATCTATGGGTCTTGCCTTAGTTCACTACCGACATGGTTCTGATGGGGCTTGGACTCTCAACCTCTTCTACTAGTCAGACACCGTATCCATTACTGAGACTAAACCTCACGCCAGGCTATCCACCGAATCTCCAAAAAATAGAGCATTTATTAAACAAAACATGATAATGTAATAAATAAATGGTATATAATTATACATAATACATGTACAGTGGAACCTCTCTAAACCGGACAACTTCGGGACTGGCTCAAAAGTCCGCTTTACAGAGGTTTCCGGTTTTCAGAGGTGTTTTATTGATGTGTTTTCAAAACTGCATATAACCTTTATAAAGTACATATGCCTTTATAGATTATACTGTATTATTGCAGAAATATTTTTGAAAAACAGTTCTTTAAATATTATTTTGTAAAACAAATTGTCAAAAGTTGCGAAAATCATAATTATCTTGTGTGACTGGATTATATTGTGCTTTCACAGGTGATCAAACGGTTGCATCAAACAATAAATTACGAGATTCACAAAATCCTTTATTCGTTATCAAACAAGATTTATAATTGCCTATAGGATAGTAATCTACACGTGATTATAACATAATCTCCCAGTTAGCCGACAAATTAACTGTACATGAGTGCTAATTGCAGTAGTCATCAATCAGCCTGACATCTTATAATCTTGCGCGATTATCACACGTTCATAGATCAAACGCGCAAACGAGATTGGAAAGTGTCAGCAGCGTGTCAATTTATGACGGAATACACAAACAAATTCAACACTTTTTAGTTTATTGATGAAGACCTATGTCGCCTAAAAGTTGTTCCGGTTTTGGGAGGTGAAATTACATCAAGCTGTACCCAAATTATGCAAATTTTTCATCCGGTTTCCGGATTTGAGAGGTTCCGGTTTTCAGAGTGATTTTATGTAAGAAATAAAGAAGAAACAATTCGGGACTTTCAAAAAACGTCCGGTTTTGGGAGTATTCCGATTTAGAGAGGGTCCGGTTTTGGGAGGTTCCACTGTATATACGTTGTTGGCATCTTACCAATTGTTGGTGACATTAACTCTATCAACACCAAGTAACTGACATGGACTGGTCCATGATATTCTTAGACCAATAAATGAATAAGAAAATTACATTCGGACCAGTTCATTTATCAAGATGGGTAATTTTGTCTAAAATTAGTAATACTACTTGCAAAAGTGCAGATCCTGATGAGACGGCTCGTCACGAGCCGGCTCATCTGGATCTACACTTTTTGTAAGCCTATATAGAGGTCTGTGGTGTTTGAAAGGGTTAAGTACATTGATGTACACAGTTGTTTGAAAAACAGTTGTTGAATGACTAGCTATTGACCGTTTATTGTTTTATTTCAGTATTTAACGATGGTACAAGAAAGTCACTTCTCCAGTTGGATGGAACAATACCTGTCAATTACAAGGGTAAAGTGGCATTATATTATGACGTCACAGTAATAACATACGATGGTAACATACATCTCAGATTCTGCACAGGAACTTGACATTGTATCTATAAGGTACCAAACTCCATGTTTTAGGCACCCAGAACCCTGTATCTATATCATAGGACACCCCTATATAAACTAGCGTATATACATAGAGGGGGTCCTATGATATAGGTACAGGGTTCAGATATAGGTACAGGGTTCTGGGTGTCTAAACATGGTACATGCCTTGTGGATACAATCTCAAGTTCCTGTGGATTCTGTAAGGAAACATACTATGTGAATTCTGTAGAAAGCGTAAGAAAATAAATGCAGTTTCTCAAGATATAGAAGCATGCATACCTGGCCACACATCTATGTTTGTGCTTACCTGGCCACACATCTTATGTTTGTGCATACCTGGCCGCACATCTATGTTTGTGCATACCTGGCCACACATCTATGTTTGTGCATACCTGGCCGCACATCTATGTTTGTGCATACCTGGCCACACATCTATGTTTGTGCATACCTGGCCACACATCTATGTTTGTGCATACCTGGCCACACATCTATGTTTGTGCATACCTGGCCACACATCTATGTTTGTGCATACCTGGCCATACATCTATGTTTGTGCATACCTGGCCACACATCTATGTTTGTGCATACCTGGCCACACATCTATGTTTGTGCATACCTGGCCACACATCTATGTTTGTGCATACCTGGCCACACATCTATGTTTGTGCATACCTGACCACACATCTATGTTTGTGCATACCTGACCACACATCTATGTTTGTGCATACCTGACCACACATCTATGTTTTGTGCCGAGTGTGGCCTACAATGGAGTAACTTGTAAAACATCGTAGAGTCCATCATTTAAGCAGATCGCCAGACGACATACCTACATTTGTACATGTCCATCAGGTGTTGGTCCTGTCTACGATCCAGACGACACGCCTACATTTATACATGTCCATCAGGTGTTAATCCTGCCTCTGATCCAGACGACACGCCTACATTTGTACATGTCCATCAGGTGTTAATCCTGCCTACGATCCAAACGACATGCCTACATCTGTACATGTCCATCAGGTGTTAATCCTGCCTCCAATCCAGACGACACGCCTACATCTGTACATGTCCATCAGGTGTTGGTCCTGCCTACGATCCAGACGACATGCCTACATTTGTACATGTCCATCAGGTGTTGGTCCTGCCTCCGATCCAGACGACACGCCTACATTTGTACATGTCCATCAGGTGTTGGTCCTGCCTACGCTCCAGACGACACGCCTACATTTGTACATGTCCATCAGGTGTTAATCCTGCCTCCAATCCAGACGACACGCCTACATCTGTACATGTCCATCAGGTGTTGGTCCTGCCTCCGATCCAGACGACACGCCTACATTTGTACATGTCCATCAGGTGTTGGATCCGCATCCAATCCAGATGACACGCCTACATTTGTACATGCCCATCAGGTGTTGGTCCCGCCTCCAATCCAGACGACATGCCTACATTTGTACATGTCCATCAGGTGTTGGATCCGCATCCAATCTAGACGACACGCCTACATTTGTACATGCCCATCAGGTGTTGGTCCCGCCTACGATCCAGACGACTTCACTTGAACAGATTGCAAAATGGTACAGACACCTGAGGGGAATGTCTCCTAGCAACACAGCCTATAAGCCAGTGATACCCTGCCCACTGAAAACGACTGTAAATTGACATCTACGTTCCAAAAGTAAAATTTTCTGCAAACCTTGCTGTACAATCTGCAAACCTTGTTGTACAATCTGCAACCTTGCTGTACAATCTGCAAACCTTGCTGTCTTGCTGTACAATCTGCAAATCTTGTACAATCTGCAAACCTTGCTGTACAACCTGCAGACCTTGCTGTACAATCTGCAGACCTTGCTGTACAATCTGCAGACCATGCTGATTGTATTTGCAAACCTTGCTGTCTTGCTGTACAATCTGCAAACCTTGCTGTACAATCTGCAGACCTTGCTGTACAATCTGCAGACCATGCTGTACAATCTGCAGACCTTGCTGTACAATCTGCAGACCTTGCTATACAATCTGCAGACCTTGCTGTACAATATGCAGACCTTGCTGTACAATCTGCAGACCATGCTGTACAATCTGCAGACCTTGCTGTACAATCTGCAGACCTTGCTGTACAATATGCAGACCTTGCTGTACAATCTGCAGACCTTGCTGTACAATCTCTACAAACCTTGCTGTACAATCTCTGCAGACCTTGCTGTACAATATGCAGACCATGCTGTACAATATGCAGACCTTGCTGAACAATCTCTGCAAACTTGCTGAACAATCTCTGCAAACTTGCTGAACAATTTATTTGAGCTCAATTACAAAAACAAGCTCTTACAACTCTCGAGACCTCATTCCTGATGGAATCCATCGCTACAAGGGAGAGAGAAAAGGCATGTGGAATTCACATGCTTTGTCTAAGGGCTTGATCGTTACGGTTCCAGCGGGGCACATACATCAGGCCTTTTGCACCTGAAGCGAATGCACTACCACTGCGCTATCAAAAATTCCACCCTTTAATTGATTTCTAGTAAATCGTCCATTCTAGAGGGCGACATGGGCAAAATACTTAAAATTTAAAGGCTGCATGCTGATCAGGATCTATGTTGTTCGCTACATAGCCAAGTGTCTTAGCAAGATCATCTGAATAGCAAACAGCATAGAGTCTGATCAGACGGCATGTTCCGTGGCGGTTGATCTGGCTCTATGTTCTTTGCAAATACTGTTTGTACGGTATCTAGAATGAAATGGGTTAAATATTGTATGTAATGGTCATTTTAACCCTATTTAGTTGAATTTATTAAATAACACCATTTAAGGACACAATCACGCGCTTTCTCATCTCTCCCAAACATTCTGGCCTAGACTGAGCCCTTCATTTGCAGCTTAGCTGTTATTCTATGTTTCCACCTGAAGAAACAAAAAAAATGGATAATGGAGACGTTATGTGTGCTATACTAACTTCAGTTATACTGGCTGACTACATGAATGTACATTTTGTTTGTGCAGGTTCCATCTACAATATTCCAATCTGTATTTGGTTGATGGATACCCACCCATACAATCCTCCGATGGTATATGTCCAACCAACATCTACTATGCAGATCAAATCTGGCAGAAATGTGGATATGAATGGGAAGATAGACCTACCGTATCTTAGGGAATGGAAATATGTAAGTTATATAGACCCACCCTCCCTACCAAACTGTATTAGAAAGTTTGTTCTTAGTTTGTTTATACACAATGTTCATTTTCAATTTTCTGGATGGCTACCCATTGCTGGTAGTCCTCATGGATCTAGAGGGTGATGTGGGCCAAATACTCGAGCTAGGGACCCAGACTTCGCCCTCTGGAGGCCTCTCTTTTCCCTAAAAAAACTGGCCCATTATAAAGCACTCGTATTCAAATGTTGTATTTAATGGTCATATTGTGCATTTTAATCATATTTTGTTGACATTTATTATATAACACCATTTAAGGACGCGATCTCACGTTTTCCCAAATATTCTGACCTAGAATGCACCCTGTAGTCGTATATTGGTGTACGATAATCGATGTTGGAAGATATATTATGTTTAATTTAAATGAATCTACAAGCTTTAGGGGGCTGAGTGGTTACGGTCATTTACTACAAACCATAAATCCCTGTATGTTCAAATCTCATTGATAATGTTGAATTCTTTCGTGCGAAGGAGCTGTCCAGCTTGTTTGTGGAAGGTCGATGGTAGGCTAATAACTCATCTAATATCATTATTTGAAGCTTTCCAATGAAAGATAGAAATATATCTGTGAAATAAAATGTTTTATTCCACTTTTTGTGTGAAATAAAATGTATTATTCCACTTTTTGTGTGAAATAAAATGTACTATTCCACTGGTGAAATAAAATGTATTATTCCACTGGTTGAAATAAAATGTATTATATAAAATGTATTATTCCACTGGTGAAATAAAATGTATTATATGAAATGTATTATTCCACTGGTGAAATAAAATGTATTATTCCACTTTTTGTGTGAAATAAAATGTACTATTCCACTGGTGAAATAAAATGTATTATTCCACTTTTTGTGTGAAATAAAATGTACTATTCCACTGGTGAAATAAAATGTATTATTCCACTGGTTGAAATAAAATGTATTATATAAAATGTATTATTCCACTGGTGAAATAAAATGTATTATATGAAATGTATTATTCTACTGGTGAAATAAAATGTATTATTCCACTTTTTGTGTGAAATAAAATGTACTATTCCACTGGTGAAATAAAATGTATTATTCCACTGGTTGAAATAAAATGTATTATATAAAATGTATTATTCCACTGGTGAAATAAAATGTATTATATAAAATGTATTATTCCACTGGTGAAATAAAATGTATTATATAAAATGTATTATATAAAATGTATTATTCCACTGGTGAAATAAAATGTATTATATAAAATGTATTATATAAAATGTATTATTCCACTGGTGAAATAAAATGTATTATATAAAATGTATTATATAAAATGTATTATTCCACTGGTGAAATAAAATGTATTATATAAAATGTATTATTCCACTGGTGAAATAAAATGTATTATATAAAATGTATTATTCCACTGGTGAAATAAAATGTATTATTCCACTGGTGAAATAAAATGTATTATATAAAATGTATTATTCCACTGGTGAAATAAAATGTATTATATAAAATGTATTATTCCACTGGTGAAATAAAATGTATTATATAAAATGTATTATTCCACTGGTGAAATAAAATGTATTATATGAAATGTATTATTCCACTGGTGAAATAAAATGTATTATTCCACTTTTTGTGTGAAATAAAATGTACTATTCCACTGGTGAAATAAAATGTATTATTCCACTTTTTGTGTGAAATAAAATGTACTATTCCACTGGTGAAATAAAATGTATTATTCCACTGGTTGAAATAAAATGTATTATATAAAATGTATTATTCCACTGGTGAAATAAAATGTATTATATGAAATGTATTATTCTACTGGTGAAATAAAATGTATTATTCCACTTTTTGTGTGAAATAAAATGTACTATTCCACTGGTGAAATAAAATGTATTATTCCACTGGTTGAAATAAAATGTATTATATAAAATGTATTATTCCACTGGTGAAATAAAATGTATTATATAAAATGTATTATTCCACTGGTGAAATAAAATGTATTATATAAAATGTATTATATAAAATGTATTATTCCACTGGTGAAATAAAATGTATTATATAAAATGTATTATTCCACTGGTGAAATAAAATGTATTATATAAAATGTATTATTCCACTGGTGAAATAAATGTATTATTCCACTGGTTGAAATAAATGTATTATATAAAATGTATTATTCCACTGGTGAAATAAAATGTATTATATAAAATGTATTATTCCACTGGTGAAATAAAATGTATTATATAAATGTATTATATAAAATGTATTATATAAAATGTATTATATAAAATGTATTATATAAAATGTATTATATAAAATGTATTATTCCACTGGTGAAATAAAATGTATTATTCCACTGGTGAAATAAAATGTATTATATAAAATGTATTATTCCACTGGTGAAATAAAATGTATTATATAAATTGTATTATATAAAATGTATTATATAAAATGTATTATTCCACTGGTGAAATAAAATGTATTATATAAAATGTATTATTCCACTGGTGAAATAAAATGTATTATATAAAATGTATTATTCCACTGGTGAAATAAAATGTATTATATAAAATGTATTATATAAAATGTATTATATAAAATGTATTATTCCACTGGTGAAATAAAATGTATTATATAAAATGTATTATATAAAATGTATTATTCCACTGGTGAAATAAAATGTATTATATAAAATGTATTATATACTGAGTCAAAAAAGAAACGATACCAAACTAAAAATGACGTAAAACGGATAAAACCATAGAAAGGTTTAATATATTATTACGTATCAGTACCGGGTATCTTATTGCAATGTCAGCCAACCATAAACACAGGTAAATAAACACCCGATAATCCTGGAACGCCGAATTTCCGATTTGCACGTGCTCCTCAACAAAGACAACTTCCTGAACATGTACAAATCGGAAAACCGGTTTATTATACTGGTATTGCATTATCATCGAGGAAAAACACCATACATACCCATTGTTACCTCTAACAAAATGCCTAGGCTAAACCGCAATCAGAGAATGCGTGCCATTGGCATGATTGACGGCGGTTTACGTCAGCGTGACGTCGCAAATCGACTCGGGGTTACGCGGATCACGATAACACGTCTACTTCGACGTTATCGAACACATGGATCGGTGGACGACCGTCCAAGATCTGGTCGACCACGTGTGACGACGCGTGAACAGGACCGTCACATTCGGACGTCACATTTACGTGACCGGTTCCTACCTGCTACGCACACAGCTGCCGTTACTCCTGGGATGACCAACAATCGCATCAGTGCACAAACAGTCAGGAACCGGCTCGGTGAACGTGGCATTCGTGCCTATCGGCCATACGTTGGACCCATCCTGACACGACGTCACCGTGACGTACGGCGGGAATGGACAACGGAACGTGCTCGCTGGACTCGGTTACAGTGGAATTCGGTGATGTTTAGCGATGAATCGCGGTTCTGTTTGCGTCGAGCGGATGGCAGAGAGCGGGTATATCGCAGACGCGGTGAACGTTACGCCGACGCATGTGTACGTCAGGTCGATCTGTTCGGGGGCGGAAGCGTTATGGCGTGGGGCGGTATCACCTTCGGCAGTCGCACTGAACTGTTAGTGGTGGACGGGAACCTAAACGCCCAGCGGTACTGTGATGAGATCCTTGCTCCAGTTGGTGTGCCGTTCTTTAACGCCAACAGAAACGTCACACTGTTCCAACAGGACAACGCCAGGTGTCATACTGCTCGGATTTCCACCACATTATTGGAGCAGAACAATATTGAAACCCTGCCGTGGCCTGCTTTGTCACCAGACTTGTCACCCATAGAACATGTGTGTGATACGGTAGACCGCCGCGTCAGACGACGTCAGCCGGTAACGTTAAACCAACTGAGGGATGTTTTGCGTCAGGAGTGGACAAATATTGACAAGCAAGAGATTCAGACACTCTTCCGTTCGATGCGACGGCGGTGCATTGCAGTGAGAGACGCAAATGGTGCCCATACTCGGTATTGACGTCTGTGTGAAAACTCCATTAGACCCCTGTCCGACGAATTACGTCATCACGCAGCAGACAGTTTCGGAGGCTCATTATGCTTTATGTGCTCCTCTTTCAAACATGTTGGACTATCATATTATGAATTTTCAAAGACTTTTCTTAATAAATGTTGAAATTATAGACACATAAACACCAGGTATCGTTTCTTTTTTGACTCAGTATATAAAATGTATTATATAAAATGTATTATATAAAATGTATTATTCCACTGGTGAAATAAAATGTATTATATAAAATGTATTATATAAAATGTATTATTCCACTGGTGAAATAAAATGTATTATATAAAATGTATTATTATGTATCCACTGGTGAAATAAAATGTATTATATAAAATGTATTATTCCACTGGTGAAATAAAATGTATTATATAAAATGTATTATATAAAATGTATTATTCCACTGGTGAAATAAAATGTATTATATAAAATGTATTATAAAATGTATTATTCCACTGGTGAAATAAAATGTATTATATAAAATGTATTATTCCACTGGTGAAATAAAATGTATTATATAAAATGTATTATTCCACTGGTGAAATAAAATGTATTATATAAAATGTATTATATAAAATGTATTATCCACTGGTGAAATAAAATGTATTATATAAAATGTATTATAAAATGTATTATTCCACTGGTGAAATAAAATGTATTATATAAAATGTATTATTCCACTGGTGAAATAAAATGTATTATATAAAATGTATTATTCCACTGGTGAAATAAAATGTATTATATAAAATGTATTATATAAAATGTATTATTCCACTGGTGAAATAAAATGTATTATATAAAATGTATTATATAAAATGTATTATTCCACTGGTGAAATAAAATGTATTATATAAAATGTATTATATAAAATGTATTATATAAAATGTATTATATAAAATGTATTATATAAAATGTATTATTCCACTGGTGAAATAAAATGTATTATATAAAATGTATTATATAAAATGTATTATTCCACTGGTGAAATAAAATGTATTATATAAAATGTATTATATAAAATGTATTATTCCACTGGTGAAATAAAATGTATTATATAAAATGTATTATTCCACTGGTGAAATAAAATGTATTATATAAAATGTATTATTCCACTGGTGAAATAAAATGTATTATATAAAATGTATTATATAAAATGTATTATTCCACTGGTGAAATAAAATGTATTATATAAAATGTATTATATAAAATGTATTATTCCACTGGTGAAATAAAATGTATTATATAAAATGTATTATTCCACTGGTGAAATAAAATGTATTATATAAAATGTATTATATAAAATGTATTATATAAAATGTATTATATAAAATGTATTATATAAAATGTATTATTCCACTGGTGAAATAAAATGTATTATATAAAATGTATTATATAAAATGTATTATTCCACTGGTGAAATAAAATGTATTATATAAAATGTATTATATAAAATGTATTATTCCACTGGTGAAATAAAATGTATTATATAAATTGTATTATATAAAATGTATTATATAAAATGTATTATATAAAATGTATTATTCCACTGGTGAAATAAAATGTATTATATAAAATGTATTATATAAAATGTATTATATAAAATGTATTATTCCACTGGTGAAATAAAATGTATTATATAAAATGTATTATATAAAATGTATTATTCCACTGGTGAAATAAAATGTATTATATAAATGTATTATATAAAATGTATTATATAAAATGTATTATATAAAATGTATTATTCCACTGGTGAAATAAAATGTATTATATAAAATGTATTATATAAAATGTATTATTCCACTGGTGAAATAAAATGTATTATATAAAATGTATTATTCCAGGTGAATAAAATGTATTATATATATATAAAATGTATTATATAAAATGTATTATTCCACTGGTGAAATAAAATGTATTATATAAAATGTATTATTCCACTGGTGAAATAAAATGTATTATATAAAATGTATTATTCCACTGGTGAAATAAAATGTATTATATAAAATGTATTATATAAAATGTATTATCCACTGGTGAAATAAAATGTATTATATAAATGTATTATTCCACTGGTGAAATAAAATGTATTATATAAAATGTATTATATAAAATGTATTATTCCACTGGTGAAATAAAATGTATTATATAAAATGTATTATTCCACTGGTGAAATAAAATGTATTATATAAAATGTATTATTCCACTGGTGAAATAAAATGTATTATATAAAATGTATTATATAAAATGTATTATTCCACTGGTGAAATAAAATGTATTATATAAAATGTATTATTATGGTGAAATGTAATGTTATATAAAATGTATTATATAAAATGTATTATTCCACTTGTGAAATAAAATGTATTATATAAAATGTATTATTTGGTGTTGTTTTTGTTTTTTGTTTTGTTTTTTGGTGTTGTTTTATAAAATGTATTATTCCACTGGTGAAATAAAATGTATATATAAAATGTATTATATAAAATGTATTATTCCACTGGTGAAATAAATGTATTATATAAAATGTATTATTCCACTGGTGAAATAAAATGTATTTATAAAATGTTTTATATAAAAATGTATATAAAATGTATTATTCCACTGGTGAAATAAAATGTATTATATAAAATGTTATTATATAAAATGTATTAATATAAAATGTTATCCATGTTTTTGGTGAAATAAAATGTATTATATAAAATGTATTATATAAAATGTATTATATAAAATGTATTATTCCACTGGTGAAATAAAATGTATTATATAAATGTATTATATAAAATGTATTATTCCACTGGTGAAATAAAATGTATTATATAAAATGTATTATATAAAATGTATTATTCCACTGGTGAAATAAAATAAAATATTATATAAATGTATTATATAAAATGTATTATATAAAATGTATTATATAAAATGTATATATAAACTGTATTATTCCACTGGTGAAATAAAATGTATTAATAAAATGTATTATATAAAATATTATTCCACTGGTGAAATAAAATGTATTATATAAAATGTATTATATAAAATGTATTATTCCACTGGTGAAATAAAATGTATTATATAAAATGTATTATTCCACTGGTGAAATAAAATGTATTATATAAAATTTATTATATAAAATGTATTATTCCACTGGTGAAATAAAATGTATTATATAAAATGTATTATATAAAATGTATTATATTATATAAAATGTATTATATAAAATGTATTATTCCTCTTGTGAAATAAAATGTATTATATAAAATGTATTATATAAAATGTATATTCCACTGGTGAAATAAAATGTATTATAAATGTATTATATAACCTGTATTATTCCACTGGTGAATTAAAATGTTTATATAAAATGTATTATATAAAATGTATATCCACTGGTGAAATAAAATGTATTATATAAAATGTATTATTCCACGGTGAAATAAAATGTATTATATAAAATGTATTATATAAAATGTATTATTCCACTGGTGAAATAAATGTATTATATAAAATGTATTATATAAAATGTATATATAAAATGTATTATTCCACTGGTGAAAAAATGTATTATATAAAAATGTATTATATAAAATGTATTATTCCACTGGTGAATAAAATGTATTATATAAAATGTATTATATTATATAAAATGTATTATATAAAATGTATTATTCCACTTGTGAAATAAAATGTATTATATAAAATGTATTATATAAAATGTATTATTCCACTGGTGAAATAAAATGTATTATATAAAATGTATTATATAACCTGTATTATATAAAATGTATTATTCCACTGGTGAAATAAAATGTATTATATAAAATGTATTATTCCACTGGTGAAATAAAATGTATTATATAAAATGTATTATTCCACTGGTTGAAACATTATATTTCTCACTGCTTTGCACGTGTGGTACCTAGCAGTAGCTGCTGCATGTTGAAATGTTGTCAACGCAAACGTTTTAATAATTCTTTCAATGGTCATTCTGTGAAACAAACAAAGCATCCTCTTATTATTTGATAACTGCATTTGTCCAAAATGTGCACATTTTTTATATGAACATTTCATGTTTTTTAAATCAATATTTCACATTTGTAATATCAATATTTGACAACTATTCTTTCAAAATGTGAAACTGAAATATGAATTAACCCTTT
>CM026387.1:37386847-37434490 GCA_014843695.1 Archivesica marissinica
TAAAATGTATTATATAAAATGTATTATATAAAATGTATTATTCCACTGGTGAAATAAAATGTATTATATAAAATGTATTATTCCACTGGTGAAATAAAATGTATTATATAAAATGTATTATATAAAATGTATTATTCCACTGGTGAAATAAAATGTATTATATAAAATGTATTATAAAAAAACCACAAATAAAATGTATTATATAAAATGTATTATATAAAATGTATTATTCCACTGGTGAAATAAAATGTATTATATAAAATGTATTATATAAAATGTATTATTCCACTGGTGAAATAAAATGTATTATATAAAATGTATTATTCCACGGTGAAATAAAATGTATTATATAAAAATGTATTATCCACAAAAAAAAAAAAAAAAAAAAAAAAAAAACACAAAATAAATGTATTATATAAAATGTATTATTCCACTGGTAAAAAAAAAAAAAAAAATTCCACTGGTGAAATAAAATGTATTATATAAAATGTATTATTCCACTGGTGAAATAAAATGTATTATATAAAATGTATTATATAAAATGTATTATATAAAATGTATTATTCCACTGGTGAAATAAAATGTATTATATAAAATGTATTATTCCACTGGTGAAATAAAATGTATTATATAAAATGTATTATATAAAATGTATTATTCCACTGGTGAAATAAAATGTATTATATAAAATGTATTATTCCACTGGTGAAATAAAATGTATTATATAAAATGTATTATATAAAATGTATTATTCCACTGGTGAAATAAAATGTATTATATAAAATGTATTATATAAAATGTATTATTCCACTGGTGAAATAAAATGTATTATATAAAATGTATTATTCCACTGGTGAAATAAAATGTATTATATAAAATGTATTATTCCACTGGTGAAATAAAATGTATTATATAAAATGTATTATATAAAATGTATTATTCCACTGGTGAAATAAAATGTATTATATAAAATGTATTATTCCACTGGTGAAATAAAATGTATTATATAAAATGTATTATATAAAATGTATTATTCCACTGGTGAAATAAAATGTATTATATAAAATGTATTATATAAAATGATATATTATATAAAATGTATTATATAAAATGTATTATATGTATTATTCCCTGGTGAAATAAAATGTATTATATAAAATGTATTATATAAAATGTATTATATAAAATGTATTATTCCACTGGTGAAATAAAATGTATTATATAAAATATAAAATGTATTATTCCACTGGTGAAATAAAATGTATTATATAAAATGTATTATATAAAATGTATTATATAAAATGTATTATATAAAATGTATTATTCCACTGGTGAAATAAAATGTATTATATAAAATGTATTATATAAAATGTATTATTCCACTGGTGAAATAAAATGTATTATATAAAATGTATTATTCCAGGTGGAATAAAATGTATTATATAAAATGTATTATATAAAATGTATTATATAAAATGTATTATTCCACTGGTGAAATAAAATGTATTATATAAAATGTATTATTCCACTGGTGAAATAAAATGTATTATATAAAATGTATTATATAAAATGTATTATTCCACTGGTGAAATAAAATGTATTATATAAAATGTATTATTCCACTGGTGAAATAAAATGTATTATATAAAATGTATTATTCCACTGGTTGAAACATTATATTTCTCACTGCTTTGCACGTGTGGTACCTAGCAGTAGCTGCTGCATGTTGAAATGTTGTCAACGCAAACGTTTTAATAATTCTTTCAATGGTCATTCTGTGAAACAAACAAAGCATCCTCTTATTATTTGATAACTGCATTTGTCCAAAATGTGCACATTTTTTATATGAACATTTCATGTTTTTTAAATCAATATTTCACATTTGTAATATCAATATTTGACAACTATTCTTTCAAAATGTGAAACTGAAATATGAATTAACCCTTTCAACACCACAGACCTCTAAATTGGCTTACAGGATCTGCACTTTTTTCAAGTAATATAACTATTTTTAGAAAAAAAATTACCCATTTTGATAAATGAACTGATCCAAATGTAATGTTGTTATTAATTTATTGGTCTAAGAATATCATGGACCAGTTAGGTGTAGTTTTTTAAAATTCATATAGCTACCCGAGTTGTTTCGATGGAAATATTCTCCCAATGATTTGCTTGTTTATATTCGTCTGCTGGACCAGTCACGTGACAGTTGCATCAGCCTACCGATACACTCAACGGAATGCTATTGAACTATGCTTCAACTCTGTCAGCGAAATTGTCCTAGAACTATATAAATATTTTAAATACGGAAGAAAATTGAAAATACATAGGAATACACCGAGCATAGGTTCCACCACTCTATTGCTTAGAATGACATCTACTATTGCAAAGAAATTTGTCATTGCTTAACTGACTATAGTTCTCTAATTCTAGCTGGGCAAAATAAATTGGAGGAAACTTTCTTCACACCCTTTACAATAATAGTTAGGCAAAAAATACTTACGTAATTTGAAATGATGGTATCCTATTTCACATGAGTTGTTTCGTTCTTTAAACGTATCTAAATATTCCTCTAAAATTTAGGAATATTTGTACATGTAAGTGTATATGTACACTACTCATCTTTATGGCCTAGTGGTTAAGGCGTCCGCCTATGTAGTGGGATGTCGAAGGTTCATTCTGATATGGTCGGTTGGTGAGCCGCCAGCTGGTTAAATGATGGTTACCGATTGCCTACCAGCCTGGCACCTGACCTACAAGCATAGGATTCGGGAAGTACTGATGTTCTAAAAAAATAAGTCATAAATGGCTGGCCCTTTCAATAGGGGTTACAATATAATAAACAAACACTGTACTTTTTTGTAAGTGGTTAATACCTACACATCAAAACAGCGTTCTATGTCACATACATAATGGAAAGACAAATATTATTTCCTTTTTGAAAAATCACTCAATAATGATATGCAAATTACCTCCATGAAATAAAGTTGGCACAGAAAATCATACCAGCTAAACTAGCTATTCCAGCAGCTAAACTAGCTATTCCAGCTGCTAAACTAGCTATTCCAGCTGCTAACCTAGCTATTCCAGCTGCTAAACTAGCTATTCCAGCTGCTAAACTAGCTTTTCCAGCTGCTAAACTAGCTATTCCAGCAGCTAAACTAGCTATTCTAGCAGCTAAACTAGCTATTCCAGCTGCTAAACTAGCTATTCCAGCAGCTAAACTAGCTATTCCAGCTGCTAAACTAGTTATTCCTGCTATATTCCAGCTGCTAAACTAGCTATTACAGCAGCTAAACTAGCTATTCCAGCTGCTAAACTAGCTATTCCAGCTGCTAAACTAGCTATTCCAGCAGCTAAACTAGCTATTCCAGCTGCTAAACTAGCTATTCCAGCTGCTAAACTAGCTATTCCAGCAGCTAAACTAGCTATTCCAGCTGCTAAACTAGCTATTCCAGCAGCTAAACTAGCTATTCCAGCAGCTAAACTAGCTATTCCAGCTGCTAAACTAGCTATTCCTACTAAATTCCAGTTGCTAAACTAGCTATTCCTGCTAAACTAGCTATTCCAGCTGCTAACCTAGCTATTCTAGCTGCTAAACTAGCTATTCCAGCTGCTAAACTAGCTATTCCAGCTGCTAAGCTAGCTATTCCAGCTGCTAAACTAGATATTCCTGCTGCTAAACTAGCTATTCCAGCTAAACTAGCTATTCCAACTAAACTAGCTATTCCAGCGGCTAAACTAGCTACTCCAGCTGCTAAACTAGCTATTCCAGCTGCTAAACTAGCTATTCCAATGTAGAATTGTTGAAAGTTGTGCCAATGACCGCTGTTTGAACTTTAAGCATTTTGACCCTCTTGGTAAATATGTACTTGTAGTGACATCACAGTAAAGTACTTGGCGTCATAGTCGGCTCGTGTTCCATGCTCCATTGACAAGATTGACATTATAATAATATTCATGTAGAAAACACACTCTTGTTTATAATACATTTACATGTACTATTGTTTTATTTTATAATAGTTTCATGAATTTAATAGCTGATTATTACGTAAGTAAAGTAATCAATACAAGTAAAATTACATGTGATGCACATGTCAACTACGTCACAGTATTTTACTACGTTTTGAGCATGTCGCATGATTTTCATTCGTAAATAAGATTTTAATTGGGGAGCAAAGATCAACAGCCATAAAATAGACCGGATCTAGCAGTGTTTTATTACATATTTAAACACTTTTGTTCTTTAGAATTGTTCTTTCAGCCTAACTGTTGACATGCTGGTATAATTTGTTCTTTCAGCCTAACTCTTGACATGCTTGTATAATTTGTTCTTTCAGCCTAACTGTTGACATGCTGGTATAATTTGTTCTTTCAGCCTAACTGTTGACATGCTGGTATAATTTGTTCTTTCAGCCTAACTCTTGACATGCTTGTATAATTTGTTCTTTCAGCCTAACTGTTGACCTGCTGGTATGATTTGTTCTTTCAGCCTAACTATTGACATGCTGGTATAATTTGTTCTTTCAGCCTAACTCTTGACATGCTTGTATAATTTGTTCTTTCAGCCTAACTGTTGACATGCTGGTATGATTTGTTCTTTCAGCCTAACTGTTGACATGCTGGTATAATTTGTTCTTTCAGCCTAACTGTTGATATGCTTGTATAATTTGTTCTTTCAGCCTAACTGTTGACATGCTGGTATAATTTGTTCGTTCAGCCTAACTCTTGACATGCTTGTATAATTTGTTCTTTCAGCCTAACTGTTGACCTGCTGGTATGATTTGTTCTTTCAGCCTAACTGTTGACATGCTGGTATAATTTGTTCTTTCAGCCTAACTCTTGACATGCTTGTATAATTTGTTCTTTCAGCCTAACTGTTGACATGCTGGTATGATTTGTTCTTTCAGCCTAACTGTTGACATGCTGGTATAATTTGTTCTTTCAGCCTAACTGTTGATATGCTTGTATAATTTGTTCTTTCAGCCTAACTCTTGACATGCTTGTATAATTTGTTCTTTCAGTCTAACTCTTGACATGCTTGTATAATTTGTTCTTTCAGCCTAACTCTGATCTGGTAGGCATGATTCAAATTATAACTATTGTGTTTGGTGAGGAACCCCCAGTTTACTCTAGGATGCATGCACAGCCGCCACAACAACAGCCACCACAAACACAACCAATGAGATACCCAAACCAGACACCATACCCTACTGCAGGAGGTCAGTTGTGTAGCCATTTAATATTGTGAAATATTCTACATTGTTTAGTTTAATACAAATTTATTTTAGCCCGATTGCGAAACATGTTTTTACAACATTAGACTGAAATGTTCTTTTTATTTTAAGGCTAAGAAGTGTTTTTATGATGCAACCATGTGCCAGGGTTCACTCTGTCTGAATGTTTGTCTGCGCCACTTCTGTCGCCAATTAAAAAAACTTGGAGCCAACTAAGAGCCATATAGTTCACAAATAAACCAATAGTGCCAATATTTGTTTATTGTCGCAAATGGCGCCATTGGCGACCGACAGCGGGAACCCTGATGTACTAAGTGGCGCGAGAATGTCGTGTTTAGATGACATCATGAATGACGTCACTAACAGTTTGAGTCTGAAAGTGTATCGAGTTGACAACATTTCAGTATGAAGATAAAGAAGCACTGCATTGAGAAATAAAATGTGTTATTCCACTGATATCATATTTCACTGATATCATATTTCACTGATATTCACTGATATCATATTTCACTGATATTCACTGATATCATATTTCACTGATATCATATTTCATTGATATCATATTCCACTGATATCATATTCCACTGATATCATATTCCACTGATATCATATTTCACTGATATTATATTTCACTGATATATTCCATGGAAAGCATAAAATCAATTTATATTCATCATATCATCCTTGTTGCAGTTAACGATATCCATCTATCTTGTTTAGAAGTCCCAAGTTTCCACATCGCCTCCAAAGCAGAATGAAATCACCATTTTGCGAAGTTTTCTGCGATTTTTATCGTTATATGTTAAGAAATATATAACTATATATTTGAACAGGTAGTTCCTTTCCTATGCCAATGCCAGGTGTGACTGGAGCGCAGAGCCCCCCATCGTATCCCTCAAATTCACCATACCCTGCTGCTGGCAGTGGGTACCCACAGACTAACAGCTACCCGGGACAGTATACTGGTAAATAATGATGGTAGTTTAACACAGTTGTCACACAATGCATGTTGTAAACTCCTCCAGTTCTATACATTTATGATAGTCTTATGAAGTGTAGAATTTATTTATTCTTATGAAGTGTAGACTTTATTTATTTTCCAAAACATTCGCAAATGCTTTAACAATTTATATTAATCGCTATCATTGGCGATTATGAAAACGTATATGAGGTCATTATTACGGAAGGAAACTGGAGTACCCAGAGCACACTTTGTGACCGCCGTAACATCCTACATACTCCGAGGATCGAACCCTTGTTGCATTGGTGAGTTGCAAGCATGCTAACCACTGCGTTAGTCGGACAGCCAAATGATCGACTTGCCTACATTGATTGTAGCATGCATTGTGCCATATTCTAAGCTCGTGTTGTGGATAATATCTGATAGTTTCTATGTTCCACGTAGATCAGTTCTCTCTATTAACCCTTCAACACCACATACCATTACAAAAAGTGTAGATCCAGATGAGCCAGCTCGTGACAAGCCATCTCATCAGGATCTGCACTTTTTGCCAGTAATATTATTATTGTTAGACACAATTACCCATTTTGATAAATGAACTGGTCCGAATGTAATTTTCTTATTAATTTATTTGTCTAAAAATATCATGCACCAGTCCATGTCAGTTACTTGGTGTTGAATGCACCAGTCCATGTCAGTTACTTGGTGTTGAATGCACCAGTCCATGTCAGTTACTTGGTGTTGAATAAGTTAACTCTTCACTCCACATGAATGCCATACAACACCCTTTCCACTTGCCCCTTTCCACTTCCCCCTTTCCAGGTCCGCCGCCGTGGTCAAGTGGTTATGGTCGCTGACCTGTATACCACTGTAATCTATCACACTGATAGTCACGGGTTCGAGCCCCGCTCAGACCGTGTCTCATTTATATGAAAAAGTTGGCAGTTTCTTACGGAGGTTGGTGCACCCAAGTACTGGTTAACTGCTGGAGCCTGCCCAGGAAAGGTGTTGTTAGGTAAACTGCCCGCCGGCGAAATAGCCCAAAATGGTGCTGATGCAGGCGTTAAACCCGATATATAACATAACATAACTTCCCCTTTCCACTTCCCCTTTTCCAATTCCACCTTTCCAATTCCCCCTTTCCACTTCCATATTTTCACGTCCCTATTTCACTTCCCTCTTTCCACTTCTCCCTTTCCACCTCCCCTTTCCACTTCCCCTTTCCAATTCCCCCTTTCCAATTCCCCCTTTCCACTTCCCTCTTTCCACTTACATCTTTCCACTTCCCCACTCCCCATTTCCATTTCCACTTCCACATTTTCACTCCCCATTTCCACTTCCATCTTTCTACTTCCATCTTTCCACTTCCCATTTTCCTCTCCCCATTTCCACTTCCCTTTCCACTTCCCTCTTTTCACTTACCCCTTTTCACTTACCCCTTTTCACTTACCCCTTTCCACTTACCCCTTTCCACTAACCCCTTTCCACTTCCCTCTTTCCACTTCCCCCTTTCCACTCCCATCTAGTCCCATAGATACTGATTATTTAGTATGTAATGCAGTGTGCTTATCAGCAGTATTGAGATAGAATCAGTAATGAGAGACATCTCTAATTTTCTATTACCTCCCTTGGCAGATAAAGTCTGATTTATTCCAAAATGTGAATACGTCCTTTTAGTTAGTATCCTTTGTTTTTAGTGTTGTTCCCTAACCAGATGTTGCGGTATGATAAATGTGATTTTATCAAAATCGTTTTAATTAACTGATAACTTTCTTTTACAAATAAATACCCATTGTATATACTGTATGAGATCTGTCGAGATATAGTAATTTAATAATCACAAGAAACGATAGTAGAATAAAAATGTTAGCATGTTGTGCAAAGGAAACAACGATAAAAACAGAGGAAAACACTTAATAGGACCTATCTACTAATGTGTGTGAGGTGCCTTGCTCAATGAAACTACATACGTGGCCTGACCTAGTGTCGAACCCGGGACCGTTCGATTCCAAATCCGACGCTCTACCACTGGACCATGTTGTATATCTGGTATGTTGTATATCTGGTATGTTGTATATCTGGTATGATGTATATCCGGTATGTTGTATATCCGGTATGTTGTATATCCGGTATGTTGTATATCCGGTATGTTGTATATCCGGTATGTTGTATATCCGGTATGTTGTATATCTGGTATGATGTATATCCGGTATGTTGTATATCCGGTATGTTGTATATCCGGTATGTTGTATATCCGGTATGTTGTATATCCGGTATGATGTATATCCAGTATGTTGTATATCCGGTATTTTGTATATCCGGTATGTTGTATATCTGGTATGTTGTATATCTGGTATGTTGTATATCCGGTATGATGTATATCCGTTATGTTGTATATCTGGTATGTTGTATATCCGGTATGATGTATATCCGGTAAGATGTATGCCTTGATTGTAAGAAAAACAACAATTTTTGTTTCTGCCTTGCAGGATATCAACAACCACCAGCTAGCGGCTACCAGGGTTATCCGACTCCGTACCCGGCTGCCACAACAGCCTCCCCTAGTTACCCAGCGGGTTCCCCGTATCCACCACAGTACAGTCAGGCACAGACGACAACACCAGCCACCAACTACCAGACTACATCCACATGTAAGCAGATGAACTGTCTCGATACAATATTCCAATGTGTGTTGTGCATCCATGGGGCAGTCTCTAATACCGTTTATTGGTAATCATACTTGTGGTCCGCATTCTTGCAAGTGAGGGAGTTATCCAGTTGGCTTGCAGTAGGTTGATGGTTTTATCTGGGTACCTGCTTGCGTATGAAACAATGCTCAGAGACACAGCTTTCCTCCGTAACGGTCAAACAAAGAATAAGTACGGTCAGCATATCCTTGTTGTTCCCAGTTATCCTCTATAATCTCAAGCTTTTGTATGGAATGAGTTTTTATCAACAACAATGATGTTTATTTACACCAGCTGTTTGTGTCCACCTCCGTGGCCGAGTGGTTACGGTCGCTGACTTGTATACCACTGTAACCTATCATCACTGATGGTGACGGGTTCGAGCCTCGCTCAGACCGTGTCTCATTTATATGAAAAAGTTAGCAGTTTCTTACGGAGGTTGGTGCACCCAAGTACTGGTTAACCGCTGGAGCCTGCCCAGGAAAGGTGTTGTTAGGTAAACTGCTCGCCGGCGATATAGCCCAAAATGGTGCTGATGCAGGTTTAAAAACCCGAAATATAACATAATAATAACATAATTTGTATGGAATGGGATAAGACTATATGATACCTATTGGTGAAAGGGTTACCAAATAAAGTGGGAAAAACCTCTAGCTGCTGGGTGTAGGCAACTATGTCCCCCCCCCCCCAAAAAAAAGTCATTGGAGTTTTTAGATGAAAAAGGGGCATTACTGTATATATAGGTATTTGTTTGTTTCAGACTATGATTGATCATTAGCACATTTGATGTTCATTGATCGTTCAATTAGACAAACAACTTTAATTTTATTTTTATTGTAGGCTTTAAAAATTGTGACACAATACTGATGCTAGGAAAGAGGTAACCATACAAGCAGGTTGCTTTCTCCTCAATCCTACATGTATGTACATAGGAAAGAGGTAACCATATAAGCAAGTTGCTTTCTCCTCAATCCTACATGTATGTACATAGGAAAGAGGTAACCATATAAGCAAGTTGCTTTCTCCTCAATCCTACATGTATGTACATAGGAAAGAGGTAACCATATAAGCAAGTTGCTTTCTCCTCAATCCTACATGTATGTACATAGGAAAGAGGTAACCATATAAGCAAGTTGCTTTCTCCTCAATCCTACATGTATGTACATAGGAAAGAGGTAACCATATAAGCAGGTTGCTTTCTCCTCAATCCTACATGTATGTACATAGGAAAGAGGTAACCATATAAGCAAGTTGCTTTCTCCTCAATCCTACATGTATGTACATAGGAAAGAGGTAACCATATAAGCAGGTTGCTTTCTCCTCAATCCTACATGTATGTACATAGGAAAGAGGTACCATATAAGCAAGTTGCTTTCTCCTCAATCCTACATGTATTTTCTTATTGTGATCATTATACTATGTATATTCATTGAAATAAAATATTGTTTAAGCTAATACTGATGCTACCAAGCTATTATTGATGCTTGTTTGACACAATACTGATGCTACCAAGCTATTATTGATGCTTGTTTGACACAATACTGATGCTACCAAGCTATTATTGATGCTTGTTTGACACAATACTGATGCTACCAAGCTATTATTGATGCTTGTTTGACACAATACTGATGCTACCAAGCTATTATTGATGCTTGTTTGACACAATACTGATGCTACCAAGCTATTATTGATGCTTGTTTGACACAATACTGATGCTACCAAGCTATTATTGATGCTTGTTTGACACAATACTGATGCTACCAAGCTATTATTGATGCTTGGTTGACACAATACTGATGCTACCAAGCTATTATTGATGCTTGGTTGACACAATACTGATGCTACCAAGCTATTATTGATGCTTGTTTGACACAATACTGATGCTACCAAGCTATTATTGATGCTTGTTTGACACAATACTGATGCTACCAAGCTATTATTGATGCTTGTTTGACACAATACTGATGCTACCAAGCTATTATTGATGCTTGGTTGACACAATACTGATGCTACCAAGCTATTATTGATGCTTGTTTGACACAATACTGATGCTACCAAGCTATTATTGATGCTTGTTTGACACAATACTGATGCTACCAAGCTATTATTGATGCTTGCTTGACCAGTCTGCTTGGAATATGTTTCTGGCAAATTGAGTCAGAGTACAAATTCATTCTTCTTTTTATCCCCCGCTGTAATTTCGGTCAGGGATATCGAATTTGCGTCGTCCATGTGTTCGTCTGTGTATCTGGAGCCGGTTCTCTGTAACCAATGGGGAGAATTTTTTGAAACTTAAAAATAAATACCGGGTATGTAACACCATAGTATTGTGGAGCAAGTGCACGTTTCACTGGCCCAGTAACACCAGAGTATTGTGGAGCAAGTGCACGTTTCACTGGCCCAGTAACACCATAGTATTGTGGAGCAAGTGCACGTTTCACTGGCCCAGTAACACCATAGTATTGTGGAGCAAGTGCACGTTTCACTGGCCCAGTAACACCATAGTATTGTGGAGCAAGTGCACGTTTCACTGGCCCAGTAACACCATAGTATTGTGGAGCAAGTGCACGTTTCACTGGCCCAGTAACACCATAGTATTGTGGAGCAAGTGCACGTTTCACTGGCCCAGTAACACCATAGTATTGTGGAGCAAGTGCACGTTTCACTGGCCCAGTAACACCATAGTATTGTGGAGCAAGTGCACGTTTCACTGGCCCAGTAACACCATAGTATTGTGGAGCAAGTGCACGTTTCACTGGCCCAGTAACACCATAGTATTGTGGAGCAAGTGCACGTTTCACTGGCCCAGTAACACCATAGTATTGTGGAGCAAGTGCACGTTTCACTGGCCCAGTAACACCATAGTATTGTGGAGCAAGTGCACGTTTCACTGGCCCAGTAACACCATAGTATTGTGGAGCAAGTGCACGTTTCACTGGCCCAGTAACACCAGAGTATTGTGGAGCAAGTGCATGTTTCACTGGCCCAGTAACACCATAGTATTGTGGAGCAAGTGCACTTTTCACTGGCCCAGTAACACCATAGTATTGTGGAGCAAGTGCACTTTTCACTGGCCCAGTAACACCAGAGTATTGTGGAGCAAGTGCACTTTTCACTGGCCCAGTAACACCAGAGTTATTGTGGAGCAAGTGCACTTTTCACTGGCCCAGTAACACCAGAGTATTGTGGAGCAAGTGCACATTTCACTGGCCCAGTAACACCAGAGTTATTGCCCTTTAGTTACAAAAAATCCACACATTTTTCCGTCCAGTTCTAAGTCGGCGAAAGATGTTAATTCACAAAATTTGTTTGCCTTTTTATATTGCAATGGCTTGTACCCATAAGCATAAAGCAGGGAGAATACACTACATGGTTTCAAACAGTGACATACATGTAGTAGGAGTTTTAATTTCACTGATGCATTTCTGTGTTTCATAGGAAAACATAAAGTAGTTTTATCCATGCGAGTGATATCTTTTATGCTTTCCAATGAACGATAGACTTTTCTCAGTGAAAGAAAACTCCATCTTACACCTCTTTGAAACAGTGAAACGTGGCATTTTCTCGGCCACTGGTTGCGTTTCGTATTCCGGTGCTGTTAGATGTAATTTGATATTTTAGCTATTTTCTGACTATCATGAACAGTTGATCATTAAGTAATATATTCTAATGCATTTGTTTTGTTGAAAATAATGGTGGTTGTGCGGTTGTGGCACATAGTGCAATGAGGCTCCAGACAGGGGCAAGTTAAAATGAATATAATTTAAAAACAAATATTATATTAGCCAAAGTCATTGGAAATCATAAAAGAAAAAGAAGATTTGTGTTTATTAGAGTAAGATAGGATTTTATTTCATCTCGTGATGAACGAAATATGTATTTCCACTCGTAATAAGCACAAATATGCTGTATATCCTGCGGGTATTATGTATTGCAGTAGCATCTACTAACTACAGTGCTAGCGGTACAAACACGGTGACGGAGGAACATTTAACGGCATCGTTGTTGTCTGCCGTGGAGGACAAAATGAAGTGGAGATTAAAGGAAACATTTGCTCAAGCTCAGGTTATAATTTACAACTCAAATAATACGTTCAACTATTTATACTCATTTGCTCATTGTCTCTCCTTTTAGCTCCTTGTCTCTCCTTTTAGCTCCTTGTCTCTCCTTTTAGCTCTTTGTCTCTCATTTTAGCTCTTTGTCTCTCATTTTAGCTCCTTGTCACTCCTTATATCTAACTCTCATTCATTATCGCTCCTTGTGTATGTAAGCTATAGAAAACTAGTGAATGTTATCACATCAGACATCACATTTATTTCAGCATCACCAAATAACATTATAACAAATAACCTAGGATCTATTGCTCTTTCCATAACTTCAACTCAATTATTTTCTGGGTTTTTTTACGCATGTGTTTTTATTAGAAAGCTAGATGTTCATATCTTGTTGGGAAAACAATTATCACAGAACTTCTAAAACTTAAGCTACCATAGACATATATGAGATTCGGGAAGTACTGATGTTCATAAAAAGAGGTGTCTCATAAGTCAGAAATGACTGGCCCTTTAAATAGGGGTGACACTATAATAAACAAACACTTTACTTTACTTTACTTTTATATGCCCGTGCATAAGTCGACCCTTTTCTCAATAAAAAAAAAACAAGCAAAAATAAAGCTTGTCTGTGCATGAAATGCTGCACCTGGGGTCTTCCTCCACAATTAATAGCTGGAGAGTCGCCACATGACCTAAGCTAGTGATGCGACTTTAAACCCTCAAAAAGGAATAACATTGTCGACCAACCAGGACACATCAACACTGTCAATACTCTAGCTCATTCTAGAGGGCGATGTGGGCGACTTTAAACCCTCAAAAAGGAATAACATTGTCGACCAACCAGGACACATCAACACTGTCAATACTCTAGTTCATTCTAGAGGGCGATGTGGGCGAAATAGTCACCCTGGGGACCCTGACATCCCTTCTCCCTAAAAAAAAAAGTTTTTGTTTGCAATTTTCATACAGAATTATGCCCAGTAAGAGACACTTGCCCATTATAAAGCACTCCTTCTATTCAAATGTTGTATTTAATGGTCACACTGTGCATTTTAATAATATTTTGTTGAAATTTATTAAATAACACCCTTTAAGGCCGCGATCGCGTGCTTTCTCACTTCTCCCAAACATTCTTACCTAGAATGAGTCCTGTGTACGTGTGATTATTTGTGTGTTATGTGTTTCAGGCTGAGATGGATGTGTTGTTCAAGACGCAGGCAGATCTGTTGAAAGGCAAAGACAAACTCGAAACAATGATCCAGGATCTGGAGAAAGAAAAGGTAAACGGAACACTACAATAATGTTATCATGTCACGTTAATGTTGTCACGTTAGTGTTGAAGGTTGTCACGTTAATGTTGATGGTTGTCACATTAATGTTGATGGTTGTCACGTTAATGTTGATGGTTGTCACATTAATGTTGATGGTTGTCACGTTAATGTTGAAGGTTGTCACGTTAATGTTGATGGTTGTCATGTTAATGTTGAAGGTTGTCACATTAATGTTGAAGGTTGTCACGTTAATGTCGATGGTTGTCACATTAATGTTGATGGTTGTCACGTTAATGTTGAAGGTTGTCACATTAATGTTGATGGTTGTCATGTTAATGTTGATGGTTGTCACGTTAATGTTGATGGTTGTCACGTTAATGTTGATGGTTGTCACATTAATGTTGATGGTTGTCACGTTAATGTTGAAGGTTGTCACGTTAATGTTGATGGTTGTCATGTTAATGTTGAAGGTTGTTACATTAATGTTGATGGGTGTCACGTTAATGTTGAAGGTTGTCACGTTAATGTTGATGGTTGTCATGTTAATGTTGAAGGTTGTCACGTTAATGTTGATGGTTGTCATGTTAATGTTGAAGGTTGTCACATTAATGTTAAAGGTTGTCACGTTAATGTTGAAGGTTGTCACGTTAATGTTGATGGTTGTCATGTTAATGTTGAAGGTTGTTACATTAATGTTGATGGTTGTCACGTTAATGTTGATGGTTGTTACATTAATGTTGATGGTTGTCACGTTAATGTTGAAGGTTGTCACGTTAATGTTGATGGTTGTCACATTAGTGTTGAAGGTTGTCATGTTAATGTTGATGGTTGTCATGTTAATGTTGAAGGTTGACACGTTAATGTTGATGGTTGTCACGTTAATGTTGAAGGTTGTCACGTTAATGTTGAAGGTTGTCACATTAATGTTGAAGGTTGTCACATTAATGTTGAAGGTTGTCACATTAATGTTGAAGGTTGTCACATTAATGTTGATGGTTGTCACGTTAATGTTGAAGGTTGTCACATTAATGTTGAAGGTTGTCACGTTAATGTTGATGGTTGTCATGTTAATGTTGAAGGTTGTCACATTAATGTTGAAGGTTGTCACGTTAATGTTGATGGTTGTCACGTTAATGTTGATGGTTGTCACATTAGTGTTGAAGGTTGTCATGTTAATGTTGATGGTTGTCATGTTAATGTTGAAGGTTGACACGTTAATGTTGATGGTTGTCACGTTAATGTTGATGGTTGTCACGTTAGTGTTGAAGGTTGTCACATTAATGTTGAAGGTTGTCACGTTAATGTTGATGGTTGTCATGTTAATGTTGATGGTTGTCACGTTAGTGTTGAAGGTTGTCACATCAATGTTGAAGGTTGTCACGTTAATGTTGTCACATTAATGTTGATGGTTGTCACATTAATGTTGATGGTTGTCACGCTAATGTTGAAGGCTGTCACGTTAATGTTGAAGGTTGTCTCATTAATGTTGAAGGTTGTCACATTAATATTGAAGGTTGTCACGTTAATGTTGAAGGTTGTCACATTAATGTTGAAGGTTGTCACATTAATGTTGATGGTTGTCATGTTAATGTTGAAGGTTGTCACGTTAATGTTGAAGGTTGTCACGTTAATGTTGATGGTCACGTTAATGTTGACGGCTGTCACGTTAATGTTGAAGGTTGTCACGTTAATGTTGAAGGTTGTCACGTTAATGTTGAAGGTTGTCACGTTAATGTCGAAGGTTGTCACGTTAATGTTGAAGGTTGTCACGTTAATGTTGAAGGTTGTCACATTAATGTTGAAGGTTGTCATGTTAATGTTGATAGTTGTCACGTTAATGTTGAAGGCTGTCACGTTAATGTTGAAGGCTGTCACGTTAATGTTGAAGGTTGTCACATTAATTTTGATGGTCACGTTAATGTTGAAGGTTGTCACATTAATGTTGAAGGTTGTCATGTTAATGTTGAAGGTTGTCATGTTAATGTTGAAGGTTGTCATGTTAATGTTGACGGTTGTCACATTAATGTTGAAGGCTGTCACATTGATGTTGATGGTTGTCACGTTAATGTTGAAGGCTGTCACGTTAATGTTGAAGGCTGTCACGTTAATGTTGAAGGTTGTCACATTAATGTTGATGGTCACATTAATGTTGAAGGTTGTCACATTAATGTTGATGGCTGTCACGTTAATGTTGATGGTTGTCACGTTAATGTTGAAGGCTGTCACGTTAATGTTGAAGGCTGTCACGTTAATGTTGAAGGTTGTCACGTTAATGTTGAAGGTTGTCACGTTAATGTTGAAGGTCATGTTAATGTTGATGGTTGTCACATTAATGTTGATGGTCATGTTAATGTTGAAGGTTGTCACATTAATGTTGAAGGTTGTCATGTTAATGTTGAAGGTTGTCATGTTAATGTTGAAGGTTGTCACATTAATGTTGAAGGCTGTCACGTTAATGTTGATGGTTGTCACGTTAATGTTGAAGACTGTCACGTTAATGTTGAAGGCTGTCACGTTAATGTTGAAGGTTGTCGCGTGTATGTTATCCCAATATTGAAGAGAGTCACACCTTAGTGAATACTTTTATTATACACACATTGCAATATATTAGATATTTACATCAAATTGCAGTACTTATCGAAATAGATTTAGAAGTTATTTCTACTTCTGTGAATGGACATATTGGTACCAATTTTTCACCTACCCTGTATATATACAGATACAGGGCAATGTGAGAATAGTACTCTCGCATGGTCCCTATTCTTAGTTCATGATTAAATTGTTTTAATAGAGAGAGGCTGTGTCAAAACTCCTTGTTGGTATTTCTTAAGCTTTCTCCCTACTGTGTTGTGTGTGTATCTGTTGAAAACTTGTGGTCGCTAGTGAAATCAAAGTAATATTCATGTTCTACGTGTGTCATTCTTCCGTTCAATAGACATTGTTAACCATTCAAAACTAGGTCACTAGGTCAAATCAAGAATTAATGAAGATGTTATCAGGTGAGTGACCTTGAACCATTTCTGTTTGTTGTACACTTTGTAGCAATTGCCGTGTCGCATATACACTGGCAAGTTCAAAGAAATTTCATCTGCTTTGTGCTTCAGTAATATCTAGGTAAGATATAATTACTGCCTGTTTAGAATACAGTATAAACTTTATTCGTTTTAGTTTATGTCCGCCTCCATGGTCGAGTGGTTAAGGTCGCTGACTTGTATACCACTGTAACCTATCATCACTGATGGTCACGGGTTCGAGCTCCGCTCAGGCCGTGTCTCATTTATATGAAAAAGTTGGCAGTTTCTTACGGAGGTATGTGCACCCAAGTACTGGTTAGCCGCTGGAGCCTGCCCAGGAAAGGTGTTGTTAGGTAAACTGCCCGCCAGCGAAATAGCCCAAAATGGTGCTGATGCAGGCGTAAAACCCGATATATAACATAACATAACTTCCCGCTTTCCACTTCCCCTTTTCCAATTCCACCTTTCCAATTCCCCCTTTCCACTTCCCTCTTTTCACGTCCCTATTTCACTTCCCTCTTTCCACTTCTCCCTTTCCACCGGCGATATAGCCCAAAATGGTGCTGATGCAGGCATAAAATCCGAAATATAACATGATCGTTTTAGTTTATACAAATTTATTTCTTAGCTCGATTGCGACTCAAGTTATTGCAACTTATATTAATCACTCTCGAGACCTCATTCCTGATGTAATCCATTGCCACGAGGAATAGAGAAGAGGCAATGTGGAATTTAAATGCCTTGGGCACAATCGTAACTGCTACAGCTTGGTGCAAACTCGTGGGTGGGGGGGCTTTCGCACCTGAAGCGAACGTGCTACCACTGCGCTATCACGACTTCCATTATTTTACAACGAATGCAAAACAAGCATTAACAGTCTCTCTTGGATGTAAGTGCATTTGTAGTCCTTTGTGTGGAAGGATCGAACCCAGGTTGGAGTAATGAGAAGCAAACATGCTAGCCATTTCATGACGATTTCATACCTGTAATCTGACCTGTGTGTGTATTGCGCTGTTATCTCAATTATCAATAACATTGACAAATCTGTTATCGTCTATTTCGTGCAGTCTGATATAACAGCCAATATTCAGTTACTGAAGCAGAAAGATGGAGAAGTGAAGGAGACGTTGTCTCGACTGGAGAACCAGGAACAGATGACCATTGATGATGCTGTTGTAACAACCGCACCTCTCTACAGACAGTAAGATTTCCTACTTTATGTCCCACACCTCTCTACAGACAGTAAGATTTCCTACTTTATGTCCCACACCTCTCTACAGACAGTAAGATTTCCTACTTTATGTCCCACACCTCTCTACAGACAGTAAGATTTCCTACTTTATGCCACACCTCTCTACAGACAGTAAGATTTCCTACTTTATGCCTCACCTCTCTACAGACAGTAAGATTTCCTACTTTATGCCTCACCTCTCTACAGACAGTAAGATTTCTTACTTTATGCCACACCTCTCTACAGACAGTAAGATTTCCTACTTTATGTCCCACACCTCTCTACAGACAGTAAGATTTCCTGCTTTATGTCCCACACCTCTCTACAGACAGTAAGATTTCCTACTTTATGCCACACCCCAACAAAACACCCCCAACAAAACACCCACCACACAAACACCCACACCAACAAACCAGTCCCACACCTCTCTACAACAGTAAATTTCCACATGCCTCACCTACAGACAGTAACCCCCACCCACAACAACACACCCCCCCAACAAACACACACAACAACACCCCCCACAAACATCCCCCTCTACAGACAAATCCTACTTATGCCTCACCTCTCTACAGACAGTAAGATTTCTACTTTATGCCACACCTCTCTACAGACAGTAAGATTTCCTACTTTATGCCCACACCTCTCTACAGACAGTAAGATTTCCTACTTTATGTCCCACACCTCTCTACAGACAGTAAGATTTCCTGCTTTATGTCCCACACCTCTCTACAGACAGTAAGATTTCCTACTTTATGCCACAGTCAAAGGCTCTATTCAAGTACTTTCCATTGTCTCATCAAACTGGAAAGTCAAAGGCTCTATTCAAGTACTTTCCATTGTCTCATCAAACTGGAAAGTCAAAGGCTCTATTCAAGTACTTTCCATTGTCTCATCAAACTGGAAAGTCAAAGGCTCTATTCAAGTACTTTCCATTGTCTCATCAAACTGGAAAGTCAAAGGCTCTATTCAAGTACTTTCCATTGTCTCATCAAACTGGAAAGTCAAAGGCTCTATTCAAGTACTTTCCATTGTCTCATCAAACTGGAAAGTCAAAGGCTCTATTCAAGTACTTTCCATTGTCTCATCAAACTGGAAAGTCAAAGGCTCTATTCAAGTACTTTCCATTGTCTCATCAAACTGGAAAGTCAAAGGCTCTATTCAAGTACTTTCCATTGTCTCATCAAACTGGAAAGTCAAAGGCTCTATTCAAGTACCTTCCATTGTCTCATCAAACTGGAAAGTCAAAGGCTCTATTCAAGTAGCTTCCATTGTCTCATCAAACTGGAAAGTCAAAGGCTCTATTCAAGTACCTTCCATTGTCTCATCAAACTGGAAAGTCAAAGGCTCTATTCAAGTACCTTCCATTGTCTCATCAAACTGGAAAGTCGAAGGTTCCGGTGCCTTCCACTGCCTTATTTATATGAAAAAGTTTGGCAGTTTCTTACGGAAGTTGTAGGTACACCAAGTACTTATTAACTGCTGGAGCCTGTCCAGAAAAGGTGTTAATACGTAAAATTGTCCGTCAGCTATATAGCCCAAACAAACTGCCTCATCAATGTAATCAAACACAGTTGCTGGTTATTGTGTCATACATTGTTGATATGTTTGTTATTTTTGCAGATTGCTAAAAACATATGCAGAGGAACAAGCGATAGAAGATACCATTTATTATCTTAGTGAAGCTTTAAGAAAAGATGTCATAGATATAGAGGTGTTTTTAAAGGTATTACTCAGTATTAGATTTTCTTGGGAATGATAACTGTTCATATATAGATGTTTATCACATAACTTTGCTAATATTCAGTGTAATACAGCCATCTCATATTGTCTTATATGTCAACACGTGTAATAACACCTGGAAGGATTCTGATTGGTCGCGGCATGAGATTCGACATATATATACATGTTGTTTGTGTTCATGCTTTATTTATTGAAAATCAACTGCGATCAATAAAATGCTTAATATGCACTAGCGGAACAGCGATTAAAAATATTGTCACGATTAATTGCTTGAAAACTAGGTCAAATATTTTTTTTATCCCAAATAATTGTACTATATGGCAACTTCTGTAAGCAAATTGTTCTAGTATTGATTGCAGCAAAGTACTTGGATTATATTTGTTAAATATATCATATATAGTTTGGTTTTTATATGTTTATTTGGCATCGACCCTTGATCAATCGGGTGCGACTTCTCCAGAAGTATTTTAGTCATTTAATTGTTTGGAGGATAGTGCAAGATACAGAAGACGCTCCAATTCGAGAAGCATCCCTGGTTATTTTACATGCCCGGTGCATTAGACTTTGGTTTATAGTCTCATCTGAGACTGGTACTGAGACTGTTCTGGTACTGAGACTGTTCTGGTACTGAGACTGTTCTGGTACTGAGACCAGGGTTGGCAAGTTTTTTACACAGACGTTATTTACACCGTTAATTAACGTCATGTAAAAAACAGGTTTACAGTTTACAGTTTTTTACGGACGGTCTCGTAAAAAACTAAAGTTTAGAAATAAATATGATATTACTTCAAAAATTACTCAAGATATCATCACATTATTTATATATTTGATATATTCAAACTTTCAGTCATTGTATTAGGTGAAGCCACAAAGTAAAGTCTCATTAAACTGATCTCCACCTTCATGTGACATGTTTATGTAGCAGTCATAACTAAATGTCAAGTGAAGTGAAATACACCATTACAACTACCAGCAGACAGCTCTCTCATTAAGCTGATCCCCACCTTCATGTGACATGTTTTTCATTACAAACTATGTGTGATGTACATGTATGTGTGATTGGCTGTATGATAGTGCATAATGTTTGAATGAGGCGAGTGCATGACAAGATTTTACACACACTCCCAGTCTGATTCATATTACATCTAGTTTTTTTACGTTGTTTACAGTTTTTTTACAGTTAATAACAGTTTTTTACAATGCTACGTAAAAAATAGGTTTTTTTACGGTAAAAAACCCAACACTGACTGAGGCTGTTAGAGAGTTTGAGATGTTATTATAATGCAATGTTCTTGTCATTATAGAGAGTTTGAGATGTTATTATAATGCAATGTTCTTGTCATTATAGAGAGTTTGAGATGTTATTATAATGCAATGTTCTTGTCATTATTGAGAGTTTGAGATGTTATTATAATGCAATGTTCTTGTCATTATAGAGAGTTTGAGATGTTATTATAATGCAATGTTCTTGTCATTATTGAGAGTTTGAGATGTTATTATAATGCAATGTTCTTGTCATTATTGAGAGTTTGAGATGTTATTATAATGCAATGTTCTTGTCATTATTGAGAGTTTGAGATGTTATTATAATGCAATGTTCTTGTCATTATTGAGAGTTTGAGATGTTATTATAATGCAATGTTCTTGTCATGTTCTTGTCGTTACAGAGAGTTCGAGAAATGTCCAGAAAACAGTTCATGTTACGGGCCTTGATACAAAAATGTCGAGAAAAGGCTGGATTATCTCCCTTGTCATGATTTATACATAAAATGGTGATATTTGTTGATTAACATTACCTACTAGACTAGATGTGGTACACAAGGTACTATTGATTAGACCGTCTACATGATTATCGTTCCAGGAATTATTTAAATGATTATTGTTCCAGGAATTAAATGGTTATTGTTCCAGGAATTAAATGATTATTGTTCCAGGAATTAAAGGATTATTGTTCCAGGAATTAAATGGTTATTGTTCCAGGAATTAAAGGATTATTGTTCCAGGAATTAAAGGATTATTGTTCCAGGAATTAAAGGATTATTGTTCCAGGAATTAAATGATTATTGTTCCAGGAATTAAAGGATTATTGTTCCAGGAATTAAAGGATTATTGTTCCAGGAATTAAAGGATTATTGTTCCAGGAATTAAAGGATTATTGTTCCAGGAATTAAAGGATTATTGTTCCAGGAATTAAAGGATTATTGTTCCAGGAATTAAAGGATTATTTTATCATTCTCAAAATTACAGTTCCAGGAATTAAAGGATTATAATTCCAGGAATTAAAGGATTACCGTTCCAGTAAATGTCACGCGATATATTGTAATGACGGATATAAAATAATTTTAATTATGAATACATAAGTTCTAAATAAATTACGGTCAAATTGGACCCAGAACATTATTTAATCAGACTTCTTTATGAATGATAATCGATAGATTTTAAGTCTATATTAAACATTTTCTTTAAAGGAAAATGTTGGGCACTGAATTGTATGTTTAAGTGAGCTTTAGTTGTTTCATTGTTTCAAGCCATGACATGAATCTTGTTTAACACAGATAACATACTAAGAATATAGACTCACAGCCGCTAATTATATTCTAAAGGAAATTGTTTGTAAGTAAAAATTGTTGTTATATATTTTTATGTTATGCTTTCAAATGAGATACAGGAATTTATCTGTGAAATTAAATAGGTTATTGCATTGATTGATAGCAGAAGGATCCGCGGAACGGGCATTGTCCGTCCGTCAGATTTCTGTACAGTGGTGGAACCTATGCTCGGCGTATTCCTATGCTCGGCATATATTTTCCATCCGTATTTAAATAGTTTTAACCTATTTTCGCTGACAGAGGTGAAGCATGGTTCAATAGCATTCCATTGTGCATACCGGTAGCCTAATGCAACTGTCACCCGACTGGTTCAGTAGCAGAATATAAACCGACAACTTGTTGGGAGAATTTTTTTCACCGAAATGATGCGGTTTATGAGCATTTCAGGTAGCTATCTGAATTGGAAAAAAATGTACAAATAACCAGAAAAAAAGTTTTGTATGAATTGTAATATTGTTATTGATGTTACTTACCCGTGCATAAATAAAAAACAACAATTTTTTGAAAGTTGTGTTCACGACTTAAGAAAATAATAATATACAAATGCATTTAACTTTTTTTATAGGCCATGATATGTGGGATTTATGGTGAGCATAGGTTCCACCACTCTATATGTGGGATATACGCCGAGCATAGGTTCCACCGCTCTATATGTAGGATATACGCCGAGCATAGGTTCCACCACTCTATATGTGGGATATACGCCGAGCATAGGTTCCACCACTCTATGTGTAGGATATACGCCGAGCATAGGTTCCACCACTCTATGTGTAGGATATACGCCGAGCATAGGTTCCACCACTCTATATGTAGGATATACGCCGAGCATAGGTTCCACCACTCTATATGTAGGATATACGCCGAGCATAGGTTCCACCACTCTATATGTAGGATATACGCCGAGCATAGGTTCCACCACTCTATATGTAGGATATACGCCGAGCATAGGTTCCACCACTCTATATGTAGGATATACGCCGAGCATAGGTTCCACCACTCTATATGTAGGATATACGCCGAGCATAGGTTCCACCACTCTATATGTAGGATATACGCCGAGCATAGGTTCCACCACTCTATATGTGGGATATACGCCGAGCATAGGTTCCACCACTCTATATGTGGGATATACGCCGAGCATAGGTTCCACCACTCTATATGTAGGATATACGCCGAGCATAGGTTCCACCACTCTATATGTAGGATATACGCCGAGCATAGGTTCCACCACTCTATATGTAGGATATACGCCGAGCATAGGTTCCACCACTCTATATGTAGGATATACGCCGAGCATAGGTTCCACCACTCTATATGTAGGATATACGCCGAGCATAGGTTCCACCACTCTATGTATGTTCCATTAATGTCAAACCCTTGCGGGGACGTAGACATGTTTTCCTGGGAAAGCTTAGCCGACCTAAGTGGTTAACCAGTACTAAGCAATGTGTGTGAGGTGCCTTGCTCGAGTATCGAACCTGGGACCGATCGATTCCAAATCCGACGCTCTACCACTGGACCATGGATGCCACTGTATCCAATACATGTAGGTGGAATTTCATGAAACTCAAACTTAAATATGTATCATCAGTGTGCAGGAACACACACACATATGTACTTTCATCCACATCGGGTCAGTAACACCAGAGTTATGGTCCTTGAATTGATTAAAAATTCAATAAATTGGCCATAATTAAGTATCCGAATGTCATCAAACTTAAACTATAATTACATCACCATTGTGGGGTGTTGTCCTGCATGTGTGACCTATTTTGCAATAGTGAAACCAGTTACTGAACTTTAATTGATTAAAATTTATATATATATTATTATTTATATCTATTGCGTGTTATCCCCCGCCGATCCAGCCAGAGTAGCTGCCCTTGATTTGATAATAAATACAACATAACTTAATATACATATTTACTATATGCCTTTTATTTATTTTAAAAACCTCAATATATCCTTATACACGATATACGTTGGATGAGGTTGAACTTTTTTTCAAATTTAGAAAGAAAACACTAGTCTATTATTCGTGCATGGACATGGACAATTATTATTAATATCCTCTATTATTCGTGCATATGACACGGACAATTATTATTAATATCCTCTATTAATCGTGCATATGACACGGACAATTATTATTAATATCCTCTATTATTCGTGCATATGACATGGACAATTATTATTAATATCCTCTATTATTCGTTCATATGACATGGACAATTATTATTAATATCCTCTATTATTCGTGCATATGACACGGACAATTATTATTAATATCCTCTATTATTCGTGCATATGACATGGACAATTATTATTAATATCCGGAGCCAATTGATTAATCTTGCCATTTCATTAAATTAATTGTCATATTTGGCGGGGAATTCAACTTGCTGGTTCTCATTGCTTTACAATAGTTCCTGACCACTGCTGTTTGATATACATCTATCTGAATGTTATCAGACTCGGCCTTCAGCGACATCATTTATGACATCATCTAAACGCTACCTTCTAGTACTATGAACGTAGTGTAGCATCATTTCTATCATAAAAACACTTTGTATTGACGGTCGGAAATTCAGCACCGTTTCCGTTAATGACGGTTGGAAATTCAGCACTGTTTCTGTTATTGACGGTCGGAAATTCAGCACCGTTTCCGTTAATGACGGTCAGAAATTCAGCACCGTTTCCGTTAATGACGGTCAGAAATTCAGCACTGTTAATGACGGTCAGAAATTCAGCACTGTTTCCGTTAATGACGGTCAGAAATTCAGCACGGTTTCCATTAAAGACGGTCAGAAATTCAGCACCGTTTCCATTAATGACGGCCGGAAAATCAGCACCGTTTCCGTTAATGACGGTCAGAAACACACCCCAAAACCCAAACACACCCCAAACGAAATTCAGCACCGTTTCCGTTAATGACGGTCAGAAATTCAGCACTGTTAATGACGGTCAGAAATTCAGCACTGTTTCCGTTAATGACGGTCAGAAATTCAGCACGGTTTCCATTAAAGACGGTCAGAAATTCAGCACCGTTTCCATTAATGACGGCCGGAAAATCAGCACCGTTTCCGTTAATGACGGTCAGAAATTCAGCACCGTTTCCATTAATGACGGCCGGAAATTCAGCACCGTTTCCGTTAATGACGGTTGGAAATTCAGCACCGTTTCCGTTAATGACGGCCGGAAATTCAGCACCGTTTCCGTTAATGACGGCCGGAAATTCAGCACCGTTTCCGTTAATGACGGCCAGAAATTCAGCACCGTTTCCGTTAATGACGGTTGGAAATTCAGCACCGTTTCCGTTAATGACGAGTCGGAAATTCAGCACCGTTTCCGTTAATGACGGTTGGAAATTCAGCACCGTTTCCGTTAATGACTGTCGGAAATTCAGCACCGTTTCCGTTAATGACGGTTGGAAATTCAGCACCGTTTCCGTTAATGACGAGTCGGAAATTCAGCACCGTTTCCGTTAATGACGGTCGGAAATTCAGCACCGTTTCCGTTAATGACGGTCGGAAATTCAGCACCGTTTCCGTTAATGACGGTTGGAAATTCAGCACCGTTTCAGTTAAGGACGGTCGGAAATTCAGCACCGTTACTGTTTATCGGCGAGTCGGAAATTCAGCACCGTTTTCATTATTGGCAACATTTGGACATTCAGCTCATCACATCACAACTTCACATGAAGCATTCGTAAGAAAAGATCACCATTGCTACTTGGATGCTGAGTGAGAGTCCTCACCCTTTCAACATTCAACATTTTGCATCTTCTGATTGGAAGAGACTTGTTTTTCGCGAACAATTTGATTACTTGATCCATTTTGCACCAAATAACCTGAATCGCATTGTTATGTAGTAAAGATGTAAATAAAATACATAAACTTTAATTATTTTTACAACTATTGAAACAAGCTTTAACAACTTGTATTAATCACTCTCTCGCTGGCGTGGATGTCAGCGTGTACTTATATACGTGGTCACTCGTGTGTGAGGAAACTGGAGTACCCGGAGTAAATCCAAGGATCGAGCCAGGGTTGCATTGGTGAGAAAGTGCTAACCACTGTGCTAATCAGACAGCCCAAACTGTAATGTATACAAGATTTAACGCATGGCTAGTAGTGGCTGCTATATTTGTCTACCGGTATTTACAGTAATCTACAACAGCTCATTGATGAATAAAAACAGGCATTAACTTGTTTAATGTAAAACTAAAGTGTTTGTTTATTAGTGTCGACCATGATGAAATTGACAGAGATTTCTGACTTACAGACCACTAAGTCTTGTGAACAACAGTTCTTCCTGAAACCTTTTATTGTAGGCTGGGCGCCAGACAAACTAACCATTATTTAACTGCTCCAAAACCACATCATAATGAAACCCGATGAGGTTGAACCACCATGAACCCTGATTAGGGTTGAACCTACGGCCACCATGACCCCTGATTAGGTTGAACCTACGGCCACCATGAACCCTGATTAGGTTGAACCTACGGCCACCATGAACCCTGATTAGGGTTGAACCTACGGCCACCATGAACCCTGATTAGGTTGAACCTCTGGCCACCATGAACCCTGATTAGGTTGAACCTACGGCCACCATGAACCCTGATTAGGGTTGAACCTACGGCCACCATGAACCCTGATTAGGGTTGAACCTACGGCCACCATAAACCCTGATTAGGGTTGAACCTACGGCCACCATGAACCCTGATTAGGTTGAACCTCTGGCCACCATGAACCCTGATTAGGTTGAACCTACGGCCACCATGAACCCTGATTAGGTTGAACCTACGGCCACCATGAACCCTGATTAGGTTGAACCTACGGCCACCATGACCCCTGATTAGGTTGAACCTCCATCCACCATAAACCCTGATTAGGTTGAACATACGGCCACCATGAACCCTGATTAGGTTGAACCTCCGGCCACCATGAACCCTGATTAGGTTGAACCTCCGGCCACCATGAACCCTGATGAGGTTGAACCTCCGGCCACCATGAACCCTGATGAGGTTGAACCTCCGGCCACCTGCTCCTTAGGTCTCGACCACTAGGCCCCAGAGATTGTGTAATGTATGACAGAAACTTGGTATATGTGATACGTCGGGCAGTAACCTATATAATGTGACATAGGGTGTATGCAAATATTTGATTTGAGCTTCATTACCCCTTTGCAACATAGTGGCAGATAAAATTACTTTTGCCAACAGCATAGAGCCAGATCAGATGTACCATCTAATCAGGCTGTATGCTGTTTTCTATTAGGATAGTGGCGCTAACACTCTTGGCTGAATGGCAATGGTGTAACACTGTGTTTGATCATGATCTATGTTATTTGTAAATGTAATATATATATATATCCCCAGTCACCCATCAGTTGGTGTAGCTTGCTGTTGGTCATATATGTAGGCCAAAATTGCAATAAAATCGGAGACTAAAGAGGGTATTGTAGATTGGATATTAGTCCAGTCGCCTTTATTTCACGATCTGCTTTATTCGCGTATATAAGCAATTGCACATAGCTGATATTTCAGGCTGTCCGTAACTCCCAGTAAAAAAAGTAGTTTTTACGCGCAAGATTAATGGATTCAAAATGTCTTTTACGGCTCACAAATCCTAAACCCATTTCAAATAACTTCACACAAATGTTCACTGTAATGACGTGGAGTGTCGTATGCAAGATCCAATCCATTGCTCAAAGGTCACACTTTAAGATGTCTTGTCTGTAGTACATGTCCTAAACTCTTTGATAGATTTTTAAATAACTTCATATAAATGAGAGAGTCCGACAAGGAACAACCAGGTGCATTGCTCAACGGTCAAGGCTAGACATGTATCACAGACTGGAACCCAGACTAGACATGTATCACAGACTGGAACCCAGGCTAGACATGTATCACAGACTGGAACCCAGACTAGACATGTATCATAGACTGGAACCCAGGCTAGACATGTATCATAGACTGGAACCCAGACTAGACATGTATCACAGACTGGAACCCAGGCTAGACGTGTATCACAGACTGGAACCCAGACTAGATATGTATCACAGACTGGAACCCAGACTAGACATGTATCATAGACTGGAACCCAGGCTAGACATGTAGGACAGACTGGAACCCAGGCTAGACATGTATCCTAGACTGGAACCCAGGCTAGACATGTATCATAGACTGGAACCCAGGCTAGACATGTATCATAGACTGGAACCCAGGCTAGACATGTATCATAGACTGGAACCCAGACTAGACAATATCATAGACTGGAACCCAGCTAGACATGTATCACAGAGAACCCAGGCTAGACATGTATCATAGACTGGAACCCAGACTAGACATGTATCATAGACTGGAACCCAGGCTAGACATGTATCATAGACTGGAACCCAGGCTAGACATGTATCACAGACTGGAACCCAGACTAGACATGTATCATAGACTGGAACCCAGGCTAGACATGTATCATAGACTGGAACCCAGACTAGACATGTATCATAGACTGGAACCCAGCCTAGACATGTATCACAGACTGGAACCCAGACTAGACATGTATCATAGACTGGAACCCAGACTAGACATGTATCACAGACTGGAACCCAGGCTAGACATGTATCATAGACTGGAACCCAGACTAGACATGTATCATAGACTGGAACCCAGGCTAGACATGTATCATAGACTGGAACCCAGACTAGACATGTATCACAGACTGGAACCCAGACTAGACATGTATCATAGACTGGAACCCAGACTAGACATGTATCATAGACTGGAACCCAGACTAGACATGTATCATAGACTGGAACCCAGGCTAGACATGTATCATAGACTGGAACCCAGGCTAGACATGTATCACAGACTGGAACCCAGACTAGACATGTATCATAGACTGGAACCCAGACTAGACATGTATCATAGACTGGAACCCAGACTAGACATGTATCATAGACTGGAACCCAGACTAGACATGTATCATAGACTGGAACCCAGACTAGACATGTATCATAGACTGGAACCCAGGCTAGACATGTATCACAGACTGGAACCCAGACTAGACATGTATCATAGACTGGAACCCAGACTAGACATGTATCATAGACTGGAACCCAGACTAGACATGTATCATAGACTGGAACCCAGACTAGACATGTATCATAGACTGGAACCCAGATAGACATGTATCATAGACTGGAACCCAGCTAGACATGTATCATAGACTGGAACCCAGACTAGACATGTATCACAGACTGGAACCCAGGCTAGACATGTATCACAGACTGGAACCCAGACTAGACATGTATCACAGACTGGAACCCAGACTAGACATGTATCATAGACTGGAACCCAGGCTAGACATGTATCACAGACTGGAACCCAGGCTAGACATGTATCATAGACTGGAACCCAGGCTAGACATGTATCATAGACTGGAACCCAGACTAGACATGTATCATAGACTGGAACCCAGACTAGACATGTATCATAGACTGGAACCCAGACTAGACATGTATCATAGACTGGAACCCAGACTAGACATGTATCACAGACTGGAACCCAGACTAGACATGTATCATAGACTGGAACCCAGACTAGACATGTATCATAGACTGGAACCCAGACTAGACATGTATCATAGACTGGAACCCAGACTAGACATGTATCATAGACTGGAACCCAGACTAGACATGTATCATAGACTGGAACCCAGACTAGACATGTATCATAGACTGGAACCCAGGCTAGACATGTATCATAGACTGGAACCCAGGCTAGACATGCATCACAGACTGGAACCCAGACTAGACATGCATCACAGATTGGAACCCAGGCTAGACATGTATCATAGACTGGAACCCAGGCTAGACATGTATCATAGACTGGAAACAAACAGACATGTATCACAGACTGGAACCCAGCGTAGACATGTATCATAGACTGGAACCCAGGCTAGACATGTATCATAGACTGGAAACAAACAGACATGTATCACAGACTGGAACCCAGCGTAGACATGTATCATAGACTGGAAACCAACATAGACATGTATCATAGACTGGAACCCAGCCTAGACATGTATCATAGACTGGAAACCAACATAGACATGCATCACAGACTGGAACCCAGCCTAGACATGTATCATAGACTGGAACCCAGACTAGACATGTATCACAGACTGGAACCCAGCCTAGACATGTATCATAGACTGGAACCCAGGCTAGACATGTATCCTAGATTGGAACCCAGGATAGACATGTATCATAGACTGGAACCCAGGCTAGACATGTATCATAGACTGGAAACAAACAGACATGTATCACAGACTGGAACCCAGCGTAGACATGTATCATAGACTGGAAACCAACTAGACATGTATCATAGACTGGAACCCAGCCTAGACATGTATCATAGACTGGAAACCAACATAGACATGCATCACAGACTGGAACCCAGCCTAGACATGTATCATAGACTGGAACCCAGACTAGACATGTATCACAGACAGGAACCCAGCCTAGACATGTATCATAGACTGGAACCCAGGCTAGACATGTATCCTAGATTGGAACCCAGGATAGACATGTATCATAGACTGGAACCCAGACTAGACATGTATCATAGACTGGAACCCAGACTAGACATGTATCATAGATTGGAACCCAGACTAGACATGTATCATAGACTGGAACCCAGACTAGACATGTATCATAGATTGGAACCCAGACTAGACATGTATCATAGATTGGAACCCAGACTAGACATGTACCATAGACTGGAACCCAGACTAGACATGTATCATAGATTGGAACCCAGACTAGACATGTATCATAGACTGGAACCCAGACTAGACATGTATCAGACTGGAACCCAGACTAGACATGTATCATAGACTAGACATGTATCATAGACTGGAACCCAGACTAGACATGTATCATAGACTGGAACCCAGGCTAGACATGTATCATAGACTGGAACCCAGGCTAGACATGCATCACAGACTGGAACCCAGGCTAGACATGCATCACAGATTGGAACCCAGGCTAGACATGTATCATAGACTGGAACCCAGGCTAGACATGTATCATAGACTGGAAACAAACAGACATGTATCACAGACTGGAACCCAGCGTAGACATGTATCATAGACTGGAACCCAGGCTAGACATGTATCATAGACTGGAAACCAACATAGACATGTATCATAGACTGGAACCCAGCCTAGACATGTATCATAGACTGGAAACCAACATAGACATGCATCACAGACTGGAACCCAGCCTAGACATGTATCATAGACTGGAACCCAGACTAGACATGTATCACAGACTGGAACCCAGCCTAGACATGTATCATAGACTGGAACCCAGGCTAGACATGTATCCTAGATTGGAACCCAGGATAGACATGTATCATAGACTGGAACCCAGGCTAGACATGTATCATAGACTGGAAACCAACAGACATGTATCACAGACTGGAACCCAGCCTAGACATGTATCATAGACTGGAAACCAACATAGACATGTATCATAGACTGGAACCCAGCCTAGACATGTATCATAGACTGGAAACCAACATAGACATGCATCACAGACTGGAACCCAGCCTAGACATGTATCATAGACTGGAACCCAGACTAGACATGTATCACAGACTGGAACCCAGCCTAGACATGTATCATAGACTGGAACCCAGGCTAGACATGTATCCTAGATTGGAACCCAGGATAGACATGTATCATAGACTGGAACCCAGACTAGACATGTATCATAGACTGGAACCCAGACTAGACATGTATCATAGACTGGAACCCAGACTAGACATGTATCATAGACTGGAACCCAGACTAGACATGTATCATAGATTGGAACCCAGACTAGACATGTATCATAGACTGGAACCCAGACTAGACATGTATCATAGACTGGAACCCAGACTAGACATGTATCATAGACTGGAACCCAGACTAGACATGTATCACAGACTGGAACCCAGACTAGACATGTATCATAGACTGGAACCCAACATAGACATGTATCATAGACTGGAACCCAGCCTAGACATGTATCATAGACTGGAAACCAACATAGACATGCATCACAGACTGGAACCCAGACTAGACATGTATCACAGACTGGAACCCAGACTAGACATGTATCATAGACTAGACATGTATCATAGACTGGAACCCATACTAGACATGTATCATAGACTGGAACCCAGGCTAGACATGTATCATAGACTGGAACCCAGGCTAGACATGCATCACAGACTGGAACCCAGACTAGACATGCATCACAGATTGGAACCCAGGCTAGACATGTATCATAGACTGGAACCCAGGCTAGACATGTATCATAGACTGGAACCCAGCCTAGACATGTATCACAGACTGGAACCCAGGCTAGACATGTATCCTAGACTGGAAACCAACATAGACATGTATCATAGACTGGAACCCAGACTAGACATGTATCATAGACTGGGACCCAGGCTAGACATGTATCATAGAATGGAACCCAGACTAGACATGTATCATAGAATGGAACCCAGGCTAGACATGTATCATAGACTGGAACCCAGGCTAGACATGTATCATAGACTGGAAACCAACATAGACATGCATCACAGACTGGAACCCAGCCTAGACATGTATCATAGACTGGAACCCAGGCTAGACATGTATCGACTGGAACCCAGACTAGACATGTATCATAGACTAGACATGCATCATAGACTGGAACCCAGGCTAGACATGTATCATAGACTGGAACCCAGGCTAGACATGTATCATAGACTGGAACCCAGACTAGACATGTATCATAGACTGGAACCCAGGCTAGACAGGTATCATAGACTGGAACCCAGGCTAGACATGTATCGACTGGAACCCAGACTAGACATGTATCATAGACTAGACATGCATCATAGACTGGAACCCAGACTAGACATGTATCACAGACAGGAACCCAGCCTAGACATGTATCATAGACTGGAACCCAGGCTAGACATGTATCCTAGATTGGAACCCAGGATAGACATGTATCATAGACTGGAACCCAGACTAGACATGTATCATAGACTGGAACCCAGACTAGACATGTATCATAGACTGGAACCCAGACTAGACATGTATCATAGACTGGAACCCAGACTAGACATGTATCATAGACTGGAACCCAGACTAGACATGTATCATAGACTGGAACCCAGACTAGACATGTATCATAGACTGGAACCCAGACTAGACATGTATCATAGACTGGAACCCAGGCTAGACATGTATCATAGACTGGAACCCAGGCTAGACATGTATCATAGACTGGAACACAGGCTAGACATGTATCACAGACTGGAACCCAGACTAGACATGTATCATAGACTGGAACCCAGACTAGACATGTATCATAGACTGGAACCCAGACTAGACATGTATCACAGACTGGAACCCAGACTAGACATGTATCATAGACTAGACATGTATCATAGACTGGAACCCATACTAGACATGTATCATAGACTGGAACCCAGGCTAGACATGTATCATAGACTGGAACCCAGGCTAGACATGCATCACAGACTGGAACCCAGACTAGACATGCATCACAGATTGGAACCCAGGCTAGACATGTATCATAGACTGGAACCCAGGCTAGACATGTATCATAGACTGGAACCCAGCCTAGACATGTATCACAGACTGGAACCCAGGCTAGACATGTATCCTAGACTGGAAACCAACATAGACATGTATCATAGACTGGAACCCAGACTAGACATGTATCATAGACTGGGACCCAGGCTAGACATGTATCATAGAATGGAACCCAGACTAGACATGTATCATAGAATGGAACCCAGGCTAGACATGTATCATAGACTGGAACCCAGGCTAGACATGTATCATAGACTGGAAACCAACATAGACATGCATCACAGACTGGAACCCAGCCTAGACATGTATCATAGACTGGAACCCAGGCTAGACATGTATCGACTGGAACCCAGACTAGACATGTATCATAGACTAGACATGCATCATAGACTGGAACCCAGGCTAGACATGTATCATAGACTGGAACCCAGGCTAGACATGTATCATAGACTGGAACCCAGACTAGACATGTATCATAGACTGGAACCCAGGCTAGACAGGTATCATAGACTGGAACCCAGGCTAGACATGTATCGACTGGAACCCAGACTAGACATGTATCATAGACTAGACATGCATCATAGACTGGAACCCAGGCTAGACATGTATCACAGACTGGAACCCAGGCTAGACATGCATCACAGACTGGAAACCAGACTAGACATGTATCACAAATGAAGTCTCAATATAGAATCAGAACTAAACGACACTTTATCTTTAGGAACATTTATTTCCTAGACTGCATTAAGTTATAAATCTTCTTACTGGAATCACACCAGTATTCCCAGCCACACACTCTGCCTCAATAGCTTTACAGTTTTTATACTTAAAAATACTTGGAATCACAAACATCACACCTAATCATTCAAAACTCTGAAATAACGTGTCTACAGGCACAACAATACCAGATAACGCGTAATCTTAGATTTAATAGTGCCACACAAATTCTAAAACTTGACTAAGTTAAGCAGTTGCTGACAAGGTCTTCAAAGTGCGGATACAGTTTGCAATGCTATCTTTCTCCTGCTGGGGGGTTATCGACTTTTTCACGCTGTCGACGATCCAGTTCACCATGTGTGTCTGCTCGAACGAACGCTGGACGTGTTCCATGTCAGCCTGGTATTCCTGCAAGTAATTAAACGTTACAAGCACAAATTTAATTTTTTTTTATGGAGAAGTGGGGCCCCAAGAGGACAAAGATAGGGTCTATAAGGCGACTATTTCACCCAAGTCGGCATCTAGAATCTGTATTAATTGTGTACATACTTATTTGTCGTAAATGTTATATAATGTTGAATAAATATGTTTAAACCAAAATTGACATGTCATACACGTAGATATCATACACGTACCAGCCTCATACTCACTGTGTCGTGTACCTGGACCAACCCCTGTCTGTACTCCACACATTATATAGTATATACGTACCAGCCTCATTCTCACTGTGTACCTGGACCAACCCCTGTCTGTACTCCACACATTATATAATATATACGTACCAGCCTCATTCTCACTGTGTACCTGGACCACCCTCTGTCTGTACTCCACACATTATATAGTATATACGTACCAGCCTCATTCTCACTGTGTCGTGTACCTTGGCCAACCCCTGTCTGTACTCCCATACATTATATAGTATATACGTACCAGCCTCATTCTCACTGTGTCGTGTACCTTGGCCAACCCCTGTCTGTACTCCCATACATTATATAGTATATACTTACCAGCCTCATTCTCACTGTGTACCTGGACCAACCTCTGTCTGTACTCCACACATTATATAGTATATACGTACCAGCCTCATTCTCACTGTGTCGTGTACCTTGGCCAACCTCTGTCGGTACTCCACACATTATATAGTATATACGTACCAGCCTCATTCTCACTGTGTCGTGTACCTTGGCCAACCTCTGTCGGTACTCAGCTTCCAGCTGAAGTTCCAATTGTTCCTGGAATATTTAGAATTTAGAATATACAATCAAACTGCTGACACGGCCACAACCACCTCATCAATCTTCTATTCCACACTTCCATCAAATACTGCCAATAACAGGCCCAACTAATCATCATATGTTATATATATTTATATTTCGGGTTTTACGCCTGCATCAGCACCATTTCGGGCTATATCGCCGGTGGGCAGTTTACCTAATAACACCACCTTTCCTGGGCAGGCTCCAGCGGTTAACCAGTACTTGGGTGCACCAACCTCCGTAAGCAACTGCCAACTTTTTCATATAAATGAGACACAGTCTGAGCGTGGCTCGATCCCGTGAACATCAGTGATGATAGGTTACAGTGGTATACAAGTCAGCGACCTTAACCACTCGACCACGGAGGCGGACAACTAATCATCATAACTTCTTGAATAATAGAAAATGGTTTAAACCAAACATGGTTGGTTCATGATCCCAGAATAAAACTGGTTGGTTGGTTGAGATGCCCACAAACCACACTGGTTTAAAAGCAAATGCCACATGCATACATAATTAATATTCAATTTGTAATTTAAGTATCCATTAATAGATACAGCAATTTCACCTTATACCAGGTGTGATAAATACACTGCTCAAACTATAGGGCACACACTGTAATACCACATGTATTCACCTGTTTGGCTTCGAATATGACTGGAACAGCATCTTGTCTGACAATCTCATCCCTGATGGTGCTCACCTCCTCCTTGTATCCCTTCATGGCATTGTTCAGTGGATCTTCATACATACGCTTTCTTTGTTTCTGCAAAAATACCAAACATTTATACTGCAATGTTATACAATACCAAACATTTATACTGCAATAGTATACAATACCAAACATTTATACTGCAATATTATACAATACCAAACATTTATACTGCAATAGTATACAATACCAAACATTTATACTGCAATATTATACAATACCAAACATTTATACTGCAATATTATACAATACCAAACATTTATACTGCAATATTATACAATACCAAACATTTATACTGCAATATTATACAATACCAAACATTTATACTGCAATAGTATACAATACCAAACATTTATACTGCAATATTATACAATACCAAACATTTATACTGCAATATTATACAATACCAAACATTTATACTGCAATATTATACAATACCAAACATTTATACTGCAATAGTATACAATACCAAACATTTATACTGCAATATTATACAATACCAAACATTTATACTGCAATAGTATACAATACCAAACATTTATACTGCAATATTATACAATACCAAACATTTATACTGCAATAGTATATAATACCAAACATTTATACTGCAATATTATACAATACCAAACATTTATACTGCAATGTTATACAATACAAGAATAGAAAAAACACTACAATGTTATAACTAGGGATGTCAACCGAGTAGTCGAGTACTCGATCGAACGTCCGAGTATCGAATACTTTTCAGATAATCGAGTACTCGGTTAAAAAAAAAAAAATCAACAAATCTTTATTTTGCGCAAATAAGGAGTTGCCTGTGAACAAATCGTGATCAGTGGGATTAGCGAAACTTCCGCTGTACCAAACAATGCAATATATAGCGTGTCATGGTGATTAAGAATACCTGTATATCACACAGAGCTGGCCACAGTGACCGAATAATTAAGGTGTTGATTCAACTCAACTTAATTGGGAAGCTTAATTTGATGCAACTTATTTTATCATTGTCGTCACTACTGAGGCGGGTCGTCCGATTGTCTGTCGTGTGAATGACATCTTTTGTCTGGTGGTCGGAACTTGTTTTGATGTTATAATTGACACTTAATTGAATACTCAATTTAGAACTTTAAGCAGCTACCCATAGCAGGGCAATACCGAAATAGTTGTTAAATAATAAATATCGTAACTTTTGCCATTAACGTTAACGCTGTTAAACTGTGAAGAGATCTTTAGAATATAATAGTAATATAGTAATATAAGTGAATTGTGAGAATGCCTTCACCTAAATCTGTGGTATGGAAGTACTTTGAAAGACTGGACAACACATCAAAGCAATGTATTGATTAAAAGCAGGACCAATCTGATTGACGAGACAAGAAGCATAATCCACGGTAACGGTAACCGAGTACTCGATCGAATACCTTTCCGAGTACTCGAGTACCAAAATCACTACTCGTTGACATCCCTAGTTATAACAGAATGAACAAGAAACAAGAGGGCCATAGTGGCCCGGCCCTCTATTGCTCACAATTGTTGACCCCGAGGTCACAATTTTAACAACTTTGAATGAAAGAGCATTGTACACCGATCATTCCTACAAAGTTTCGACAAAATCCATATTGGCAGTTCGCGAGAAGAATTTGTGCTGTTCTTAGATGGTGGCCATCTTGGTTTTCAGGGCAACTTTATTACCAACTTTGGAAAGTTTCACACAAGTACCATACAGGTAGAGTTTGTTGAACATTGGCTGATCGATTCGTGACGAGACGTTTGAAATATCTCATGAAAGAATGACCGTTTAACTTGGGACGACATACATGTAATCAACCGAATCGATGAAGATTACATTAGTTAGCTGATATCTGGCTTGTGTTGAAATCTGGCTTGTGTTGAAATCTGGCATGTGTTGAAATCTGGCTTGTGATTCGTGAGATTTTTTATTTAAAAATGTGTGCTATTTTTAGACGGCAGCCAGCTTGGATTATGTAATGATGTCATTTTAAGAATTTTGTAATGTCCAACGTAAGGACCATGACAATGAAGTTTGGTGACTATATGCCCAATGGTTACTGAACACATTAGAAAATGTTCATGGACTACGATGGATAGACACATTGGGGTAGCTTTGCTCAGGTAAGAACACTCTAGAACGTGCTACCATGACTTCCATCACACAAGTTGATTGAAGTTACCATGGATTACGAAATGATAAAACTACACATTTTTATAAATGGTAATAAGGGAGCTAGGCTGTCCTGTTAGCAGTGGTTAGCATGTCCGCTTCTCATCAATGCAACCTGGGTTCGAACCTGGGACCAGTTAGTATGCAAGATAGTATGGTGAACGCCAAATCAGACAGGTGGGTTTTCGCCGGGTACTTCACAATGACAAATTAAGACTCCAATGCTTCTCAAAACTGAATAACAATTGTGGCAATCAATCATGATATACAATGGTCAACTTTGAAGAAGATAATTCCCAATCCTGAATTCTATCGGCATTCATACCAATCAAGTGGGTGGGGGGATCTACGTGGTGCAATGGTTATGGATGCGACCTTGTGTCTACGTGGTGCAATGGTTATGGGTGCGACCGCATGTCTACGTGGTGCAATGGTTATGGGTGCGACCTCGTGTCTACGTGGTGCAATGGTTATGGGTGCGACCTCATGTCTACGTGGTGTAATGGTTATGGGTGCGACCTCGTGTCTACGTGGTGCAATGGTTATGGATGCGACCTCATAACAGAGGTGGTGTGAGCTGGAGTAGAGCCAGAACGAACCGGTCTTGTCATTTTCTTTCTTACTCATTGCGATGGATTCCATAATGAAAGTGTTCTTGCGAGCGATTAAACTAATGTATGAACTCTTGCATGAAGCTGTTCGCAAGCAAGCTAGAAGAAATGTATATACACTAATCAAATCTGCCTTACCCCACCCCATCATTGAAGTAGGGTTCATAAACAGCAAATATTTGGAGTAATCTGGAATTTTATCAAGCAATGGCTATCTTACCGCATGAAGTCTCGCAATTGTAGTCTTCATTTTATCTCCGTACTTCATACGTATGTAGTTGTATAACATCACGATCGCCATGAATTCCACCAAGCCGTGATCTGGTACTAAAATCTCCTTGCTGATGAGGAATAACATTGACCCCCAAAACAGTGTGTAACAGCCTGAAAACACAACATAACCAGCATGTAACAGCCTGAAAACACAACATAACCAGCATGTAACAGCCTGAAAACACAATATAACCAGCATGTAACAGCCTGACAAAACAACATAACCAGTGTGTAACAGCCTGAAAACACAATATAACCAGCATGTGTAACAGCCTGATAACACAACATAACCAGCATGTAACAGCCTGAAAACACAATATAACCAGGGTGTAACAGCCTGGAAACACAACATAACCAGTGTGTAACAGCCTGAAAACACAACATAACCAGCATGTAACAGCCTGAAAACACAACATAACCAGTGTGTGTAACAGCCTGAAAACACAACATAACCAGCATGTAACAGCCTGAAAACACAACATAACCAGCATGTAACAGCCTGAAAACACAACATAACCAGCATGTAACAGCCTGAAAACACAACATAACCAGCATGTAACAGCCTGAAAACACAACATAACCAGCATGTAACAGCCTGACAACACAATATAATCAGCATGTAAAAACCTGAAAACACAACATAACCAGCATGTAACAGCCTGAAAACACAACATAACCAGTGTGTAACGGCCTAAAAACACAACATAACCAGTGTGTAACAGCCTGAAAACACAACAAAACCAGTGTGTAACAGCCTGAAAACACAACATAACCAGCGTGTAACGGCCTAAAAACACAACATAACCAGCGTGTAACGGCCTAAAAACACAACATAACCAGTGTGTAACTGCCTGAAAACACAACATAACCAGTCTGTAACAGCATGAAAACGCAACATAACCAGCGTGTAACAGCCTGAAAACACAACATAACCAGTGTGTAACAGCCTGAAAACACAACACAACCAGCGTGTAACAGCCTGAAAACACAACATAACCATCGTGTAACAGCCTGAAAACACAACATAACCATCGTGTAACAGCCTGAAAACACAACATAACCAGCATGTAACAGCCTGAAAACACAACATAACCAGCATGTAACAGCCTGAAAACACAATATAACCAGCATGTAACAGCCTGAAAACACAACATAACCAGTGTGTAACAGCCTGAAAACACAACATAACCTGCATGTAACAGCCTGAAAACACAACATAACCAGCGTGTAACAGCCTGAAAACACAACATAACCTGCATGTAACAGCCTGAAAACACAACATAACCAGCGTGCAACAGCCTGAAAACACAACATAACCAGCGTGTAACAACCTGAAAACACAACATAACCAGCGTGTAACAGCTTGAAAACACAACATAACCATCGTGTAACAGCCTGAAAACACAACATAACAAGCGTGTAACAGCCTGAAAACACAATATAACCAGCATGTAACAGCCTGAAAACACAACATAACCAGCATGTAACAACCTGAAAACACGACATAACCAGTGTGTAACAGCCTGAAAACACGACATAACCAGCGTGTAACAGCTTGAAAACACAACATAACCAGCGTGTAACAGCCTGAAAACACAACATAACCAGCGTGTAACAGCCTGAAAACACAATATAACCAGCATGTAACAACCTGAAAACACAACATAACCAGTGTGTAACAGCTTGAAAACACAATATAACCAGCATGTAAAAACCTGAAAACACAACATAACCAGCGTGTAACAGCCTGAAAACACAACATAACCAGCGTGTAACAGCCTGAAAACACAACATAACCAGCATGTAACAGCCTGAAAACACAACATAACCAGCGTGTAACGGCCTAAAAACACAACATAACCAGTGTGTAACAGCCTGAAAACACAACATAACCAGTGTGTAACAGCCTGAAAACACAACATAACCATCTGTAACAGCCTGAAAACACAACATAACCAGCGTGTAACAGCCTGAAAACACAACATAACCAGCGTGTAACAGCCTGAAAACACAACATAACCAGCGTGTAACAGCCTGAAAACACAACATAACCAGCATGTAACAGCCTGAAAACACAACATAACCATCGTGTAACAGCCTGAAAACACAACATAACCATCGTGTAACAGCCTGAAAACACAACATAACCAGCATGTAACAGCCTGAAAACACAACATAACCAGCGTGTAACAGCCTGAAAACACAACATAACCAGCGTGTAACAGCCTGAAAACACAACATAACCATCGTGTAACAGCCTGAAAACACAACATAACCATCGTGTAACAGCCTGAAAACACAACATAACCAGCATGTAACAGCCTGAAAACACAACATAACCAGCGTGTAACAGCCTGAAAACACAATATAACCAGCATGTAACAGCCTGAAAACACAACATAACCATCGTGTAACAGCCTGAAAACACAACATAACCATCGTGTAACAGCCTGAAAACACAACATAACCAGCATGTAACAGCCTGAAAACACAACATAACCAGCGTGTAACAGCCTGAAAACACAATATAACCAGCATGTAACAGCCTGAAAACACAACATAACCAGCATGTAACAGCCTGAAAACACAATATAACCAGCATGTAACAGCCTGAAAACACAACATAACCAGCATGTAACAGCCTGAAAACACAACATAACCAGCATGTAACAACCTGAAAACACGACATAACCAGCGTGTAACAGCCTGAAAACACGACATAACCAGCGTGTAACAGCTTGAAAACACAACATAACCAGCGTGTAACAGCCTGAAAACACAACATAACCAGCGTGTAACAGCCTGAAAACACAATATAACCAGCATGTAACAACCTGAAAACACAACATAACCAGTGTGTAACAGCTTGAAAACACAATATAACCAGCATGTAAAAACCTGAAAACACAACATAACCAGCGTGTAACAGCCTGAAAACACAACATAACCAGTGTGTAACAGCCTGAAAACACAACATAACCAGCATGTAACAGCCTGAAAACACAACATAACCAGCGTGTAACGGCCTAAAAACACAACATAACCAGTGTGTTACAGCCTGAAAACACAACATAACCAGTGTGTAACAGCCTGAAAACACAACATAACCAGTCTGTAACAGCATGAAAACGCAACATAACCAGCGTGTAACAGCCTGAAAACACAACATAACCAGCGTGTAACAGCCTGAAAACACAACATAACCAGCGTGTAACAGCCTGAAAACACAACATAACCATCGTGTAACAGCCTGAAAACACAACATAACCAGCGTGCAACAGCCTGAAAACACAACATAACCAGTGTGTAACAGCCTGAAAACACAACATAACCAGCGTGTAACAGCTTGAAAACACAACATAACCATCATGTAACAGCCTGAAAACACAACATAACCAGCGTGTAACAGCCTGAAAACACAATATAACCAGCATGTAACAACCTGAAAACACAACATAACCAGTGTGTAACAGCTTGAAAACACAATATAACCAGCATGTAAAAACCTGAAAACACAACATAACCAGCGTGTAACAGCCTGAAAACACAACATAACCAGTGTGTAACAGCCTGAAAACACAACATAACCAGCATGTAACAGCCTGAAAACACAACATAACCAGTGTGTAACGGCCTAAAAACACAACATAACCAGTGTGTAACAGCCTGAAAACACAACATAACCAGTGTGTAACAGCCTGAAAACACAACATAACCAGCGTGTAACGGCCTAAAAACACAACATAACCAGCGTGTAACGGCCTAAAAACACAACATAACCAGTGTGTAACTGCCTGAAAACACAACATAACCAGTCTGTAACAGCATGAAAACGCAACATAACCAGCGTGTAACAGCCTGAAAACACAACATAACCAGTGTGTAACAGCCTGAAAACACAACACAACCAGCGTGTAACAGCCTGAAAACACAACATAACCATCGTGTAACAGCCTGAAAACACAACATAACCATCGTGTAACAGCCTGAAAACACAACATAACCAGCATGTAACAGCCTGAAAACACAACATAACCAGCGTGTAACAGCCTGAAAACACAATATAACCAGCATGTAACAGCCTGAAAACACAACATAACCATCGTGTAACAGCCTGAAAACACAACATAACCATCGTGTAACAGCCTGAAAACACAACATAACCAGCATGTAACAGCCTGAAAACACAACATAACCAGCGTGTAACAGCCTGAAAACACAATATAACCAGCATGTAACAGCCTGAAAACACAACATAACCATCGTGTAACAGCCTGAAAACACAACATAACCATCGTGTAACAGCCTGAAAACACAACATAACCAGCATGTAACAGCCTGAAAACACAACATAACCAGCGTGTAACAGCCTGAAAACACAACATAACCAGCGTGTAACAGCTTGAAAACACAACATAACCAGCGTGTAACAGCCTGAAAACACAACATAACCAGCGTGTAACAGCCTGAAAACACAACATAACCAGCGTGTAACAGCCTGAAAACACAACATAACCAGCATGTAACAGCCTGAAAACACAACATAACCAGCGTGTAACGGCCTAAAAACACAACATAACCAGTGTGTAACAGCCTGAAAACACAACATAACCAGTGTGTAACAGCCTGAAAACACAACATAACCAGTCTGTAACAGCATGAAAACGCAACATAACCAGCGTGTAACAGCCTGAAACACAACATAACCAGCGTGTAACAGCCTGAAAACACAACATAACCAGCGTGTAACAGCCTGAAAACACAACATAACCATCGTGTAACAGCCTGAAAACACAACATAACCAGCGTGCAACAGCCTGAAAACACAACATAACCAGCGTGTAACAGCCTGAAAACACAACATAACCAGCGTGTAACAGCTTGAAACACAACATAACCATCATGTAACAGCCTGAAAACACAACATAACCAGCGTGTAACAGCCTGAAACACAACATAACCAGCGTGTAACACCTGAAAACACAACATAACCAGCGTGTAACAGCTTGAAAACACAACATAACCACTGTAACAGCCTGAAAACACAACATAACCAGCGTGTAACAGCCTGAAAACACAACATAACCAGCGTGTAACAGCCTGAAAACACAACATAACCAGCATGTAACAACCTGAAAACACAACATAACATCGTGTAACAGCCTGAAAACACAACATAACCATCGTGTAACAGCCTGAAAACACAACATAACCAGCATGTAACAGCCTGAAAACACAACATAACAGCGTGTAACAGCCTGAAAACACATAACCAGCATGTAAAAGCCTGAAAACACAACATAACCAGCATGTAACAGCCTGAAAACACAACATAACCAGCATGTAACAGCCTGAAAACACAACATAACCAGCATGTAACAGCCTGAAAACACAACATAACCAGCATGTAACAACCTGAAAACACAACATAACCACGTGTAACAGCCTGAAAACACAACATAACCACGTGTAACAGCTGAAAACACAACATAACCAGCGTAACAGCCTGAAAACACAACATAACCAGTGTAACAGCCTGAAAACACAACATAACCACATGTAACAACCTGAAAACACAACATAACCACATGTAACAGCTGAAAACACAACATAACCAGTGTAAAAACCTGAAAAACAACATAACCAGCGTGTAACAGCCTGAAAACACAACATAACCAGTGTGTAACAGCCTGAAAACACAACATAACCAGCATGTAACAGCCTGAAAACACAACATAACCAGCGTGTAACGGCCTAAAAACACAACATAACCAGTGTGTAACAGCCTGAAAACACAACATAACCAGCGTGTAACAGCCTGAAAACACAACATAACCAGTGTGTAACGGCCTAAAAACACAACATAACCAGTGTGTAACAGCCTGAAAACACAACATAACCAGCGTGTAACAGCCTGAAAACACAACATAACCAGCGTGTAACAGCCTAAAAACACAACATAACCATCGTGTAACAGCCTAAAAACACAACATAACCAGCGTGCAACAGCCTGAAAACACAACATAACCAGCCTGTAACAGCATGAAAACACAACATAACCAGCGTGTAACAGCCTGAAAACACAACATAACCATCATGTAACAGCCTGAAAACACAACACAACCAGAGTGTAACAGCCTGAAAACACAAAACCACAAACAACCAAAACACAACAAACCAAACACAAAACACAAAAACCACAAAAAACCAAAACACAACTAACCATCGTGTAACAGCCTGAAAACACAACATAACCAGTGTAACAGCCTGAAAACACAACATAACCAGCATGTAACAGCCTGAAAACACAACATAACCAGCGTGTAACAGCCTAAAAACACAACATAACCAGATGTAACAGCCTGAAAACACAACATAACCATCGTGTAACAGCCTGAAAACACAACATAACCAAACCCAAAAACAACAAACCACAACCCAAAAACACAACAAACCATGTGTAAACAGCCTGAAAACACAACATAACCAGCATGTAACAGCATGAAAACACAACATAACCAGCGTGTAACAGCCTGAAAACACAATATAACCAGCATGTAACAGCCTGAAAACACAACATAACCAGCATGTAACAGCCTGAAAACACAATATAACCAGCATGTAACAGCCTGAAAACACAACATAACCAGCATGTAACAGCCTGAAAACACAACATAACCAGCATGTAACAACCTGAAAACACAACATAACCAGTGTGTAACAGCCTGAAAAACACAACATAACCAGCGTGTAACAGCTTGAAAACACAACATAACCACAAATACCAGCAGTAAAAACCTGAAAACACACATAACCAGCGTGTACAGCCTGAAAAAACAACATAACCAGGTGTAACAGCCTGAAAACACAACATAACCAGCGTGTAACAGCCTGAAACACAACAAAACCAGCGTAACAGCCTAAAAACACAATATAACCAGATGTAACAGCCTGAAAACACAACATAACCAGGTGTAACAGCCTGAAAACACACTATAACCAGCATGTAAAAACCTGAAAAACACAACATAACCAGCATGTAACAGCCTGAAAACACAACATAACCAGCATGTAACAGCCTGAAAACACAACATAACCAGCGTGTAACGGCCTAAAAACACAACATAACCAGTGTGTAACAGCCTGAAAACACAACATAACCAGTGTGTAACAGCCTGAAAACACAACATAACCAGTCTGTAACAGCATGAAAACGCAACATAACCAGCGTGTAACAGCCTGAAAACACAACATAACCAGCGTGTAACAGCCTGAAAACACAACATAACCAGCGTGTAACAGCCTGAAAACACAACATAACCATCGTGTAACAGCCTGAAAACACAACATAACCAGCGTGCAACAGCCTGAAAACACAACATAACCAGTGTGTAACAGCCTGAAAACACAACATAACC
>CM026387.1:37435490-37454072 GCA_014843695.1 Archivesica marissinica
TGTAACAGCCTGAAAACACAACATAACCAGCATGTAACAGCCTGAAAACACAACATAACCAGTGTGTAACGGCCTGAAAACACAACATAACCAGTGTGTAACAGCCTGAAAACACAACATAACCAGTGTGTAACAGCCTGAAAACACAACATAACCAGCGTGTAACGGCCTGAAAACACAACATAACCAGCGTGTAACAGCCTGAAAACACAACATAACCAGTGTGTAACTGCCTGAAAACACAACATAACCAGTGTGTAACAGCATGAAAACGCAACATAACCAGCGTGTAACAGCCTGAAAACACAACATAACCAGTGTGTAACAGCCTGAAAACACAACATAACCAGCGTGTAACAGCCTGAAAACACAACATAACCATCGTGTAACAGCCTGAAAACACAACATAACCATCGTGTAACAGCCTGAAAACACAACATAACCAGCATGTAACAGCCTGAAAACACAACATAACCAGCGTGTAACAGCCTGAAAACACAATATAACCAGCGTGTAACAGCCTGAAAACACAACATAACCAGCGTGTAACAGCCTGAAAACACAACATAACCAGCGTGTAACAGCCTGAAAACACAACATAACCAGCGTGTAACAGCCTGAAAACACAACATAACCAGCGTGTAACAGCCTGAAAACACAACATAACCAGCATGTAACAGCCTGAAAACACAACATAACCAGCGTGTAACAGCTTGAAAACACAACATAACCATCGTGTAACAGCCTGAAAACACAACATAACAAGCGTGTAACAGCCTGAAAACACAATATAACCAGCATGTAACAGCCTGAAAACACGACATAACCAGCGTGTAACAGCCTGAAAACACGACATAACCAGCGTGTAACAGCTTGAAAACACAACATAACCAGCGTGTAACAGCCTGAAAACACAACATAACCAGCGTGTAACAGCCTGAAAACACAATATAACCAGCATGTAACAACCTGAAAACACAACATAACCAGTGTGTAACAGCTTGAAAACACAATATAACCAGCATGTAAAAACCTGAAAACACAACATAACCAGCGTGTAACAGCCTGAAAACACAACATAACCAGTGTGTAACAGCCTGAAAACACAACATAACCAGCATGTAACAGCCTGAAAACACAACATAACCAGCGTGTAACGGCCTAAAAACACAACATAACCAGTGTGTAACAGCCTGAAAACACAACATAACCAGTGTGTAACAGCCTGAAAACACAACATAACCAGTCTGTAACAGCATGAAAACGCAACATAACCAGCGTGTAACAGCCTGAAAACACAACATAACCAGCGTGTAACAGCCTGAAAACACAATATAACCAGCGTGTAACAGCCTGAAAACACAACATAACCATTGTGTAACAGCCTGAAAACACAACATAACCAGCGTGCAACAGCCTGAAGACACAACATAACCAGTGTGTAACAGCCTGAAAACACAACATAACCAGCGTGTAACAGCTTGAAAACACAACATAACCATCATGTAACAGCCTGAAAACACAACATAACCAGCGTGTAACAGCCTGAAAACACAACATAACCAGCGTGTAACAGCCTGAAAACACAATATAACCAGCATGTAACAACCTGAAAACACAACATAACCAGTGTGTAACAGCTTGAAAACACAATATAACCAGCATGTAAAAACCTGAAAACACAACATAACCAGCGTGTAACAGCCTGAAAACACAACATAACCAGCGTGTAACAGCCTGAAAACACAACATAACCAGCATGTAACAGCCTGAAAACACAACATAACCAGTGTGTAACAGCCTGAAAACACAACATAACCAGCGTGTAACGGCCTAAAAACACAACATAACCAGTGTGTAACAGCCTGAAAACACAACATAACCAGTGTGTAACAGCCTGAAAACACAACATAACCAGCGTGTAATGGCCTAAAAACACAACATAACCAGCGTGTAACGGCCTAAAAACACAACATAACCAGTGTGTAACAGCCTGAAAACACAACATAACCAGTCTGTAACAGCATGAAAACGCAACATAACCAGCGTGTAACAGCCTGAAAACACAACATAACCAGCGTGTAACAGCCTGAAAACACAACATAACCAGCGTGTAACAGTAACTGATATTTCAGACTTTCCTTTGTGTCTTACTTCTTTCATTCAAAATCATCCAAACTTTCCTTTCAAAATACATGTACAACTGGTTATTACACAATTTAACATGATTGTGTATAACATGGAAATATCATGCATGGTTTGTGTTAATACTGTTGGATATTAGCACTTGTCTATTCAAACTGATATATTGTTGTTTTGTTTTCATTACATATACATATTTTGAATATGTGTAATTATTATGTATATTGATCGGGAAATAAAATTTTGAAAAAAATAAATATTAACCCTTTCCCTCATAGAAGCACCTCTTTACGACATTACCAATACGACATACATTGACATTGTAGTAGCCAAACCAATGCTCATAATTAAGGTCAGAATATCATGTAGTTCCCGTAATATCTATGGAGGTGGTATAGATATGGCGACCACTTATCCACTGCATGATAGCTAAATGGCCGTCGTTCGTATGGAGATATAATAGTATATTAACCTAAATCTCTATGAAGGAAAGGGTTAAGAGACAGTATATTTTACCAGTGACTCCGAGCTGTGGGTACAATGCCTTGAACCAGGTAGTTGGAATAAATCCCATGGTGTACTGAGTTGTGTTAGTCACCCTGTGTTCAGGATGGGGGAAATTCTTCAGATCTCGTTCGGGACCAAAGAAGATATCGTTAGCTTTCTTCCAGTACGTTATTTTCTCGTCTATTGTTAATGGTATATTGTCTGAGCTCGGATAGTCTTCCTTGTAGAGTTCTTTGTCTTCAGCCTCCATTTCATTGCTAACAACCGCACCATGTCGCTGGGGAGTCACAGACACAAACCTGAATTTAAAATCAGACAATTACAACTAGTCTATACCACAGGCACCAGACACAATTTATTTTTTATTTTTGGCCTATGGTCATATAGTAAGTAATATATAATATTATATATTACTTACTATATGACCATAGGCCAAAAATATATATTACTTACTATATGACCATAGGCCAAAAATAAAAATTTTTTTTGTGTCTGGTGCCTGTGGTCTATACTGTACGAGTACATATTTGCACAATGATGCCAAGTGTGATTAAAGTCTTTCGAAATCTGTGGGACAGACTGATATATTGGACTAAAAAAATAATGTTATATGTTATGCTATATTTCGGGTTTTACGCCTGCATCAGCACCATTTTGGGCTATTTTCGCTGGCGGGCAGTTTATCTAACAACACTTTTCCTGGGCAGGCTCCAGCGGTTAACCAGTACTTGGTGCACAAAACCACAGGGATTCGGCACGTTTGGGGGTACTAGTATATATATTTAAGTACTTAAATATATATACTTTACACCCCCAAACGTGCCGAATCCCTGTGCACAAAACCTCCGTAAGAAACTGCAAACATTTTCATATAAATGAGACACGGCCTAAGCGGGGCTGGAACCTGTGACCATCAGTGATGATGATAGGTTACAGTAGTATACAAGTCAGCAACCGTAACCCTTTCAACACCACAGACCTCTAAATTGGCTTACAAAAAAGTGTAGATCCAGATGAGCCGGCTCATGATGAGCCGTCTCATCAGGATCTGCACTTTTTTCAAGTAATATGACTATTTTTAGAATTTTTTTTACCCATTTTGATAAATGAACTGATCCAAATGTAATTTTGTTATTAATTTATTGGTCTAAAAATATCATGGACCAGTCCATGTCAGTTACTTGGTGTTGAATGGGTTAACCACTCGACCACGGAGACGGACCAAATAAAATAAACAATTAAAATTTAACCCATAACCTGCTAATCACGACTAAATTCCCTTTTGCAAACAGCATAGAGCCAGATCAGCCTGTACAGAACTATGCTGTTTGCTATTCGGATAGTGGAGCTAAAACACTTATCTGAATAGCAAACGACATAAATCCAGATCAGAGGCTGCGTTATGCCGCGGCTGATCTGGATCTATGTTGCTTGCATATTCCGTTTAATTTAGTCACCAGGTTAAGTACATTATCTAATTTGTGTATCCCTTCAAGTTTGATGTTGATAATATTGTACACCTGGTTTTAAGTGTTTTCTAGTCACAGTTATGTTACAAAATACAACCACTGTCAGAAAATAAATGTATAGCTTGTGTACATTGTAATTTGTAAGTTGCTCTTTTAAGCTACATGAATATAGAACATGTAGGACATTGTGAAGTGTCCAGGGTTGTGTGAAGCTACATGAATATAGAACATGTAGGACATTGTGAAGTGTCCATCCAGGGTCGTGTGAAGCTACATGAATATAGAACATGTAGGACATTGTGAACTGTCCAGGGTCGTGTGAATCTACATGAATATAGAATATGTAGGACATTGTGAAGTCGGATGTGTGAAGCTACAGGAATATAGAACATGTAGGACATTGTGAAGAGTCGGTTGTGTGAAGCTACAGGAATATAGAACATGATGGACATTGTGAAGAGTCGGATGTGTGAAGCTACAGGAATATAGAACATTCTGAAGTGGGTTGTGTGTTTCAGTCATTTTGTTTTACAAAGGTAAAAGTTAATTGAAACATAATCAGGATTTATATTTAATACATAGATTCTTCCTTCACAAAAAATAAAATGTCCCTACATACCGACCCACCCCTATATTCCCTGAGCCAGCAATGGCAAACAAACAATTGTTTAAAGGTGGCCTATTATAATATAATTCATATAAATTGTTTATACAAAACATTACTTGTAAATGTAGGTAGGCAAATCTCACTCACCTTACACATGCAATGGCCTTAAATCCAGCTGAAAAACAGAAAACACAATAACTTCAACATTGATTTATTAATCTCATAGTGACAATCTGGCCACTCATTCCATATTTTACCTTCACTCAACCATTACATAGCAGTTACACTTTTAGGGGAATGGGGCTGCGTCCCCTCAGGATGAGGGGGAAAATTGCGTCGTAAATAACCAAAAAAGGGGGGAAGATTAGGGATAATATTGGTGTTCCTGTTACTCAGTGTAATACACTACAAGCAGTAGTAGCCGACTCTGTCTTCAAACACTTTCAAATTGCACGTTGTGCGACATGATAAATCAATGTGACACGATGTTTTACAATGCTATGGTTGCCAGTACATCAAGAGTCTAGTAAACAAAGATTAATCCAGGTATAAAACGTTAACCAACTGCACAATTAAACCCGAGATCGGGAATGCATAGGTTTTGTTTTTTACATGGGGAATTTTTGGCTGAAACCTGGGGGAAATATACGGTATACGTTTTAGCGAGAGAAATGGGGCCAATAACGAACCCAAATTTGTCCTATAAAACACTGTACCTGATCCTCCTAATTAAATATTACATATTAACAGTTACCTGATACATGTTATATGTTATATTTCGGGTTTTACGCCTGCATCAGCACCATTTTGGGCTATATTGCTGGCGGGCAGTTTACCTAACAACACCTTTTCTGGGCAGGCTACAGCGGTTAACCTTAACCTTAACCACTCGACCATGGAGGCGGACACCTGATACATGTACAAAGATTTGATGGAATCAATCGCCATATAAGAGGAGTAGTAGCCAATGAGGATTTAAGTGTATTGCATGCATAACTTAATTAAGGGCACCCCCATTGCCCCACGGAGGATCCACTATAGAGGATTTATTAATTACGTGAGTAAATCTCAGTAGTACAGTATCTCATACATCAAAACATACCATTCCAAATATCTATTGTCTTCATTTAGCTTAAAAGTGACTTAGTCAATAGTGACAAGTGTCCATTTTGTGCTAATAATTTAAATTTAATAATATATGCTAAAAGAGTTTTATGCACAATCATGTAACAATAACACCTAGGAAAACAAATCTGTCCAAATATACCTCTATAAACATTTAGTGTTCACTGCTGGTTGCCTGAAGCTAAGAAAGTGAATGGCTGTCCAATTAGCGCAGTGGTTAGCATGTTCGCTTCTCACCAATGCATCCCAGGTTCGGGTTTGAATCTCGAACTGGGAAGTATGTGAGATGGTACGTTTCCTCCCACACGAATGACCACAAATACACCGTCATCCGAGCCAAAGAGCGTGATTAATATAAGTTATTACAGCTTGTTGTTTCGCAATCGTTGTAAAATCAATAAAGTTTATACTTTAAGAAAATGAAAGTCATGGAGAGCAAAAAGGATCAAACGTACGACTCGAAATATGAAAGAGCTCTTCAATTAGTCACGGGATGAATTTGGCTCAGAATAATCCTGGTAAGAATGTCCAGGGTGTTCACTTTCAAAGTCAAGAGTCAATGACCCTTGAGGTCAATATCTCAAGAGTCAAGCTGCATTTTTCAAGAGTCAATATGCATGTTGGTACTCTCCATACAGGTAACTTTTTCCCGACCAAGATGTGTCTTGGGTGCAACCAGATCAGCCTGCCACTGGATGTGCAGTGCTGTAACATTTTTATCAGAATTAGAGAAAACATCGACTAGTTTGCTGAACTTTGCATCTGGGTTTAGGACCTTACAAGTATTTAAGTTTCATGTTACTTTGTAACTTGTATAGTTCAACATTGTATCCCAGTTGCAAAGGTCACCAAATGATCAGGATTAGTTATTTTCAACATCTGAGTCTTCTGGGGTCCTGCACCCAATAACCTTGACAAACCAATAGAACTGTCCATAATACAAAAAATAGCTGATCTGCATTTAATATCATTATGCATGAAATCGGTACGAAACTTGAGTATGGTTCCACGACATTGTAAAGCTATTAATCTGCATGCATTTCATATATAAAGTGGATATATTCATTTCAATATCTACGAAACTTTCATTTTAAACACTTTTTATGCATAATTAGTATCATTTGCAAAATCAACTAAAATTCCGAGTTTTTTTTCCCGCGAGTAAAATCTGTTAATGCAAACTGGGACGAATCCGAACATTTTCTTTTATATTTTAAGATAGCGATGTGAACACCATGTCAGTACCATGCCAGTACGAGAATACAGCAGACTGGTGTCAATACTATATCAGAAGACACAACTATGCATATATCTGAGCCACAATTCGGTTCAATTATCCCCAGTGACCCTAATATCGATGAATACTAACTAATGAACGATGATATCAGAATAAATCCAAAGAACCTCACATGCTCATTTTGTGTTTACTATTTATAATTTCCGTTGGATTTCCGCAATTGTTCATAGTAAAAAAAACTGAACTGTCATTTCTACTGGTAAATCGACCTTCATTTATTAAATTTGACATAATAATTGTAAGATGCGTGCTAGTGACGTCACATGATTGCCTTATACGGCATGTATTGTTACTGGTATAAATCTATGAGGCGAAATTTACATTGTTACTGGTCATTGGTAGCACCACATAGAAAAAAGATGGAGGCCAGTGCTGTTGCTTGCACTTTGTTATTCATTCAGTTATATACAAATTTTGAGTTTGAGTTCACAAATTAAAAGAAAATTATTTTCTCTTGCGTGAAAATGTAATCACCGATATGTGTGGAGCTCGCGAAACAGGTTTACACGTTTCACAAGGATTAGGATATTTGGAAAAGTTGTTATTCAGTTTTGTGAGACAGGATTATATAGAACGATAAATATCATATGGTAAAGGATATGTGTTTGTAAAAATGTGCTATTTGTTATAACAAATATTACAACAGTATGTAGTATATATTATAATATGTACATTGTATGAAAAATGTCTGGTCATGTCTTGTCTCACAAGTGCTACGCATATGCGCTCTCAAATAACAAGTTATGTATAAGCGTTCTCAAATTACAATTTTGAGTTATTCTTGAATTTCTTTGTGTAGTGGTTTACGCTATGGAGGAGGTATGGTCAGGTGGTTGAACAAGGTGATGAAGTAGCCATAGAAGATAAGATTTATTTCTTCCCAAGTGATATGGCATACAATAAAATTATGTTATATTTCGGGTTTTACGCCTGCATCAGCACCATTTCGGGCTATATCGCCGACAGGCAGTTTACTTAACAACACCTTTCCTGGGCAGGCTCCAGCAGTTAACCAGTACTTGAGTCACTAACCTCCGTAAGAAACTGCCAACTTTTTCATATAAATGAGACACGGCCTGAGCGAGGCTTGAACCCGTGACCATCAGTGATGATAGGTTATAGTGGTAAAATAAATATCATTAAGCTCAATTGACAGTGAACATTATTTGCACAGCCTCATTTTGAAACACAAATACACAGGTTATTGCTTATGTCACAGGGTTGCCGGTATACACAGGATATATCGTTTCAAAATTTCATGACATAAGTAAAACATAATCAAGTCACAATATTGGAAACAAGGATGTGTTCTATTGTAGAAACCAAGATGTGTTCTATTGTGGAAACCATGATGTGTTCTAAGTTTGGATGCTATGCATGTTAGAGAAATGCAGGGTTCCCTCTGTCTGAATGTTTGTCTGCGTCACTTCTGTCGCCAATTGAAAAACACTGCAGCCAATTGAAAAAACTTGGAGCCAACTATGAGCCATATAGTTCACAAATAAATATTTGAAGCCATGTAATTCGACAAAACATGTGCCAAAAAAATATTTAGCGTCAATATGTTTTTTGTCGTCATTGGCGACCGACAGCAGGAACACTGAAATGGGACGATAGTTGCTAAGTTCAGACTTTTGAACCTTTCTGTATATAGGCGATATAAAAGCATGTCTCCAATCATCGGGACAATGACGGTGTCAAGTGACCTTTGAAAGAGATAGGGCAAGTATTTATATTTTAAAATGGGTCAGGCTGTGGGTGACAATCTCTACCATGCCAAATGACTTCACATATTGTAAAGGGTTCATATTTATACTTCTCACACCTGTATCATCCATGTAACAAACATACCCCACCCACATAGACAAGTTAAAAACTGAACAATCGTACACAGGACAAACTTGCCAAAAAATATATGTACCAAATTGACAGGACATGCATTTGAAAGAAATAAATAACGTCTATAATCTCACAATACATACAATTCCGTAATGCTAACGTTGAGAGCATATTGGCTACAAATATATTCGCCGACAAGGTCAAAACTGATCGGCCGTATTCTGTAGCGCCGGATATACTATCGAAAAGTGGTCTTCAAATTTTACGACAAAATAGCACACTCATTATTTTGTTTACGTTTTTATAATTAAACGGTACGCGATAAAACACGAAGTTCATAGTTGTTTCTAGGAGTTTGTGGATTGCAATTAGCTGATCGTATTTAAAAAAATCCGTATTTGATACTACATACCACGGAGAATAATGAGTGACGTAAAAGGATCTACATCTATATCATTATACTTCCAACACTCAATACATGTAGACGGATCTGTAGTCCTGTGGTAACACGTTGGATTGATAATCCAGGATCGCAGGTTCGACCCCCGTCTGACCCTAATACAATTAACAGTCTTTCAGATGAGACTTTAAACTGAGGTCTCGTGTCGGTGCTGTACATCGTGCACATAAAAGAACCAGAGGAGACTGGAATGGGTCTCTGTCTGTAGCATTGCACTATACTCCAAAAATCTAAAATTACTAATCTCTTCATGAGGCGTCGCTCATTAGGCAACCGGTAGCAACAATAAATAAACCACACACAAATACTGAGTATGACTGGGGAGGCGCTTGTCAGGGACAGTGGTTAAAATTTCATTAATTTAGACGTGTTAAAAAGAACTACGTAATAGGTTTAAAAGAGTGATTAGTGTCACATGAGTGGTACAGTGGCCAGCCGCTCAGCAAAAATGGTTAAGCTGAGGCGGGACTGGACATAGTAGGAGAGGGAGGCCATTCTAAATACGTATTATTCGTGTGTGTGGGGGGGGGGTAGTTAGCATGGTACTTGGTTCGGGACTGCGGAATTAAGTATTTCCTTGTACAACTGGTTGTGGTCGACGCAGACAATATATTCTGGTTTTATATAATATTCATGTATTGTATACGTCGATATTCAAGTGTCTGCCAGTTCAGTGAATTAGGGCCTAATCATTTTTATTACACTACGTGTACAGTCATAATCATTGCAGATATAGCGTGCAGCTTATCTTTTTTTAAATGTTTATTAAAATTTTATCATCGCTACCGGTTGTCTATATGGAGAGATTAGTAATTTTAGATTTTTGGAGGATGGTGCAATGATATAGACAGAGACCCATTCCAGAATCTCCTCTGGTTCTTTTACGTGCACGGTGTAAAGCACCGACACAAGACCTCTGTTTAAAGTCCCATCTGAAAGACTGTTATTTTTATTAAGGTCAGACGGAGGATCGAGCCTGCGATCCCTGGATTACCAGTCCAACGTGTTACCACTGGACTACAGATCCGTCTGTAGTGCAGCTGATCTTTGCACTTTTTATGCTTTATAGGTGTGAGACTTGTGCCTGGGGGTGCCAGATGGTTGAGCAATACTACAGTCGGGGACCCACATCAGTGTTATAAGCTTCTTTCTTTTACCTTCTTAATTCTGGTCTTCAAATTCCTTTTAATGAATCTGAGAGAGTTTAGAGGAGATGGTGTTTATATGGGTATACCAGTTCAAATCTTTACTAATTGTAACGTCTATGTATTTAGCGGCATATGGTGGAGTGCTAAAGGGGTAATGAGTGGTTTACTTTTACGAGTAATTCTCAGGATTGGACACTTCATTGCACTTGGTGTTTTGCTTGATACCCAATTTGTATGCAAAATAAAACATATGTAAAATTGGGCACTGTTTGAAATGAGTGTTCTGAATACCGGTGCGATATGGGTTTGACTTATAGAATTCCTGTATTTGTCCATAATCCTAAATATGTACATAGCAAGGCAACTTATTAATATGTCAAGAAGTGGAAGTCGTGATGGTGCAGTGGATGCGCGTTCACTTCAGGTGCGAAAGGTCCGGAGTTCGAGCCCCGTTGAAGCCGTTACGATTGTGCCCTTAGGCAAGGCATTTAAATTCCATGTTGCCCCTTCTCTCTCCCTCGTGGCGATGGATTCCATCAGGAATGAGGTCTCGAGAGTGATTAATATAAGTTGTAAGAACTTGTTTCGCAATCTAAAATAATTTGTATGAACGAATAGGTCAAGAAATGAACACTGCATCTACAAATAATATGAACAAGGTAAGCCCCAAAGCGAACTCAAGCATAGATATGGTCATTTGGAGTAGCTATGGCTTATATAAATAATGTGAAATAGGCACTACATGCATATAAATTGGGACAGCCAATAAAGGGTTGAAGTCAAAATCAAATACAGAACTAGACATTAAAGGAGGAATATGATTACCCAAGATAGGTTAAGAAGTCCCAAGAAAAGTGACTCCTTTTAGAAAAGCTGGCTGGGGGAATTTCGTTGCTTTCATTGCAATTGAAACAGAAAGCATTTTAAAGCTCGTGAATCGAAAACAGTGGAAACCCTATGTAATACGTTTAAATTCTCCACTGAGGAAGGCAGTGACAAATACGTAACCATGTAAAACATTTGGCACCCGTAGATCTCTGCTGTTGATAACATAAAACATTTAACGACTAATCAGCAATGTGTCTCTGTATGTATCATTGCACTATCCTCCAACAATCTAAAAATACTAATCTCTTCAGGAGGCGTTGCTCATATGGGCAACCGGTAGCGACGTTAAATAAACGTAAAATACACACACAGCAAAGAGGATAGCCATTATCAAATAAGCAAAACACATTCAGAAGTCAGTCTCAAGGTCAAAGTGTCTGGCTGATTTGAAAGGTCATACGAGTTTTCCAATATGACTTTGTGTTGTTAACCCAGAGATCGCATGTTCGATCCCTCGTATGACTCTATTAAAATTAACAGTCGTTCAAATGGGACTTTAAACCGAGGTCTCGTGTCGGTGCTTTACAAGAACAAGAAGAGATTCTAAAATGGGTCTATGTCTGTATCATTGCACTATCCTCCAACAATCTAAACTGACTAATCTCTTCAGGAGATGTCGCTCATATGGGCAACCGGTAGCGACGATAAACAAATGTAAAACACACACACACCAATATGTGTTACATTGAAGTTGTATGTACGTTTGGGTTGCTTCGGGTTTGAGCTACACGTGTGTATAGATTATTATACACTGTAATAGAAGACTGTATTGGTTATCCGATTAGCGCAGTGGTTAGCACTCTCGCTTCTCACCAATGCAACCCGGGCTCGATCATCGGACCGGAGCGTATGCGAGCTATTGTATACAATATACATTTTCCATTATAATGCATAACATATATGTATTTCAGTATATTGTATACAATATACACATTGTATACAATATACACAGTCCATTCTATTGTATGCAATATACACGTGCACGCTTAATTTAATGCAGCTGATGCTAAGTCTGATGGCTATGTAATGCAGCTGATGCTATTTAAGTATGATGGCTATGTAATGCAGCTGATGCTAAGTATGATGGCTGTGTAATATAGCTGATGCTAAGTATGATGGCTATGTAATGCAGCTGATGCTAAGTATGATGGCTATGTAATGCAGCTGATGCTAGGTATGATGGCTATGTAATGCAGCTGATGCTAAGTATGATGGCTATGTAATGCAGCTGATGCTAAGTATGATGGCTATGTAATGCAGCTGATGCTAAGTATGATGGCTATGTAATGCAGCTGATGCTAAGTATGATGGCTATGTAATGCAGCTGATGCTAAGTATGATGGCTATGTAATGCAGCTAAAACTAAGTATGATGGCTATGTAATACAGCTGATGCTAAGTATGATGGCTATGTAATACAATGATGCTAAGTATGATGGCTATATAATGCAGCTGATGCTAAGTATGATGGCTATATAATACAGCTGATGCTAAGTATGATGGCTATATAATACAGCTAATGCAAAGTATGATGGCTATGTAATGCAGCTGATGCTAAGTATGATGGTTATGTAATGCTGCTGTTGCTAAGTATGATGGCTATGTAATTCTGCTGATGTTAAGTATGATGGCTATATAATACAGCTAATGCTAAGTATGATGGCTATGTAATACAGCTGATGCTATTTAAGTATGATGGCTATGTAATGCTGCTGCTGCTAAGTATGATGGCTATGTAATACTGCTGATGCTACGTATGATGGCTATGTAATGCTGCTGATGCTAAGTATGATGGCTATGTAATACTGCTGATGCTATTTAAGTATGATGACTATGTAATGCAGCTGATGCTAAGTATGATGGCTATGTAATACAGCTGATGCTATTTAAGTATGATGGCTATGTAATGCAGCTGCTGCTAAGTATGATGGCTATGTAATACTGCTGATGCTAAGTATGATGGCTATGTAATGCTGCTGATGCTAAGTATGATGGCTATGTAATACTGCTGATGCTATTTAAGTATGATGACTATGTAATGCAGCTGATGCTAAGTATGATGGCTATGTAATACAGCTGATGCTATTTAAGTATGATGGCTATGTAATGCAGCTGCTGCTAAGTATGATGGCTATGTAATGCTGCTGATGCTAAGTATGATGGCTATGTAATACAGCTGATGTTAAGTATGATGGCTATGTAATACAGCTGATGTTAAGTATGATGGCTATGTAATGCAGCTGATGCTAAGTATGATGGCTATGTAATACAGCTGATGTTAAGTATGATGGCTATGTAATGCAGCTGATGCTAAGTATGATGGCTATGTAATACTGCTGATGCTATTAAGTATGATGGCTATGTAATGCAGCTGATGCTAAGTATGATGGCTATGTAATACAGCTGATGCTAAGTATGATGGCTATGTAATACAGCTGATGCTAAGTATGATGGCTATGTAATGCAGCTGATGCTAAGTATGATGGCTATGTAATACAGCTGATGTTAAGTATGATGGCTATGTAATGCAGCTGATGCTAAGTATGATGGCTATGTAATACAGCTGATGCTATTTAAGTATGATGGCTATGTAATGCAGCTGATGCTAAGTATGATGGCTATGTAATACTGCTGATGCTATTTAAGTATGATGGCTATGTAATGCAGCTGATGCTAAGTATGATGGCTATGTAATACAGCTGATGCTAAGTATGATGGCTATGTAATGCAGCTGATGCTAAGTATGATGGCTATGTAATGCAGCTGATGCTAAGTATGATGGCTATGTAATGCAGCTGATGCTAAGTATGATGGCTATGTAATGCTGCTGATGCTAAGTATGATGGCTATGTAATACAGCTGATGCTAAGTATGATGGCTATGTAATGCAGCTGATGCTAAGTATGATGGCTATGTAATACAGCTGATGCTAAGTATGATGGCTATGTAATACAGCTGATGCTAAGTATGATGGCTATGTAATGCAGCTGATGCTAAGTATGATGGCTATGTAATGCAGCTGATGCTAAGTATGATGGCTATGTAATGCAGCTGATGTTAAGTATGATGGCTATGTAATGCAGCTGATGCTAAGTATGATGGCTATGTAATACAGCTGATGCTATTTAAGTATGATGGCTATGTAATGCAGCTGATGCTAAGTATGATGGCTATGTAATACTGCTGATGCTAAGTATGATGGCTATGTAATGCTGCTGATGCTAAGTATGATGGCTATGTAATACTGCTGATGCTATTTAAGTATGATGACTATGTAATGCAGCTGATGCTAAGTATGATGGCTATGTAATACAGCTGATGCTATTTAAGTATGATGGCTATGTAATGCAGCTGCTGCTAAGTATGATGGCTATGTAATACTGCTGATGCTAAGTATGATGGCTATGTAATGCTGCTGATGCTAAGTATGATGGCTATGTAATACTGCTGATGCTATTTAAGTATGATGACTATGTAATGCAGCTGATGCTAAGTATGATGGCTATGTAATACAGCTGATGCTATTTAAGTATGATGGCTATGTAATGCAGCTGCTGCTAAGTATGATGGCTATGTAATGCTGCTGATGCTAAGTATGATGGCTATGTAATACAGCTGATGTTAAGTATGATGGCTATGTAATACAGCTGATGTTAAGTATGATGGCTATGTAATGCAGCTGATGCTAAGTATGATGGCTATGTAATACAGCTGATGTTAAGTATGATGGCTATGTAATGCAGCTGATGCTAAGTATGATGGCTATGTAATACTGCTGATGCTATTTAAGTATGATGGCTATGTAATGCTGCTGATGCTAAGTATGATGGCTATGTAATACGCTGATGCTTTAAGTATGATGGCTATGTAATGCAGCTGATGCTAAGTATGATGGCTATGTAATGCAGCTGATGCTAAGTATGATGGCTAGTAATGCAGAGTATGATGGTATTAATCGTGCTCCTTTAATATGATGGCTAGTAATGGCTGATGCTAAGTATGATGGCTATGTAATGCTGCTGATGCTAAGTATGATGGCTATGTAATGCAGCTGATGCTAAATATGATGGCTATGTAATGCAGCTGATGCTAAGTATGATGGCTATATAATGCAGCTGATGCTAAGTATGATGGCTATATAATACAGCTGATGCTAAGTATGATGGCTATATAATACAGCTGATGTTAAGTATGATGGCTATGTAATGCAGCTGATGCTAAGTATGATGGCTATGTAATACAGCTGATGCTATTTAAGTATGATGGCTATGTAATGCAGCTGATGCTAAGTATGATGGCTATGTAATACAGCTGATGCTATTTAAGTATGATGGCTATGTAATGCAGCTGATGCTAAGTATGATGGCTATGTAATACAGCTGATGCTATTTAAGTATGATGGCTATGTAATGCTGCTGATGCTAAGTATGATGGCTATGTAATGCTGCTGATGCTAAGTATGATGGCTATGTAATACTGCTGATGCTATTTAAGTATGATGGCTATGTAATGCAGCTGATGCTAAGTATGATGGCTATGTAATACAGCTGATGCTATTAAGTATGATGGCTATGTAATGCAGCTGATGCTAAGTATGATGGCTATGTAATACTGCTGATGCTAAGTATGATGGCTATGTAATGCAGCTGATGCTAAGTATGATGGCTATGTAATACTGCTGATGCTATTTAAGTATGATGGCTATGTAATGCAGCTGATGCTAAGTATGATGGCTATGTAATACAGCTGATGCTATTAAGTATGATGGCTATGTAATGCAGCTGATGCTAAGTATGATGGCTATGTAATGCAGCTGATGCTAAGTATGATGGCTATGTAATGCAGCTGATGCTAAGTATGATGGCTATGTAATACAGCTGATGTTAAGTATGATGGCTATGTAATGCAGCTGATGCTAAGTATGATGGCTATGTAATACTGCTGATGCTATTTAAGTATGATGGCTATGTAATGCTGCTGATGCTAAGTATGATGGCTATGTAATACTGCTGATGCTATTTAAGTATGATGGCTATGTAATGCAGCTGATGCTAAGTATGATGGCTATGTAATGCAGCTGATGCTAAGTATGATGGCTATGTAATGCAGCTGATGCTAAGTATGATGGTTATGTAATGCAGCTGTTGCTAAGTATGATGGCTATGTAATGCTGCTGATGCTAATTATGATGGCTATGTAATGCTGCTGATGCTAAGTATGATGGCTATGTAATGCTGCTGATGCTAAGTATGATGGCTATGTAATGCAGCTGATGCTAAATATGATGGCTATGTAATGCAGCTGATGCTAAGTATGATGGCTATATAATGCAGCTGATGCTAAGTATGATGGCTATATAATACAGCTGATGCTAAGTATGATGGCTATATAATACAGCTGATGCTAAGTATGGTGGCTATATAATGCAGCTGATGCTAAGTATGATGGCTATGTAATACAGCTGATGCTATTTAAGTATGATGGCTATGTAATGCTGCTGATGCTAAGTATGATGGCTATGTAATACTGCTGATGCTATTTAAGTATGATGGCTATGTAATGCAGCTGATGCTAAGTATGATGGCTATGTAATACAGCTGATGCTATTTAAGTATGATGGCTATGTAATGCAGCTGATGCTAAGTATGATGGCTATGTAATGCAGCTGATGCTAAGTATGATGGCTATGTAATACAGCTGATGCTATTTAAGTATGATGGCTATGTAATGCTGCTGATGCTAAGTATGATGGCTATGTAATACTGCTGATGCTAAGTATGATGGCTATGTAATGCTGCTGATGCTAAGTATGATGGCTATGTAATACTGCTGATGCTAAGTATGATGGCTATGTAATGCAGCTGATGCTATTTAAGTATGATGGCTATGTAATGCTGCTGCTGCTAAGTATGATGGCTATGTAATACTGCTGATGCTAAGTATGATGGCTATGTAATGCTGCTGATGCTAAGTATGATGGCTATGTAATACAGCTGATGTTAAGTATGATGGCTATGTAATACAGCTGATGTTAAGTATGATGGCTATGTAATGCAGCTGATGCTATGTATGATGGCTATATAATACAGTTGATGTTAAGTATGGTGGCTATATAATGCAGCTGATGCTAAGTATGATGGCTATGTAATACAGCTGATGCTATTTAAGTATGATGGCTATGTAATGCTGCTGATGCTAAGTATGATGGCTATGTAATACTGCTGATGCTAAGTATGATGGCTATGTAATACAGCTGATGCTATTTAAGCATGATGGCTATGTAATGCAGCTGATGCTAAGTATGATGGCTATGTAATGCAGCTGATGCTAAGTATGGTGGCTATGTAATACAGCTGATGCTATTTAAGTATGATGGCTATGTAATGCTGCTGCTGCTAAGTATGATGGCTATGTAATACTGCTGATGCTACGTATGATGGCTATGTAATGCTGCTGATGCTAAGTATGATGGCTATGTAATACTGCTGATGCTATTTAAGTATGATGACTATGTAATGCAGCTGATGCTAAGTATGATGGCTATGTAATACAGCTGATGCTATTTAAGTATGATGGCTATGTAATGCAGCTGCTGCTAAGTATGATGGCTATGTAATACAGCTGATGCTAAGTATGATGGCTATGTAATGCAGCTGATGCTAAGTATGATGGCTATGTAATACTGCTGATGCTAAGTATGATGGCTATGTAATGCAGCTGATGCTAAGTATGATGGCTATGTAATACAGCTGATGCTATTTAAGTATGATGGCTATGTAATGCAGCTGATGCTAAGTATGATGGCTATGTAATGCAGCTGATGCTAAGTATGATGGCTATGTAATGCAGCTGATGCTAAGTATGATGGCTATGTAATGCAGCTGATGCTAAGTATGATGGCTATGTAATACAGCTGATGCTATTTAAGTATGATGGCTATGTAATGCAGCTGATGCTAAGTATGATGGCTATGTAATGCAGCTGATGCTAAGTATGATGGCTATGTAATACAGCTGATGCTAAGTATGATGGCTATGTAATGCTGCTGATGCTAAGTATGATGGCTATGTAATACAGCTGATGCTAAGTATGATGGCTATG
>CM026387.1:37455072-37472208 GCA_014843695.1 Archivesica marissinica
TACTGCTGATGCTAAGTATGATGGCTATGTAATGCAGCTGATGCTAAGTATGATGGCTATGTAATGCAGCTGATGCTAAGTATGATGGCTATGTAATGCAGCTGATGCTAAGTATGATGGCTATGTAATGCAGCTGATGCTAAGTATGATGGCTATGTAATGCAGCTGATGCTAAGTATGATGGCTATGTAATACAGCTGATGCTAAGTATGATGGCTATGTAATGCAGCTGATGCTAAGTATGATGGCTATGTAATACTGCTGATGCTATTTAAGTATGATGGCTATGTAATGCAGCTGATGCTAAGTATGATGGCTATGTAATACAGCTGATGCTAAGTATGATGGCTATGTAATACAGCTGATGCTATTTAAGTATGATGGCTATGTAATGCAGCTGATGCTAAGTATGATGGCTATGTAATACTGCTGATGCTAAGTATGATGGCTATGTAATGCTGCTGATGCTAAGTATGATGGCTATGTAATACAGCTGATGCTAAGTATGATGGCTATGTAATGCAGCTGATGCTATTTAAGTATGATGGCTATGTAATGCAGCTGATGCTAAGTATGATGGCTATGTAATACTGCTGATGCTAAGTATGATGGCTATGTAATGCTGCTGATGCTAAGTATGATGGCTATGTAATACAGCTGATGTTAAGTATGATGGCTATGTAATACAGCTGATGTTAAGTATGATGGCTATGTAATGCAGCTGATGCTAAGTATGATGGCTATGTAATACAGCTGATGTTAAGTATGATGGCTATATAATGCAGCTGATGCTAAGTATGATGGCTATGTAATACAGCTGATGCTATTTAAGTATGATGGCGATGCTAAGTATGATGGCTATGTAATGCAGCTGATGCTAAGTATGATGGCTATGTAATACAGCTGATGCTAAGTATGATGGCTATGTAATGCAGCTGATGCTAAGTATGATGGCTATGTAATGCAGCTGATGCTAAGTATGATGGCTATGTAATGCAGCTGATGCTAAGTATGATGGCTATGTAATGCAGCTGATGCTAAGTATGATGGCTATGTAATGCTGCTGATGCTAAGTATGATGGCTATGTAATGCTGCTGATGCTAAGTATGATGGCTATGTAATGCTGCTGATGCTAAGTATGATGGCTATGTAATGCAGCTGATGCTAAATATGATGGCTATGTAATGCAGCTGATGCTAAGTATGATGGCTATATACTGCAGATGATACTAAGTATGATGGCTATGTAATACAGCTGATGTTAAGTATGATGGCTATGTAATACTGCTGATGCTATTTAAGTATGATGGCTATGTAATGCAGCTGATGCTAAGTATGATGGCTATGTAATACAGCTGATGCTATTTAAGTATGATGGCTATGTAATGCAGCTGATGCTAAGTATGATGGCTATGTAATACAGCTGATGCTATTTAAGTATGATGGCTATGTAATGCAGCTGATGCTAAGTATGATGGCTATGTAATACAGCTGATGCTATTTAAGTATGATGGCTATGTAATGCAGCTGATGCTAAGTATGATGGCTATGTAATACAGCTGATGCTATTTAAGTATGATGGCTATGTAATGCAGCTGATGCTAAGTATGATGGCTATGTAATACAGCTGATGCTATTTAAGTATGATGGCTATGTAATGCAGCTGATGCTAAGTATGATGGCTATGTAATGCAGCTGATGCTAAGTATGATGGCTATGTAATACAGCTGATGCTATTTAAGTATGATGGCTATGTAATGCTGCTGATGCTAAGTATGATGGCTATGTAATACTGCTGATGCTATTTAAGTATGATGGCTATGTAATGCTGCTGATGCTAAGTATGATGGCTATGTAATACTGCTGATGCTATTTAAGTATGATGGCTATGTAATGCAGCTGATGCTAAGTATGATGGCTATGTAATACAGCTGATGCTATTTAAGTATGATGGCTATGTAATGCAGCTGATGCTAAGTATGATGGCTATGTAATGCAGCTGATGCTAAGTATGATGGCTATGTAATGCAGCTGATGCTAAGTATGATGGCTATGTAATACAGCTGATGCTAAGTATGATGGCTATGTAATGCTGCTGATGCTAAGTATGATGGCTATGTAATACTGCTGATGCTATTTAAGTATGATGGCTATGTAATGCAGCTGATGCTAAGTATGATGGCTATGTAATACAGCTGATGCTATTTAAGTATGATGGCTATGTAATGCAGCTGCTGCTAAGTATGATGGCTATGTAATGCTGCTGATGCTAAGTATGATGGCTATGTAATACAGCTGATGCTAAGTATGATGGCTATATAATACAGCTAATGCTAAGTATGATGGCTATGTAATACACCTGATGCTAAGTATGATGGCTATGTAATACAATGATGCTAAGTATGATGGCTATATAATGCAGCTGATGCTAAGTATGATGGCTATATAATACAGCTGATGCTAAGTATGATGGCTATATAATACAGCTAATGCTAAGTATGATGGCTATATAATACAGTTGATGTTAAGTATGGTGGCTATATAATGCAGCTGATGCTAAGTATGATGGCTATGTAATACTGCTGATGCTATTTAAGTATGATGGCTATGTAATGCAGCTGATGCTAAGTATGATGGCTATGTAATACAGCTGATGCTATTTAAGTATGATGGCTATGTAATGCAGCTGATGCTAAGTATGATGGCTATGTAATGCTGCTGATGCTAAGTATGATGGCTATGTAATGCAGCTGATGCTAAGTATGATGGCTATGTAATACTGCTGATGCTATTAAGTATGATGGCTATGTAATGCAGCTGATGCTAAGTATGATGGCTATGTAATACAGCTGATGCTATTTAAGTATGATGGCTATGTAATGCAGCTGATGCTAAGTATGATGGCTATGTAATGCAGCTGATGCTAAGTATGATGGCTATGTAATACAGCTGATGCTTAAGTATGATGGCTATGTAATGCAGCTGATGCTAAGTATGATGGCTATGTAATGCAGCTGATGCTAAGTATGATGGCTATGTAATACAGCTGATGCTTAAGTATGATGGCTATGTAATGCAGCTGATGCTAAGTATGATGGCTATGTAATACAGCTGATGCTATTTAAGTATGATGGCTATGTAATGCTGCTGATGCTAAGTATGATGGCTATGTAATACTGCTGATGCTATTTAAGTATGATGGCTATGTAATGCAGCTGATGCTAAGTATGATGGCTATGTAATACAGCTGATGCTATTTAAGTATGATGGCTATGTAATGCAGCTGATGCTAAGTATGATGGCTATGTAATACAGCTGATGCTAAGTATGATGGCTATGTAATGCAGCTGATGCTAAGTATGATGGCTATGTAATACAGCTGATGCTAAGTATGATGGCTATGTAATGCAGCTGATGCTAAGTATGATGGCTATGTAATACAGCTGATGCTATTTAAGTATGATGGCTATGTAATGCAGCTGATGCTAAGTATGATGGCTATGTAATACAGCTGATGCTAAGTATGATGGCTATGTAATGCAGCTGATGCTAAGTATGATGGCTATGTAATGCAGCTGATGCTAAGTATGATGGCTATGTAATGCAGCTGATGCTAAGTATGATGGCTATGTAATACAGCTGATGCTAAGTATGATGGCTATGTAATGCAGCTGATGCTAAGTATGATGGCTATGTAATACAGCTGATGCTATTTAAGTATGATGGCTATGTAATGCAGCTGATGCTAAGTATGATGGCTATGTAATGCAGCTGATGCTAAGTATGATGGCTATGTAATACAGCTGATGCTAAGTATGATGGCTATGTAATACAGCTGATGCTAAGTATGATGGCTATGTAATGCAGCTGATGCTAAGTATGATGGCTATGTAATACAGCTGATGCTAAGTATGATGGCTATGTAATACAGCTGATGCTAAGTATGATGGCTATGTAATGCAGCTGATGCTAAGTATGATGGCTATGTAATGCTGCTGATGCTAAGTATGATGGCTATGTAATGCAGCTGATGCTAAGTATGATGGCTATGTAATGCAGCTGATGCTAAGTATGATGGCTATGTAATGCAGCTGATGCTAAGTATGATGGCTATGTAATACAGCTGATGCTAAGTATGATGGCTATGTAATACAGCTGATGCTAAGTATGATGGCTATGTAATGCTGCTGATGCTAAGTATGATGGCTATGTAATGCTGCTGATGCTAAGTATGATGGCTATGTAATGCAGCTGATGCTAAATATGATGGCTATGTAATGCAGCTGATGCTAAGTATGATGGCTATATAATGCAGCTGATGCTAAGTATGATGGCTATATAATACAGCTGATGCTAAGTATGATGGCTATATAATACAGCTGATGCTAAGTATGATGGCTATATAATGCAGCTGATGCTAAGTATGATGGCTATGTAATACAGCTGATGCTATTTAAGTATGATGGCTATGTAATATGCAGCTGATGCTAAGTATGATGGCTATGTAATACAGCTGATGCTATTTAAGTATGATGGCTATGTAATGCAGCTGATGCTAAGTATGATGGCTATGTAATACTGCTGATGCTAAGTATGATGGCTATGTAATGCTGCTGATGCTAAGTATGATGGCTATGTAATACTGCTGATGCTATTTAAGTATGATGGCTATGTAATGCAGCTGATGCTAAGTATGATGGCTATGTAATGCAGCTGATGCTAAGTATGATGGCTATGTAATGCAGCTGATGCTAAGTATGATGGCTATGTAATGCAGCTGATGCTAAGTATGATGGCTATGTAATGCAGCTGATGCTAAGTATGATGGCTATGTAATACAGCTGATGCTATTTAAGTATGATGGCTATGTAATGCAGCTGATGCTAAGTATGATGGCTATGTAATGCAGCTGATGCTAAGTATGATGGCTATGTAATACAGCTGATGCTTAAGTATGATGGCTATGTAATGTGCTGCATGCTAAGTATGATGGCTATGTAATCTGCTGATGCTAAGTATGATGGCTATGTAATACTGCTGATGCTAAGTATGATGGCTATGTAATGCAGCTGATGCTAAGTATGATGGCTATGTAATACAGCTGATGTTAAGTATGATGGCTATGTAATGCAGCTGATGCTAAGTATGATGGCTATGTAATACAGCTGATGCTAAGTATGATGGCTATGTAATACAGCTGATGCTAAGTATGATGGCTATGTAATACAGCTGATGTTAAGTATGATGGCTATGTAATGCAGCTGATGCTAAGTATGATGGCTATGTAATACAGCTGATGCTATTTAAGTATGATGGCTATGTAATGCAGCTGATGCTAAGTATGATGGCTATGTAATACAGCTGATGTTAAGTATGATGGCTATGTAATGCAGCTGATGCTAAGTATGATGGCTATGTAATACTGCTGATGCTATTTAAGTATGATGGCTATGTAATGCAGCTGATGCTAAGTATGATGGCTATGTAATACTGCTGATGCTATTTAAGTATGATGGCTATGTAATGCAGCTGATGCTAAGTATGATGGCTATGTAATGCAGCTGATGCTAAGTATGATGGCTATGTAATGCAGCTGATGCTAAGTATGATGGCTATATAATGCAGCTGATGCTAAGTATGATGGCTATGTAATACAGCTGATGCTAAGTATGATGGCTATGTAATGCAGCTGATGCTAAGTATGATGGCTATATAATACAGCTGATGCTAAGTATGATGGCTATATAATGCAGCTGATGCTAAGTATGATGGCTATGTAATACAGCTGATGTTAAGTATGATGGCTATGTAATGCAGCTGATGCTAAGTATGATGGCTATGTAATACTGCTGATGCTATTTAAGTATGATGGCTATGTAATGCAGCTGATGCTAAGTATGATGGCTATGTAATACTGCTGATGCTATTTAAGTATGATGGCTATGTAATGCAGCTGATGCTAAGTATGATGGCTATGTAATACTGCTGATGCTAAGTATGATGGCTATGTAATACAGCTGATGCTAAGTATGATGGTATGTAATGCAGCTGATGCTAAGTATGATGGCTATGTAATGCAGCTGATGCTAAGTATGATGGCTATGTAATGCAGCTGATGCTAAGTATGATGGCTATGTAATGCTGCTGATGCTAAGTATGATGGCTATGTAATGCTGCTGATGCTAAGTATGATGGCTATGTAATGCTGCTGATGCTAAGTATGATGGCTATGTAATGCAGCTGATGCTAAATATGATGGCTATGTAATGCAGCTGATGCTAAGTATGATGGCTATATACTGCAGATGATACTACGTATGATGGCTATGTAATAAAGCTGATGTTAAGTATGATGGCTATGTAATACTGCTGATGCTATTTAAGTATGATGGCTATGTAATGCAGCTGATGCTAAGTATTATGGCTGTGTAATACAGCTGATGCTATTTAAGTATGATGGCTATGTAATGCAGCTGATGCTAAGTATGATGGCTATGTAATACAGCTGATGCTATTTAAGTATGATGGCTATGTAATGCTGCTGATGCTAAGTATGATGGCTATGTAATACTGCTGATGCTATTTAAGTATGATGGCTATGTAATGCAGCTGATGCTAAGTATGATGGCTATGTAATACAGCTGATGCTATTTAAGTATGATGGCTATGTAATGCAGCTGATGCTAAGTATGATGGCTATGTAATACTGCTGATGCTATTTAAGTATGATGGCTATGTAATGCTGCTGATGCTAAGTATGATGGCTATGTAATACTGCTGATGCTATTTAAGTATGATGACTATGTAATGCAGCTGATGCTAAGTATGATGGCTATGTAATACAGCTGATGCTATTTAAGTATGATGGCTATGTAATGCTGCTGATGCTAAGTATGATGGCTATGTAATGCAGCTGATGCTAAGTATGATGGCTATATAATGCAGCTGATGCTACGTATGATGGCTATGTAATACAGCTGATGTTATGTATGGTGGCTATATAATGCAGCTGATGCTAAGTATGATGGCTATGTAATACAGCTGATGTTACGTATGATGGCTATGTAATACTGCTGATGCTATTTAAGTATGATGGCTATGTAATGCTGCTGATGCTAAGTATGATGGCTATGTAATACTGCTGATGCTATTTAAGTATGATGACTATGTAATGCAGCTGATGCTAAGTATGATGGCTATGTAATACAGCTGATGCTATTTAAGTATGATGGCTATGTAATGCAGCTGCTGCTAAGTATGATGGCTATGTAATGCAGCTGATGCTAAGTATGATGGCTATATAATACAGCTGATGCTAAGTATGATGGCTATGTAATACAGCTGATGCTAAGTATGATGGCTATGTAATACACTGATGCTAAGTATGATGGCTATATAATGCAGCTGATGCTAAGTATGATGGCTATATAATAAAGCTGATGCTAAGTATGATGGCTATATAATACAGCTAATGCTAAGTATGATGGCTATATAATACAGTTGATGTTAAGTATGGTGGCTATATAATGCAGCTGATGCTAAGTATGATGGCTATGTAATACTGCTGATGCTATTTAAGTATGATGGCTATGTAATGCAGCTGATGCTAAGTATGATGGCTATGTAATACAGCTGATGCTATTTAAGTATGATGGCTATGTAATGCAGCTGATGCTAAGTATGATGGCTATGTAATACAGCTGATGCTATTTAAGTATGATGGCTATGTAATGCTGCTGCTGCTAAGTATGATGGCTATGTAATACTGCTGATGCTAAGTATGATGGCTATGTAATACTGCTGATGCTATTTATGTATGATGGCTATGTAATGCAGCTGATGCTAAGTATGATGGCTATGTAATGCTGCTGATGCTAAGTATGATGGCTATGTAATACAGCTGATGATAAGTATGATGGCTATGTAATACAGCTGATGTTAAGTATGATGGCTATGTAATGCAGCTGATGCTAAGTATGATGGCTATGTAATACAGCTGATGTTAAGTATGATGGCTATGTAATGCAGCTGATGCTAAGTATGATGGCTATGTAATACTGCTGATGCTATTTAAGTATGATGGCTATGTAATGCAGCTGATGCTAAGTATGATGGCTATGTAATGCAGCTGATGCTAAGTATGATGGCTATGTAATACAGCTGATGCTAAGTATGATGGCTATGTAATACAGCTGATGCTAAGTATGATGGCTATGTAATGCTGCTGATGCTAATTATGATGGATAACGTGCTAAGTATGATGGCTATGTAATACAGCTGATGCTATAAGTATGATGGCTATGTAATGCAGCTGATGCTAAGTATGATGGCTATGTAATGCAGCTGATGCTAAGTATGATGGCTATGTAATGCAGCTGATGCTAAGTATGATGGCTATGTAATACAGCTGATGCTAAGTATGATGGCTATGTAATACAGCTGATGCTAAGTATGATGGCTATGTAATACAGCTGATGCTAAGTATGATGGCTATGTAATACAGCTGATGCTAAGTATGATGGCTATGTAATACAGCTGATGCTAAGTATGATGGCTATATAATGCAGCTGATGCTAAGTATGATGGCTATATATGTGGTATGTAATGCGCTGATGCTAATATGATGGCTATGTAATACTGCTATGCTAAGTATGATGGCTATGTAATGCAGCTGATGCTAAGTATGATGGCTATGTAATGCTGCTGATGCTAAGTATGATGGCTATGTAATGCAGCTGATGCTAAGTATGATGGCTATGTAATGCAGCTGATGCTAAGTATGATGGCTATATACTGCAGATGATACTAAGTATGATGGCTATGTAATGCAGCTGATGCTAAGTATGATGGCTATGTAATACAGCTGATGCTATTTAAGTATGATGGCTATGTAATGCTGCTGATGCTAAGTATGATGGCTATGTAATACTGCTGATGCTATTTAAGTATGATGGCTATGTAATGCAGCTGATGCTAAGTATGATGGCTATGTAATGCAGCTGATGCTAAGTATGATGGCTATGTAATACTGCTGATGCTAAGTATGATGGCTATGTAATACAGCTGATGCTAAGTATGATGGCTATGTAATGCTGCTGATGCTAAGTATGATGGCTATGTAATGCAGCTGATGCTAAGTATGATGGCTATGTAATGCAGCTGATGCTAAGTATGATGGCTATGTAATGCTGCTGATGCTAAATATGATGGCTATGTAATGCTGCTGATGCTAAGTATGATGGCTATGTAATGCTGCTGATGCTAAGTATGATGGCTATGTAATGCTGCTGATGCTAAGTATGATGGCTATATAATACAGCTAATGCTAAGTATGATGGCTATGTAATACACCTGATGCTAAATATGATGGCTATGTAATACAATGATGCTAAGTATGATGGCTATATAATGCAGCTGATGCTAAGTATGATGGCTATATAATAAAGCTGATGCTAAGTATGATGGCTATATAATACAGCTAATGCTAAGTATGATGGCTATATAATACAGTTGATGTTAAGTATGGTGGCTATGTAATGCAGCTGATGCTAAGTATGATGGCTATGTAATACTGCTGATGCTATTTAAGTATGATGGCTATGTAATGCAGCTGATGCTAAGTATGATGGCTATGTAATACAGCTGATGCTATTTAAGCATGATGGCTATGTAATGCAGCTGATGCTAAGTATGATGGCTATGTAATGCAGCTGATGCTAAGTATGATGGCTATGTAATACAGCTGATGCTATTTAAGTATGATGGCTATGTAATGCTGCTGATGCTAAGTATGATGGCTATGTAATGCTGCTGATGCTAAGTATGATGGCTATGTAATACTGCTGATGCTAGTTATGTATGATGACTATGTAATGCAGCTGATGCTAAGTATGATGGCTATGTAATACAGCTGATGCTATTTAAGTATGATGGCTATGTAATGCAGCTGCTGCTAAGTATGATGGCTATGTAATACAGCTGATGTTAAGTATGATGGCTATGTAATACAGCTGATGTTAAGTATGATGGCTATGTAATGCAGCTGATGTTAAGTATGATGGCTATGTAATACAGCTGATGTTAAGTATGATGGCTATGTAATGCAGCTGATGCTAAGTATGATGGCTATGTAATACTGCTGATGCTATTTAAGTATGATGGCTATGTAATGCTGCTGATGCTAAGTATGATGGCTATGTAATACTGCTGATGCTATTTAAGTATGATGGCTATGTAATGCAGCTGATGCTAAGTATGATGGCTATGTAATGCAGCTGATGCTAAGTATGATGGCTATGTAATGCAGCTGATGCTAAGTATGATGGTTATGTAATGCAGCTGATGCTAAGTATGATGGCTATGTAATGCTGCTGATGCTAATTATGATGGCTATGTAATGCTGCTGATGCTAAGTATGATGGCTATGTAATGCAGCTGATGCTAAATATGATGGCTATGTAATGCAGCTGATGCTAAGTATGATGGCTATATAATGCAGCTGATGCTAAGTATGATGGCTATATAATACAGCTGATGCTAAGTATGATGGCTATATAATACAGCTGATGCTAAGTATGATGGCTATATAATGCAGCTGATGCTAAGTATGATGGCTATGTAATACAGCTGATGTTAAGTATGATGGCTATGTAATGCAGCTGATGCTAAGTATGATGGCTATGTAATACTGCTGATGCTATTTAAGTATGATGGCTATGTAATGCTGCTGATGCTAAGTATGATGGCTATGTAATACTGCTGATGCTATTTAAGTATGATGGCTATGTAATGCAGCTGATGCTAAGTATGATGGCTATGTAATGCAGCTGATGCTAAGTATGATGGCTATGTAATGCAGCTGATGCTAAGTATGATGGCTATGTAATGCAGCTGATGCTAAGTATGATGGCTATGTAATACAGCTGATGCTATTTAAGTATGATGGCTATGTAATGCTGCTGATGCTAAGTATGATGGCTATGTAATACAGCTGATGCTATTTAAGTATGATGGCTATGTAATGCTGCTGATGCTAAGTATGATGGCTATGTAATACTGCTGATGCTATTTAAGTATGATGACTATGTAATGCAGCTGATGCTAAGTATGATGGCTATGTAATACAGCTGATGCTATTTAAGTATGATGGCTATGTAATGCAGCTGATGCTAAGTATGATGGCTATGTAATGCTGCTGATGCTAAGTATGATGGCTATGTAATACAGCTGATGCTAAGTATGATGGCTATGTAATACAGCTGATGCTAAGTATGATGGCTATGTAATGCTGCTGATGCTAAGTATGATGGCTATGTAATGCTGCTGATGCTAAGTATGATGGCTATGTAATACAGCTGATGCTAAGTATGATGGCTATGTAATACAGCTGATGCTAAGTATGATGGCTATGTAATACAGCTGATGCTAAGTATGATGGTATGTAATGCTGCTGATGCTAAGTATGATGGCTATGTAATGCAGCTGATGCTAAGTATGATGGCTATGTAATACTGCTGATGCTAATATGATGGCTATGTAATACAGCTGATGCTAAGTATGATGGTATGTAATGCTGCTGATGCTATGTATGATGGCTATGTAATGCAGCTGATGCTAAGTATGATGGCTATGTAATGCAGCTGATGCTAAGTATGATGGCTATGTAATGCAGCTGATGCTAAGTATGATGGCTATGTAATGCTGCTGATGCTAATTATGATGGCTATGTAATGCTGCTGATGCTAAGTATGATGGCTATGTAATGCAGCTGATGCTAAATATGATGGCTATGTAATGCAGCTGATGCTAAGTATGATGGCTATATAATGCAGCTGATGTTAAGTATGATGGCTATATAATACAGCTGATGCTAAGTATGATGGCTATATAATACAGCTGATGCTAAGTATGATGGCTATGTAATACAGCTGATGTTAAGTATGGTGGCTATGTAATACAGCTGATGCTAAGTATGATGGCTATATAATACAGCTGATGCTAAGTATGATGGCTATATAATGCAGCTGATGCTAAGTATGATGGCTATATAATACAGCTGATGCTAAGTATGATGGCTATATAATGCAGCTGATGCTAAGTATGATGGCTATGTAATGCAGCTGATGCTAAGTATGATGGCTATGTAATACAGCTGATGCTAAGTATGATGGCTATGTAATACTGCTGATGCTATTTAAGTATGATGGCTATGTAATGCTGCTGATGCTAAGTATGATGGCTATGTAATACTGCTGATGCTATTTAAGTATGATGGCTATGTAATGCAGCTGATGCTAAGTATGATGGCTATGTAATGCAGCTGATGCTAAGTATGATGGCTATGTAATGCAGCTGATGCTAAGTATGATGGCTATGTAATGCAGCTGATGCTAAGTATGATGGCTATGTAATGCAGCTGATGCTAAGTATGATGGCTATGTAATACAGCTGATGCTATTTAAGTATGATGGCTATGTAATGCTGCTGATGCTAAGTATGATGGCTATGTAATACAGCTGATGCTATTTAAGTATGATGGCTATGTAATGCTGCTGATGCTAAGTATGATGGCTATGTAATACTGCTGATGCTATTTAAGTATGATGGCTATGTAATGCAGCTGATGCTAAGTATGATGGCTATGTAATACAGCTGATGCTATTTAAGTATGATGGCTATGTAATGCAGCTGATGCTAAGTATGATGGCTATGTAATGCTGCTGATGCTAAGTATGATGGCTATGTAATACAGCTGATGCTAAGTATGATGGCTATGTAATACAGCTGATGCTAAGTATGATGGCTATGTAATGCTGCTGATGCTAAGTATGATGGCTATGTAATGCTGCTGATGCTAAGTATGATGGCTATGTAATGCAGCTGATGCTAAGTATGATGGCTATGTAATACAGCTGATGCTAAGTATGATGGCTATGTAATACAGCTGATGCTAAGTATGATGGCTATGTAATGCTGCTGATGCTAAGTATGATGGCTATGTAATGCAGCTGATGCTAAGTATGATGGCTATGTAATGCGCTGATGCTAAGTATGATGGCTATGTAATACAGCTGATGCTAAGTATGATGGCTATGTAATACTGCTGATGCTAAGTATGATGGCTATGTAATGCAGCTGATGCTAAGTATGATGGCTATGTAATGCAGCTGATGCTAAGTATGATGGCTATGTAATGCAGCTGATGCTAAGTATGATGGCTATGTAATGCAGCTGATGCTAAGTATGATGGCTATGTAATCAGCTGATGTAAGTATGATGGCTATGTAATGCAGCTGATGCTAAGTATGATGGCTATGTAATGCAGCTGATGCTAAGTATGATGGCTATGTAATACAGCTGATGCTAAGTATGATGGCTATGTAATGCAGCTGATGCTAAGTATGATGGCTATGTAATGCAGCTGATGCTAAGTATGATGGCTATGTAATACTGCTGATGCTATTTAAGTATGATGGCTATGTAATGCAGCTGATGCTAAGTATGATGGCTATGTAATACAGCTGATGCTATTTAAGTATGATGGCTATGTAATGCAGCTGATGCTAAGTATGATGGCTATGTAATACAGCTGATGTTAAGTATGATGGCTATGTAATACAGCTGATGTTAAGTATGATGGCTATGTAATGCAGCTGATGCTAAGTATGATGGCTATGTAATACAGCTGATGTTAAGTATGATGGCTATGTAATGCAGCTGATGCTAAGTATGATGGCTATGTAATACTGCTGATGCTATTTAAGTATGATGGCTATGTAATGCTGCTGATGCTAAGTATGATGGCTATGTAATACTGCTGATGCTATTTAAGTATGATGGCTATGTAATGCAGCTGATGCTAAGTATGATGGCTATGTAATGCAGCTGATGCTAAGTATGATGGCTATGTAATGCAGCTGATGCTAAGTATGATGGCTATGTAATGCAGCTGATGCTAAGTATGATGGCTATGTAATGCAGCTGATGCTAAGTATGATGGCTATGTAATACAGCTGATGCTAAGTATGATGGCTATGTAATGCACTGATGCTAAGTATGATGGCTATGTAATGCAGCTGATGCTAAGTATGATGGCTATGTAATACAGCTGATGCTAAGTATGATGGCTATGTAATACAGCTGATGCTAAGTATGATGGCTATGTAATGCAGCTGATGCTAAGTATGATGGCTATGTAATGCTGCTGATGCTAAGTATGATGGCTATGTAATACTGCTGATGTTAAGTATGATGGCTATGTAATGCAGCTGATGCTAAGTATGATGGCTATGTAATACAGCTGATGCTATTTAAGTATGATGGCTATGTAATGCAGCTGATGCTAAGTATGATGGCTATGTAATACAGCTGATGCTAAGTATGATGGCTATGTAATGCAGCTGATGCTAAGTATGATGGCTATGTAATACTGCTGATGCTATTAAGTATGATGGCTATGTAATGCAGCTGATGCTAAGTATGATGGCTATGTAATACAGCTGATGCTATTAAGTATGATGGCTATGTAATGCAGCTGATGCTAAGTATGATGGCTATGTAATACTGCTGATGCTATTTAAGTATGATGGCTATGTAATGCAGCTGATGCTAAGTATGATGGCTATGTAATACAGCTGATGCTAAGTATGATGGCTATGTAATGCAGCTGATGCTAAGTATGATGGCTATGTAATGCAGCTGATGCTAAGTATGATGGCTATGTAATACAGCTGATGCTAAGTATGATGGCTATATAATGCAGCTGATGCTAAGTATGATGGCTATGTAATACAGCTGATGCTAAGTATGATGGCTATGTAATGCAGCTGATGCTAAGTATGATGGCTATGTAATACAGCTGATGTTAAGTATGATGGCTATGTAATGCAGCTGATGCTAAGTATGATGGCTATGTAATACAGCTGATGCTATTTAAGTATGATGGCTATGTAATGCAGCTGATGCTAAGTATGATGGCTATGTAATACTGCTGATGCTATTTAAGTATGATGGCTATGTAATGCAGCTGATGCTAAGTATGATGGCTATGTAATACAGCTGATGCTAAGTATGATGGCTATGTAATGCAGCTGATGCTAAGTATGATGGCTATGTAATGCAGCTGATGCTAAGTATGATGGCTATGTAATGCAGCTGATGCTAAGTATGATGGCTATGTAATACAGCTGATGCTATTTAAGTATGATGGCTATGTAATGCTGCTGATGCTAAGTATGATGGCTATGTAATGCTGCTGATGCTAAGTATGATGGCTATGTAATACTGCTGATGCTATTAAGTATGATGGCTATGTAATGCAGCTGATGCTAAGTATGATGGCTATGTAATACAGCTGATGCTATTTAAGTATGATGGCTATGTAATGCAGCTGATGCTAAGTATGATGGCTATGTAATGCTGCTGATGCTAAGTATGATGGATGTAATGCAGCTGATGCTAAGTATGATGGCTATGTAATGCAGCTGATGCTAAGTATGATGGCTATGTAATGCAGCTGATGCTAAGTATGATGGCTATGTAATGCTGCTGATGCTAAGTATGATGGCTATGTACTGCTGATGCTAAGTATGATGGCTATGTAATGCTGCTGATGCTAAGTATGATGGCTATGTAATGCAGCTGATGCTAAATATGATGGCTATGTAATGCAGCTGATGCTAAGTATGATGGCTATATACTGCAGATGATACTAAGTATGATGGCTATGTAATAAAGCTGATGTTAAGTATGATGGCTATGTAATACTGCTGATGCTATTTAAGTATGATGGCTATGTAATGCAGCTGATGCTAAGTATGATGGCTATGTAATACAGCTGATGCTATTTAAGTATGATGGCTATGTAATGCAGCTGATGCTAAGTATGATGGCTATGTAATACAGCTGATGCTATTAAGTATGATGGCTATGTAATGCTGCTGATGCTAAGTATGATGGCTATGTAATACTGCTGATGCTATTTAAGTATGATGGCTATGTAATGCAGCTGATGCTAAGTATGATGGCTATGTAATACAGCTGATGCTATTTAAGTATGATGGCTATGTAATGCAGCTGATGCTAAGTATGATGGCTATGTAATACAGCTGATGCTATTTAAGTATGATGGCTATGTAATGCAGCTGATGCTAAGTATGATGGCTATGTAATGCAGCTGATGCTAAGTATGATGGCTATGTAATACAGCTGATGCTATTTAAGTATGATGGCTATGTAATGCTGCTGATGCTAAGTATGATGGCTATGTAATACTGCTGATGCTATTTAAGTATGATGGCTATGTAATGCAGCTGATGCTAAGTATGATGGCTATGTAATACTGCTGATGCTATTTAAGTATGATGGCTATGTAATGCAGCTGATGCTAAGTATGATGGCTATGTAATACAGCTGATGCTATTTAAGTATGATGGCTATGTAATGCAGCTGATGCTAAGTATGATGGCTATGTAATGCAGCTGATGCTAAGTATGATGGCTATGTAATGCAGCTGATGCTAAGTATGATGGCTATGTAATACAGCTGATGCTAAGTATGATGGCTATGTAATGCAGCTGATGCTAAGTATGATGGCTATGTAATACTGCTGATGCTATTTAAGTATGATGGCTATGTAATGCAGCTGATGCTAAGTATGATGGCTATGTAATACAGCTGATGCTATTTAAGTATGATGGCTATGTAATGCAGCTGATGCTAAGTATGATGGCTATGTAATGCTGCTGATGCTAAGTATGATGGCTATGTAATACAGCTGATGCTAAGTATGATGGCTATGTAATACAGCTAATGCTAAGTATGATGGCTATGTAATACAGCTGATGCTAAGTATGATGGCTATGTAATACAATGATGCTAAGTATGATGGCTATATAATGCAGCTGATGCTAAGTATGATGGCTATATAATACAGCTGATGCTAAGTATGATGGCTATATAATACAGCTAATGCTAAGTATGATGGCTATATAATACAGTTGATGTTAAGTATGGTGGCTATATAATGCAGCTGATGCTAAGTATGATGGCTATGTAATACTGCTGATGCTATTTAAGTATGATGGCTATGTAATGCAGCTGATGCTAAGTATGATGGCTATGTAATACAGCTGATGCT
>CM026387.1:37473208-37507934 GCA_014843695.1 Archivesica marissinica
GGAGTACTATGTACTATATAGTTCTGACATCTTCTATTTGTACTACTATGTTGTGCCTCCCTGTCATACTCGCGTCTGAGTGTTGGGAGTACTATGTACTATATAGTTCTGACATCTTCTATTTGTACTACTATGTTGTGCCTCCCTGTCATACTCGCGTCTGAGTGTTGGGAGTACTATGTACTATATAGTTCTGACATCTTCTATTTGTACTACTATGTTGTGCCTCCCTGTCATACTCGCGTCTGAGTGTTGGGAGTACTATGTACTATATAGTTCTGACATCTTCTATTTGTACTACTATGTTGTGCCTCCCTGTCATACTCGCGTCTGAGTGTTGGGAGTACTATGTACTATATAGTTCTGACATCTTCTATCAATTAAAACGTAAGGAAATACCGACTTATATTGCCATTTGATAGGTTCGCTGTACTTACATACACGTCCACCCCCTTACCATTAATGTTTTATTTCATTATTCTTATTTTCAATTGCTTAAGAAAATGTGTAGACACACGCCTACAGTGCTTATAATAAGCTACGCCGCTGTATAATGCATACATGCATACTATACAAACCACTATTTTCTTATAATGTTCAGGTCGCTATATATAGGAAGCTACGCCGCTGTATAATGCATACATGCATACAATACAAACCACTATTTTCTTATAATGTTCAGGTCGCTATAGGAAGCTACGCCGCTGTATAATGCATACACACGCATACTATACAAACCACTATTTTCTTATAATGTTCAGGTCGCTATAGGAAGCTACGCCACTGTATAATGCATACACGCATACAATACAAACCACTATTTTCTTATAATGCTCAGGTAGCTATAGGAAGCTACGCCACTGTATAATGCATACACGCATACAATACAAACCACTATTTTCTTATAATGCTCAGGTAGCTATAGGAAGCTACGCCGCTGTATAATGCATACACGCATACTATACAAACCACTATTTTCTTATAATGTTCAGGTCGCTATAGGAAGCTACGCCGCTGTATAATGCATACACACGCATACTATACAAACCACTATTTTCTTATAATGTTCAGGTCGCTATAGGAAGCTACGCCGCTGTATAATGCATACACGCATATTATACAAACCACTATTTTCTTATAATGTTCAGGTCGCTATAGGAAGCTACGCCGCTGTATAATGCATACACGCATACTATACAAACCACTATTTTCTTATAATGCTCAGGTCGCTATAGGAAGCTACGCCACTGTATAATGCATACACGCATACAATACAAACCACTATTTTCTTATAATGCTCAGGTAGCTATAGGAAGCTACGCCACTGTATAATGCATACACGCATACAATACAAACCACTATTTTCTTATAATGCTCAGGTAGCTATAGGAAGCTACGCCGCTGTATAATGCATGCACGCATACTATACAAACCACTATTTTCTTATAATGCTCAGGTAGCTATAGGAAGCTACGCCGCTGTATAATGCATACACGCATACTATACAAACCACTATTTTCTTATAATGTTCAGGTCGCTATAGGAAGCTACGCCGCTGTATAATGCATGCACGCATACTATACAAACCTCTATTTTCTTATAATGTTCAGGTCGCTATAGGAAGCTACGCCGCTGTATAATGCATGCACGCATACTATACAAACCACTATTTTCTTATAATGTTCGGGTCGCTATAGGAAGCTACGCCGCTGTATAATGCATGCACGCATATTATACAAACCACTATTTTCTTATAATGTTCAGGTCGCTATAGGAAGCTACGCCGCTGTATAATGCATGCACGCATATTATACAAACCACTATTTTCTTATAATGCTCAGATCGCTATAGGAAGCTACGCCGCTGTATAATGCATGCACGCATATTATACAAACCACTATTTTCTTATAATGTTCAGGTCGCTATAGGAAGCTACGCCACTGTATAATGCATACAATACAAACCACTATTTTCTTATAATGCTCAGGTCGCTATAGGAAGCTACGCCGCTGTATAATGCATACACGCATACTATACAAACCACTATTTTCATATAATGTTCAGGTCGCTATAATAAGCTACGCCGCTGTATAATGCATACACGCATACTATACAAACCACTATTTTCTTATAATGTTCAGGTCGCTATAGGAAGCTACGCCGCTGTATAATGCATACTATACAAACCACTATTTTCATATAATGTTCAGGTCGCTATAATAAGCTACGCCGCTGTATAATGCATACATGCATACTATACAAACCACTATTTTCTTATAATGCTCAGGTAGCTATAGGAAGCTACGCCGCTGTATAATGCATACATGCATACTATACAAACCACTATTTTCTTATAATGCTCAGGTAGCTATAGGAAGCTACGCCGCTGTATAATGCATACAGCATACATACAAACCACTATTTCTTATAATGTCAGGTGCATAGGAAGCTACGCCGCTGTATAATGCATACACGCATACTATACAAACCACTATTTTCTTATAATGCTCAGGTAGCTATAGGAAGCTACGCCGCTGTATAATGCATACATGCATACTATACAAACCACTATTTTCTTATAATGCTCAGGTAGCTATAGGAAGCTACGCCGCTGTATAATGCATACATGCATACTATACAAACCACTATTTTCTTATAATGTTCAGGTAGCTATAGGAAGCTACGCCGCTGTATAATGCATACACGCATACTATACAAACCACTATTTTCTTATAATGTTCAGGTAGCTATAGGAAGCTACGCCGCTGTATAATGCATACACGCATACTATACAAACCACTATTTTCTTATAATGCTCAGGTAGCTATAGGAAGCTACGCCGCTGTATAATGCATACATGCATACTATACAAACCACTATTTTCTTATAATGCTCAGGTAGCTATAGGAAGCTACGCCGCTGTATAATGCATACATGCATACTATACAAACCACTATTTTCTTATAATGTTCAGGTAGCTATAGGAAGCTACGCCGCTGTATAATGCATGCATGCATACTATACAAACCACTATTTTCTTATAATGTTCAGGTCGCTATAGGAAGCTACGCCGCTGTATAATGCATACATGCATACTATACAAACCACTATTTTCTTATAATGCTCAGGTCGCTATAGGAAGCTACGCCGCTGTATAATGCATACACGCATACAATACAAACCACTATTTTCTTATAATGTTCAGGTAGCTATAGGAAGCTACGCCGCTGTATAATGCATACACGCATACTATACAAACCACTATTTTCTTATAATGCTCAGGTAGCTATAGGAAGCTACGCCGCTGTATAATGCATACATGCATACTATACAAACCACTATTTTCTTATAATGCTCAGGTAGCTATAGGAAGCTACGCCGCTGTATAATGCATACATGCATACTATACAAACCACTATTTTCTTATAATGTTCAGGTAGCTATAGGAAGCTACGCCGCTGTATAATGCATGCATGCATACTATACAAACCACTATTTTCTTATAATGCTCAGGTCGCTATAGGAAGCTACGCCGCTGTATAATGCATGCACGCATACTATACAAACCACTATTTTCTTATAATGTTCAGGTCGCTATAGGAAGCTACGCCGCTGTATAATGCATGCACGCATACTATACAAACCACTATTTTCTTATAATGTTCAGGTCGCTATAGGAAGCTACGCCGCTGTATAATGCATACACGCATACTATACAAACCACTATTTTCTTATAATGTTCAGGTCGCTATAGGAAGCTACGCCGCTGTATAATGCATACACGCATACTATACAAACCACTATTTTCTTATAATGCTCAGGTCGCGATAAAGGTGATGGAGAAGAAGGTGACAAAGACGTTACTTGAAGAGCGTTATTTCCTATCACTCCTATCTGTCTCCCCACAACCACGTGGTAAGTGTATCTGTATTTATCTCTATCTCCATATACTGCCCCGCCTCTATTTCACACCCCTGTATGTTTTATATATTGCTTCTATTGACTTTTGGGCTTTGCTCAACTTGTGCAATACATGTATGTACTCACAGATGATTGGGGTTCTCGACAAATTGTGCAATACATGTATGTACTCACAGATGATTGGGGTTCTCGACACATTGTGCAATACATGTATGTACTCACAGATGATTGGGGTTCTCGACACATTGTGCAATACATGTATGTACTCACAGATGATTGGGGTTCTCGACAAATTGTGCAATACATGTATGTACTCACAGATGATTGGGGTTCTCGACAAATTGTGCAATACATGTATGTACTCACAGATGAGTGGGGTTCTCGACACATTGTGCAATACATGTATGTACTCACAGATGAGTGGGGTTCTCGACAAATTGTGCAATACATGTATGTACTCACAGATGAGTGGGGTTCTCGACAAATTGTGCAATACATGTATGTACTCACAGATGAGTGGGGTTCTCGACAAATGGTTTCGGGTTCAAAACCCCAAACAAACAATGTTTTTTTTTTTTTTTGAAAACACTATGATACACTACAGGCTCGACACTATACACACACTTGTTTTAGGCCATTTAAGAAACTTTAAAAATCACACCCGTTACTATTAAGGCCACATAGTGACGGGGTGTCATTTTTAATTTGATAAAAACACCATTTGTCAAGACCCCTGTGTATGTACTATGTTTTTATGTGCTTTGCTGTTTTACTTCCATGCTGTGCATGCTGGTTTGTGTACTTTGTAGACAGATAGCGTGCGATTATTAAATAGATTAACGAACCATTCTTATTAGGCATTAATTGAACAGTCTATCAATTTTACTGAGCAGTCGTGCTAGCTAGCTATCTCTACGAACAATCATGCTATGTAATTTTACTGAACAGTCGTGCTAGCTAGCTATCTCTACGAACAATCATGCTATGTAATTTTACTGAACAGTCGTGCTAGCTAGCTATCTCTACGAACAATCATGCTATGTAATTTTACTGAACAGTCGTGCTAGCTAGCTATCCCTACGAACAATCAGGTAATTGTACTGAACAGTCGTGCTAGCTAGCTATCTCTACGAACAATCATGCTATGTAATTTTACTGAACAGTCGTGCTAGCTAGCTATCCCTACGAACAATCCGGTAATTGTACTGAACAGTCGTGCTAGCTATCTCTATGAACAGTCGTGCTAGCTATCTCTATAACAGTCGTGCTAGCTACTATCTCTATGAACAGTCGTGCTAGCTAGCTATCGCTATGAACAGTCGAGCATAGATATCTCTACGAACAATCAGGCTATGTAATTTTACTGAACAGTCGTGCTAGCTATCTCTATGAACAGTCGTGCTAGCTAGCTAGCTATATCTATGAACAATCATCGCTATGTAATTGTTCTGAACAGTCGTACTAGCTATCTCTATGAACAGTCGTGCTAGCTAGCTAGCTATCTCTATTAACAGTATGCTAGCTATATGTATAAACAGTCATGCTAGCTATCTCAATGAACAGTCGTGCTAGCTAGCTATCTATATGAACATTCATACCAGCTAGATATCTCTATTAACAGTCGTGCTAGCTATCTCTATGCACAGTCGTGCTAGCTAGTTATCTCTATGCACAGTCGTGCTAGCTATCTCTATGAACAGTCGTGCTAGCTATCTCTATGAACAGTCGTGATAGCTAGCTATCTCTATGAGCACTCGTGCTAGCTAGCTATCTTTACGAGCATCAGGTAATTTTACTGAACAGTTTTGCTAGCTAGCTAGCTATCTCTATGAACAATCATGCTATGTAATTGTACTGAACAGTCGTGCTAGCCATCTCTATGAACAGTCGTGCTAGCTAGCTATCTCTATGAACTGTGGTGCTAGCTAGCTATTTCTATTAACAGTCATGCTAGCTAGTTATCTCTATGAACAGTCGTGCTAGCTATCTCTACGAACAATCAGGCTATGTCATTTTACTGAACAGTCGTGCTAGCTAGCTAACTCTATGAACAATCATGCTATGTAATTTTACTGAACAGTCGTTCTAGCTACCTCTATCGCTATTAATAATCGTGCTAGCTAGCTAGCTATCTCTATTAACCGTCATGCTAGCTAGCTATCTATATGAACAGTCATGCTAGCTAGCTATCTCTATGAACAATCGCACTAGCTAGCTATCTCTATGAACAGTCGTGCTAGCTAGCTATCTATATGAACAGTCATGCTAGCTAGCTATCTCTATGAACAGTCGCACTAGCTAGCTATCTCTATGAACAGTCGCACTAGCTACCTATCTCTATGAATAGTCATGCTAGTTAGCTATCTTTTTGAACAGTCGTGCTAGCTAGCTATCTCTATGAACAATCATGCTATGTAATTGTACTGAACAGTCTTGCTAGCTAGCTATCTCTATACACAATCAGGCTATGTAATTTTACTGAACATAGTTTTGCTAGCTAGCAATCTCTATGATAAATCATGCTATGTAATTTTACTGAACAGTCATCATAGCTCTATGAAATGAACAATCATGCTATACATTGTAACGGACAATCTAGCTAGCTACCTATCTCTTTGAACAATCAGGCTATATAAGTGTACTGAACCGTCGTACTTCTTGTTGGCTGAGTAGGTATTGTAATGGTGTAGATATCATGATAAAATATGTTCTTATCCAATTACTAGAATCCTAGTTATATCTATATATGTATACATTTTTATTTATATTTCCATATATTATTGTCATGTGTAAATGTTTAATATTGCATGTGTAATTGTGAAGCGCAATAGAATATTTTTTAATTGTTGCGCTATATAAATGCTATATATTTGTATTTGTATTTGGCCGTACACCATTTCTTTAGAAACATGTCGACACGGTTCTGCCCGAGACATTAGTCAGCATACCCACCATACAGTACAACATACCCACCATGCAGTACAGCATACCCACCATACAGTACAGCATACCCACCATGCAGTACAGCATACCCACCATGCAGTACAGCATACCCACCATACAGTACAGCATACCCACCATACAGTACAGTATACCCACCATACAGTACAGCATACCCACCATACAGTACAGCATACCCACCATACAGTACAGCATACCCACCATACAGTACAGCATACCCACCATACAGTACAGTCAGCATACCCACCATACAGTACAGCATACCCACCATACAGTACAGTCAGCATACCCACCATACAGTACAGCATACCCACCATACAGTACAGTCAGCATACCCACCATACAGTACAGCATACCCACAATACAGTACAGCATACCACCATACAGTACAGCATACCCACCATACAGTACAGCATACCCACCATACAGTACCAGCATACCCACCATACAGTACAGCATACCCACCATACAGTCCATAACCCACCATACAGTACAGCATACCCACCATACAGTACAGCATACCCACCATACAGTACAGCATACCCACCATACAGTACAGCATACCCATCATGCAGTACAGCATACCCACCATGCAGTACAGCATACCCACCATGCAGTACAGCATACCCACCATGCAGTACAGCATACCCACCATGCAGTACAGCATACCCACCATGCAGTACAGCATACCCACCATACAGTACAGCATACCCACCATACCATGCAGTACAGCATACCCACCATACAGTACAGCATACCCACCATACAGTACAGCATACCCACCATACAGTACAGCATACCCACCATACAGTACAGCATACCCAGAATGACGTAGTTCTATATTCCCAATATGTGAATGAGATTAATTATGCGGTATCATTTTATTGTCAGACTCCGCTATTGCAATTTCCATAGGCACCATTATAACACACAGTGTCATTAGATTTCCCCCAAAAATAGTTTGGCACAAAAGACAGTAGTTTTCAACAGACTGACCTTTGAGCCACAGGAAAATGTAAAATTTCAATGGGGTTGACCAATTGCATTTTTTTAAATTTCCCACTATAGGAACCCACCCCCTACTCTGAAGGTAATTTGGTGGCGAATGTTGCACTGACACCTGCATTTATAATATGCTGTTTATTTCTCACCAAATAGTCTTCAAATATTATTAAATATTCCAAAATGCAGCACATATATTGTATTTGAATATTTAGAAGTCATTTTCACTATTTGTGACAATATCTACTCAGCCAATCAGCGTGTGTGTTTTACGTTTATTTATCGTCGCTACCGATTGCCCATATGAGCGACGCCTCCTGAAGAGATTAGTAATTTTAGATTTTGGAGGATAGTGCAATGATACAGACAGAGACCCATTCCAGAGTATCATCTGGTTCTTTTACGTGCACGGGGTAAAGCACCGACACGAGACCTCGGTTTAACGTCCCATCTGAAAGACTGTTAATTTTATTAGGGTCAGACGGGGGATCGAACCTGCGATCCCTGGATTACCAGTCCAGTGTGTTACCACTGGACTACATATCCGTCTGTATATTGAATATTTAGAAGTCATTTTCACTATTTGTGACAATATCTACTCAGCCAATCAGCTGATGTATCAATAACTCTTAAGGGCTTTCCCTACACTTTTTCAACCAATTCAAGACCACTATATCAATAACACAGTCTGATCTTATCACACAATCACAATAATTGTGGAAAGTCTAAAGTAAAACATGCACAAAATAATGAAACTATACCTAGCAGTAACTTTTCAAATTAAAACTATGCGATCTATAAGTGGATACTGTGTGAACTAGGCCCTATATAGAAAAGGTAATCCAGAACGTCGTGAATTAAAAATAAACGACATAGCCTGACGGAGATCTGTGAGATAGCGAATTATAGAAACATACGTTATAATTGAAAGGCTCCTAATGCAAATCTTGCATTGTAATAATTGTAATAAGCTTGGTTATATGTGTCGGCTTCTCATATTTCAGCTACGTTTTTTCGAGTACTTCAAGTCAAGCGAACGATATTACGTCGTCACAGAGTACTGTAGTAACGGAAGTTTAGCCGAGCTACTAGACCGCCAGTCCGAGAAGCATCTGGACAAAGTCGAGGCCCGCAACATGTTCCACATGCTTGCAAAGGGCATGCAACACATGCATGCCAAAGGCATCGTGCATTGGTAATTCTTATAGTCCTTATACTTACCACTCTGTAGTTTTCGAATACATATATATCACTAACACAGGTTTGTTCTTTGATGTTGTTGTTAGAGTTGCGGTGGTGGTTTACCTATTAGACAAAGTAGGCAATGCCTATGGGGTCCTCAACGTTCGAAATCGTCCATCAGCATTTTGCTATAGTAAATTCCGTAAATATATCCCGGATAAGTGCTGAGGTACATGTATTCTTATAGTATTAAATATGTCACTTTGTAACTGGTTTACTGGCTGATCGAGACCATTATTTCATTTGTGAAGAAACAAAACCTTTAGGTAAGAATAATCAGATAAAGAACAGTTTTCTCTGCACATCTACAATATGTGATGTCACTTAATGACGCATCAATGTCAGCGGACGTAACCAACCAATCGATGATAAAGAAACTCTCAACGGACATTAATGAAAACATCAACATTTATATATTTTCGCCCGCCAACTACCTAGGGAAATAGTTCATCGGGTAGTTTACATCATCGAGGGACAATAGTGTTGACTATACACACAATTTCAACTAACTTATAACACGCATAATTCGAGTTGCAATACAAATATTTAATTTGTCGACCTTCCATGAAACGGAATTCAATGTCGATTTGTGTCCTTAAGCGCGTTTTCATTGGTTCGATTTATAATGTGATTCGATCCAAGCAAGTCACATGACAAGTAAATACATAGTAGGGTGAATAAACTGTTTCATAGTCACAGACGGATCTGTAGTCCAGTGGTAACACGCTGGATTGGTAATCCAGGGATCGAAGGTTCGATAGGTCTGACTCTAATAAAATAAACAGTCTTTCAGATGAGGCATTAAACCGAGGTCTCGAGTCGGTACTGTACACCGTGCAAGTAATAGAACCAGAGGAGAATCTGGAATGGGTCTCTATCTGTATCATTGCACTATCCTCCAAAATCTAAAATGACTAATCTCTTCAGGAGGCGTCGCTCATATTGGAAACCAGTAGTGACGATAAATAAACGTAAAACTCACACAAGTTTCATAGTCAACCGGTCGAATGTAATGGATCTTGTTTAACGCTATCAATGGTTGTGTCCCTTGTTAAATGATGACAGACGCTGGACATTGTGTAACAATACCAATGGTTGTATTCCTTATTAAATGGTGACTGATGCTGGATCTTGTGCAACAATACCAAAGGTTGTATCCCTCGTTAAAGGATGACTGCTGCTGAACCTTGTGTAACAATACCAATGGTTGTATCCCACGTTAAAGGATGACTGCTGCTGGACCCTGTGTAACAATACCAATGGTTGTATCCCACGTTAAAGGATGACTGCTGCTGGACCTTGTGTAACAATACCAATGGTTGTATCCCACGTTAAAGGATGACTGCTGCTGGACCCTGTGTAACAATACCAAGGGTTGTATCCCACGTTAAAGGATGACTGACGCTGGACCTTGTGCAACAATACCAATGGTTGTATCCCACGTTAAAGGATGACTGACGCTGGACCTTGTGTAACAATACCAATGGTTGTATCCCACGTTAAAGGATGACTGCTGCTGGACCTTGTGTAACAATACCAATGGTTGTATCCCACGTTAAAGGATGACTGCTGCTGGACCTTGTGTAACAATACCAATGGTTGTATCCCACGTTAAAGGATGACTGCTGCTGGACCCTGTGTAACAATACCAAGGGTTGTATCCCACGTTAAAGGATGACTGACGCTGGACCTTGTGCAACAATACCAATGGTTGTATCCCACGTTAAAGGATGACTGACGCTGGACCTTGTGTAACAATACCAATGGTTGTATCCCACGTTAAAGGATGACTGCTGCTGGACCTTGTGTAACAATACCAATGGTTGTATCCCACGTTAAAGGATGACTGCTGCTGGACCTTGTGTAACAATACCAATGGTTGTATCCCACGTTAAAGGATGACTGCTGCTGGACCCTGTGTAACAATACCAAGGGTTGTATCCCTCGTTAAAGGATGACTGCTGCTGGACCATGTGTAACAATACCAAGGGTTGTATCCCACGTTAAAGGATGACTGATGCTGGACCATGTGTAACAATACCAAGGGTTGTATCCCACGTTAAAGGATGACTGATGCTGGACCATGTGTAACAATACCAATGGTTGTATCCCACGTTAAAGGATGACAGATGCTGGACCTTGTGTAACACTACCAGGGGTTGTATCCCTCGTTAAAGGATGACATATGCTGGACCTTGTGTAACACTACCAGGGGTTGTATCCCACGTTAAGTTAAAGGATGACAGATGCTGGACCTTGTGTAACACTACCAGTGGTTGTATCCCACGTTAAGTTAAAGGATGACAGATGCTGGACCCTGTGTAACACTACCAGGGGTTGTATCCCACGTTAAATGATGACATATGCTGGACCTTGTGTAACACTACCAGGGGTTGTATCCCACGTTAAAGGATGACTGATGATGGACCTTGTGTAACACTACCAGGGGTTGTATCCCACGTTAAAGGATGACTGATCCTGGACCTTGTGTAACAATACCAAGGGTTGTATCCCACGTTAAAGGATGACAGATGCTGGACCTTGTGTAACACTACCAGGCGTTGTATTCCTCGTTAAAGGATGATAGATGCTGGACCTTGTGTAACAATACCAATGGTTGTATCCCTCGTTAAAGGATGACTGACGCTGGACCTTGTGTAACAATACCAATGGTTGGATACCACGTTAAAGGATGACTGCTGCTGGACCTTGTGTAACAATACCAATGGTTGTATCCCTCGTTAAAGGATGACTGATGCTGGACCTTGTGTAACACTACCAGGGGTTGTATCCCACGTTAAAGGATGACTGATCCTGGACCTTGTGCAACAATACCAAGGGTTGTATCCCACGCTAAAGGATGACAGATGCTGGACCTTGTGTAACACTACCAATGGTTGTATCCCTCGTTAAAGGATGACAGATGCTGGACCTTGTGTAACAATACCAATGGTTGTATCCCTCGTTAAAGGATGACTGACGCTGGACCTTGTGTAACAATACCAATGGTTGGATCCCACGTTAAAGGATAACTGCTGCTGGACCCTGTGTAACAATACCAATGGTTGTATCCCTCGTTAAAGGATGACTGATGCTGGACCTTGTGCAACACTACCAATGGTTGTATCCCTCGTTAAAGGATGATTGATGCTGGACCCTGTGTAACAATACCAATGGTTGTATCCCACGTTAAAGGATGACTGCCGCTGGACCCTGTGCAACAATACCAATGGTTGTATCCCTCGTTAAAGGATGACAGACGCTGGACCTTGTGTAACAATACCAATGGTTGTATCCCTCGTTAAAGGATGACTGCTGCTGGACCTTGTGTAACAATACCAATGGTTGTATCCCGCGTTAAAGGATGACAGATGCTGGACCTTGTGAAACACTACCAGGGGTTGTATCCCACGTTAAAGAATGACAGATGCTGGACCTTGTGTAACAATACCAATGGTTGTATCCCTCGTTAAAGGATGACTGATGCTGGACCATGTGTAACAATACCAAGGGTTGTATCCCTCGTTAAAGGATGACTGATGCTGGACCTTGTGTAACACTACCAGGGGTTGTATCCCACGTTAAAGGATGACTGATCCTGGACCTTGTGCAACAATACCAAGGGTTGTATCCCACGCTAAAGGATGACAGATGCTGGACCTTGTGTAACACTACCAATGGTTGTATCCCTCGTTAAAGGATGACAGATGCTGGACCTTGTGTAACAATACCAATGGTTGTATCCCTCGATAAAGGATGACAGACGCTGGACCTTGTGTAACAATACCAATGGTTGTATCCCTCGTTAAAGGATGACTGACGCTGGACCTTGTGTAACAATACCAATGGTTGGATCCCACGTTAAAGGATAACTGCTGCTGGACCCTGTGTAACAATACCAATGGTTGTATCCCTCGTTAAAGGATGACTGATGCTGGACCTTGTGCAACACTACCAATGGTTGTATCCCTCGTTAAAGGATGATTGATGCTGGACCCTGTGTAACAATACCAATGGTTGTATCCCTCGTTAAAGGATGACTGCTGCTGGACCTTGTGTAACAATACCAATGGTTGTATCCCGCGTTAAAGGATGACAGATGCTGGACCTTGTGAAACACTACCAGGGGTTGTATCCCACGTTAAAGGATGACTGATGCTGGACCATGTGTAACAATACCAAGGGTTGTATCCCACGTTAAAGGATGACAGATGCTGGACCATGTGTAACAATACCAATGGTTGTATCCCACGTTAAAGGATGACAGATGCTGGACCTTGTGTAACATTACCAGATGTTGTATCCCTCGTTAAAGGATGACATATGCTGGACCTTGTGTAACACTACCAGGGGTTGTATCCCACGTTAAGTTAAAGGATGACAGATGCTGGACCTTGTGTAACACTACCAGTGGTTGTATCCCACGTTAAGTTAAAGGATGACAGATGCTGGACCTTGTGTAACAATACCAATGGTTGTATCCCTCGTTAAAGGATGACTGATGCTGGACCCTGTGTAACAATACCAATGGTTGTATCCCACGTTAAAGGATGACTGCTGCTGGACCCTGTGCAACAATACCAATGGTTGTATCCCTCGTTAAAGGATGACAGATGCTGGACCTTGTGTAACAATACCAGGGGTTGTATCCCACGTTAAATGATGACAGATGCTGGACCTTGTGTAACAATACCAATGGTTGTATCCCACGTTAAAGGATGACTATGCTGGACCATGTGTAACAATACCAAGCGTTGTATCCCATGTTAAAGGATGACATATGCTGGACCTTGTGTAACAATACCAATGGTTGTACCCCACGATAAAGGATGACTGATCCTGGACCTTGTGTAGCACTATCAATGGTTGTATCCCTCGCTAAGGATGCTATTTTGCCTAATCAGTAGCCTATAGCCCCATCAGATCCGGTGATGTTTTATACTTGTAGTACCGGTATGTACGTATTTGTACAGTCATTTATAACACATGTCACTATAATAAAATAATTATCTATGTTTTTAATATTTTATCAAAAGAGAAACATACTAACAATATGATATTGTGTTTCAGGGACCTTACCAGTGACAACATACTGGTGGACAGAGTTGGAGATCTAAAGATAGCAGGTATGTATAGGCATCATACAATCTTTTACATAAATGATTTACGCATGATTTCTTCTAATTTATTTTATAATAGAAAGTTCATACACGTTCTTTGGCAAAAATACAGACATGTTGACAATAACATGAAAGCATGGCCAACATGTATGGAACATAACATCAAGTGATTTATGACTCGTCTAAATATATGTAACTGAATTATCTTATGAATCAGCAGAGACGTTGGCCACGTTTGTGGCATAATTCAAAATAGGAATGACACGCTTTCCTATAATAACCACCTCACAATACCTGGAGATGTCATTCTCAAACAGGACAAACACGTGCGGAGATAGAGTAGTATTGCTATGGAAAAAGAACGTGATATACATTTTGTTTTCAAATGAACAGAAACAGCTACAGACGTAACACTTTCGTGCCCCTAAATGTATGCATTGATATAAGTACAGCTCCTTGACAGTGTCCATGTTTTAGGAACTTGGATAGAGCATAGAAGCCATCATAATATCAGTTCGCGTTCAGTGTGACACTTGTCAGTAGGAGGGAGTAGGCGTGGTGCTTAGGGTCCCCGGTACAGCACTTTCATAAAATGTCCAATGATATTGTGCACCCATGAATATTAGTCGGAGCCAAACACAGACACTACCATAGGGATATAGTTAAAAGTTTAATTATCCCTTGTCGACGGATATTGGTTTTGCATCGTCCGTCCAGCCTGCGTCCATCCGCCATCACCAATATCTTAATGGATGATGCGTAGATTTAATTTAAATTTAAACAATATTGTATTTCAATGAATATAGTATAATGATCACAATAAGAAAATACATGTAGGATTGAGGAGAAAGCAACTTGCTTATATGGTTACCTCTTTCCTAAATGCGTAGATGTTGCACACATAGGTACCCCATACCGACTTACACCCAAACAAATACTGTTCAAATCCAACCATTAACTCCTTAGGTATATACTTTGAATTGCAATAGAATCCAACAGGAACAAAGTGTTGAACTTTGTCGTATTTATTTATTTCACACAAACATGTGTCACTCTGTTGCGGTGTGTTTTACTGCTTATTTTCTGAATCCACCCAGAACGTGCAGACATATCGCTCATCAATTGTGACATGTTCGACTTGACCATTATGTGGATATGTGTTTGTGACATGTTCGACTTGACCATTATGTGGATATGTGTTTGTGACATGTTCGACTTGACCATTATGTGGATATGTGTTTGTGACATGTTCGACTTGACCATTATGTGGATATGTGTTTGTGACATGTTCGACTTGACCATTATGTGGATATGTGTTTGTGACATGTTCGACTTGACCATTATGTGGATATGTGTTTGTGACATGTTCGACTTGACCATTATGTGGATATGTGTTTGTGACATGTTCGACTTGACCATTATGTGGATATGTGTTTGTGACATGTTCGACTTGACCATTATGTGGATATGTGTTTGTGACATGTTCGACTTGACCATTATGTGGATATGTGTTTGTGACATGTTCGACTTGACCATTATGTGGATATGTGTTTGTGGCATGTTCCACTTGACCATTATGTGGATATGTGTTTGTGACATGTTCGACTTGACCACTATGTGGATATGTGTTTGATGTCATATAATAATGAAGCACAGTGATGGTGTTTAAGGTTTCGCTACACAACGTGATAAAATTAGCGCGAATACATGGTACCAGCCTACAATCGTATATGCATCCCCGAATCAGATGGGAACCAATTATTTCATAATTTGAATTGTCTATGGTTTCGATTACGAAACAAGTTATTTCAACACTTTATTAATTGTTCTCGAGAATTACGTATGTTCGGCCTCATTCGGACTAAATTCGGCCTCGGCATTCTGGATACCAGCTTCAGCATGTAATTGTATGCACACACCAATGGTGGCTTGGAACTAGATGACTGAATACAATTACATATATAGACATATTAATATCCCTAGCATAACTCATAACAGTAATTCTTAGCACATTAAGTAACATTAGTCCAGAAAATGAGTTAAAGCATCTCTTCCCAGAAGATGAATTTACAATGTTGACATAGTCTGCACAACGGGATAATGGACATGATGTGTTCGTCATGTAGCAATTAAACATGCTGGTTTGGTAGTAGCAATATTAAAATTATCTTAAAGTGAAAATTAATAATGTGGTATAAAGTTTGGGACTAAAATCAACATGTGTTGCACTTAATATGGTATACAATGTTTAAAGTGTGTGTGGAGGTCTTTCTTAATTGAAATTGTCACATAGCTGTACTGCCATTCTAACGATTACAATACGGCATTGTCTATAGATCTATCATCATTTTCTGGGTGTGTCTGTCCATACACCAACCATGTTCTCTATTTCATAACGTTCCACATGTTTTCTACAGATTTCAGTAGCTCCACCAAATTTCGGGATGGCCAGGATGAATTGCTTACGTCCTTTCGGGGGACTCCTGACTATCAGCCCCCCGAGGTGCTGAAGAAAAAATAACACAGTGGGACGAAAGCCGATGTTTGGAGCATGTACGTGATTCATATCGTACTATGTCAGGGGTATAAGTATGTTTGCAATACGTTTTATTGTTTTTAATTTATCATCGTATTGACATGTTGCTCATATGAGTGACGCTTCCTGAAGAGATTAGTCATTTTAGATTTTGGAGGATAGTGCAATGATACAGACAGATACCCATTTCAGAGTCTCCTCTGGTTCATTTACTAGCACGGTGTAAAGCACCTACACAATACCTCGGTTTAAAGTCTGATCTGAAAGACTATTAATGTTATTAGGTTAAGATGGAGGATCGGACATGCCATCCATGGATTCGCAGTCCAGCGTGTTAACTACTCGGCTACTGACCAGTATTGTTGGACTACTGATCCATGGATTCGCAGTCCAGCGTGTTAACCACTCGGATACTGACCAGCATTGTTGGACTACTGATCCATTGTCTTGCATATATGTAGCAGATGGACATACCACAAAGTACACCGTATACTGAAATGCAATATGTGTAATAAGCTAGCGGATGAATATCATTTTATTATTGATTGCTCACTTTATAATGATTTAAGAACATGCTACAAGAAATATTACTGGGATAGGCGAACTGGGGTTAAATTTGTTATGTTCTTGAAATTAGTAAATGCTGTTCGGAAATTATCTTTATATGTTTTTAAAGCATTTGAACATCGTAGATTATCTGTTAATATCTAATCAATTGTGCTTATTTGTTTCCAATGATGGATAGTTATTGTAGTCTCTCTAAGAAATGTGTGTTGATATTAGTGTTCATTACCATACATGCTTCACTGTGTAATTGTTTTGTGTTAACCCTTTATTTCCAGAAATGGCTTAAAGTGAAATAAAGATATATCTAGCTATGTCTGCTTTACAGGTCCAGGGCAAAAGTCATGTTTACATTCTAAGCTGCCATCTTGCTCTATTCATGGCCATCGTGCTCTATTCATGGCCATCTTGCTCTATTCATGGCCATCTTGCTCTATGCATGGCCATCTTGCTCTATTCATGGCCATCTTGCTCTATTCACGGCCATCTTGCTCTATTCATGGCCATCTTGCTCTATTCATGGCCATCTTGCTCTATTCATGGCCATCTTGCTCTATTCATGGCCATCTTGCTCTATTCAGGTGCGATGATAAACGGCCATCTTGCTCTATTCACGGCCATCTTGCTCTATTCATGGTCATCTTGCTCTATTCAGGTGCGATGATAAACGGCCATCTTGCTCTATTCATGGCCATCTTGCTCTATGCATGGCCATCTTGCTCTATTCACGGCCATCTTGCTCTAGTCATGGTCATCTTGCTCTATTCAAGTACGATTCTAAACGGCCATCTTGCTCTATTCATGGCCATCTTGCTTTATTCATGGCCATCTTGCTCTATTGATGGCCATCTTGTTCTATTCATGGCCATCTTGCTCTATTCATGGCCATCTTGTTATATTCACGACCATCTTGCTCTATTCACGACCATCTTGCTCTATTCAGGTGCGATGCTATAAGCTGCCATCTTAATTTTACTTTGATGTATAATTCTGGTTTACATCCAAACACTCGTCGTGTTTCTTTTTCAGGGGCATACTTCTGTGCGACCTGCTCGTCGGTCGTCAACATAGTGGCAGGCTAGAACAAAGAGAAAGACTCCAAGCCATTGATTCAGCCGGTAATCTACACAATCTTTAACATTTTATCATTTTTGTTTAGTTAGTTTAGCAATAACATTAATAATAATGTCAAATTACGACTCTCCAGCTGTATGTGATATGCGCTGCAGGAAGACCACACTTGTTCCCCTCATTAATGTATAAGAAATAGGTGGACGCCCGGGTTTGGACCACTGACTCTATGCGCTGCACGACGACCACACGTGTTCCCCTCACTAGTGTATAAATAGGTGGACGCCCGGGTTTGGACCACTGACTCTATGCGCTGCACGACGACCACACGTGTTCCCTCACTAGTGTATAAGAAATTGGTGGACGCCCGGGTTTGGACCACTGACTCTATGTGATGTAGGAAGACCACACGTGTTCCCCTCACTAGTGTATAGGGAATGGGTGGGCGCCCGGGTTTGGACCACTGACTCTATGTGATGTAGGAAGACCACACGTGTTCCCCTCACTAGTGTATAAGGAATGGGTGGGCGCCCGGGTTGGAACCACTGGCCTTCCACAAGGAAACGGAATAGCTTCCTCACGTATAGAGAAGTATACCCATATAGGGCTCGAACACACAGCGGTCACGTATGATAGTACTATTGATTAACAATAACGTTGAGACCCCCACACATACACCACATACACCAAGCAGCTATTGTCTTATTCCATGTACTTAATCACTTATTACTATATATAAATTGATACTATTATCCCTAACAGAGTGCAAGGAGCTTGTGCGCAACCTGATGCGATCCAACCCAAACCAACGCCCGACGACGACGGCTATCTTAAACGATCAGTGGCTGACAGGGAAACGCCGCATTCCCCTTAAGAAGGTAAGTTTGGAAAGCCGAATTCAAGATAGCGATTCGTAACTGCATCCTAATTAATGAAAGCGACTTGTCAGCAAAATGTTATTACCTAGTGAGCTGTTATTCTGTAGTAGATAGGAAACGGAAAGTTTATCAGGGAACGAATATTAAGCTACGTGACATAATGTTTATATTAATTAATAATTAGATGTATAGTTTGTGTGTATTGAACCTCTCTTCCTTGTCTATTAAATCATAGAATTATAGATATTGCACTTTGTTTATATGGGTATAATGGACAACTATTAGTGTACGCTCGCCCACATGGTTCGCCGGAGTCGAGGGTATAATAGGATTATGGACAACTGTTAATGTACGCTCGCCCACATGGTTCGCCGGAGGCGAGGGTATAATAGGATTATGGACAATTGTTAATGTACCCTCGCCCACATGGTTCGCCGGAGGCGAGGGTATAATAGGATTATGGACAAATGTTAATGTACGCTCGCCCACATGGTTCACCGGAGGCGAGGGGATAATAGGATTATGGACAACTGTTAATGTACGCTCGCCCACATGGTTCGCCGGAGGCGAGTGTATAATAGGATTATGGACAACTGTTAATGTACACACTGTGTGGAAGGCACTTAATGATGCTCAACAGTTAATGTACAAACTGTGTGGAAGGCACTTAATGATGCTAAACAGTTAATGTACAAACTGTGTGGAAGGCACTTAATGATGCTCAACAGTTAATGTACAAACTGTGTGGAAGGCACTTAATGATGCTCAACAGTTAATGTACAAACTATGTGGAAGGCACTTAATGATGCTCAACAGTTAATGTACAAACTATGTGGAAGGCACTTAATGATGCTCAACAGTTAATGTACAAACTGTGTGGAAGGCACTTAATGATGCTCAACAGTTAATGTACAAACTATGTGGAAGGCACTTAATGATGCTCAACAGTTACATTTGTTCAGCAATAAACTATGCACTATGAATACTATGCACTTAATGATGCTCAACAGTTACATTTGTTCAGCAATAAACTATGCACTATGAATACTATGCACTTAATGATGCTCAACAGTTACATTTGTTCAGCAATAAACTACGCTGTTGTTATTATTATTATTATTATTATTATTATTATTATTATTATTATTATTATTATTATTATTATTATTATTATTATGTTATGGTGCTGAAGTTTGGGTGTCTACAATTTTAATGAATATAATTTTAAGGAAATAGATCAATTTCACATATAATTCTGTCAGCGGATTCTTGGATTTCGTAAACGGTCACACACCAATGCTATAGTTATTAGGTGAGCTTGCAAAGGAAAAATCATGAAAAAGAAAGATCATAAAAAGGAAAGATTATAAAAAGGAAAGATCATACAAAGGAAAGATCATAAAAAAATATGGATTAGACTTATGAAAAATCATAATTGTCTTATTAACAATATGTATTTAGAGTAATGCAGCTCCATGCGTGGTAAGTGCTTGTCTAATGAACAATGTGTATTTAGAGTAATGCAGCTCCATACGTGGTAAGTGCTTGTCTAATGAACACTGTGTATTTAGAGTAATGCAGCTCCATACGTGGTAAATGCTTGTCTAATGAACAATGTGTATTTAGAGTAATGCAGCTCCATACGTGGTAAATGCTTGTCTAATGAACACTGTGTATTTAGAGTAATGCAGCTCCATACGTGGTAAATGCTTGTCTAATGAACAATGTGTATTTAGAGTAATGCAGCTCCATACGTGGTAAGTGCTTGTCTAATGAACAATGTGTATTTAGAGTAATGCAGCTCCATACATGGTAAATACTTGTCTAATGAACAATGTGTATTTAGAGTAATGCAGCTCCATATGTGGTAAGTGCTTGTCTAATGAACAATGTGTATTTAGAGTAATGCAGCTCCATACGTGGTAAATGCTTGTCTAATGAACACTGTGTATTTAGAGTAATGCAGCTCCATACATGGTAAATGCTTGTCTAATGAACAATGTGTATTTAGAGTAATGCAGTTCCATACGTGGTAAATACTTGTCTAATGAACAATGTGTATTTAGAGTAATGCAGCTCCATACGTGGTAAATGCTTGTCTAATGAACAATGTGTATTTAGAGTAATGCATTTCCATACGTGGTAAGTGTTTGTCTAATGAACAATGTGTATTTAGAGTAATGCAGCTCCATACGTGGTAAATGCTTGTCTAATGAACAATGTGTATTTAGAGTAATGCAGCTCCATATGTGGTAAGTGCTTGTCTAATGAACAATGTGTATTTAGAGTAATGCAGCTCCATACGTGGTAAATGCTTGTCTAATGAACAATGTGTATTTAGAGTAATGCAGCTCCATATGTGGTAAATGCTTGTCTAATGAACAATGTGTATTTAGAGTAATGCAGCTCCATATGTGGTAAATGCTTGTCTAATGAACAATGTGTATTTAGAGTAATGCAGCTCCATACGTGGTAAATGCTTGTCTAATGAACAATGTGTATTTAGAGTAATGCAGCTCCATACGTGGTAAATGCTTGTCTAATGAACAATGTGTATTTAGAGTAATGACAGCTCCATACGTGGTAAATGCTTGTCTAATGAACAATGTGTATTTAGAGTAATGCAGCTCCATACGTGGTAAATGCTTGTCTAATGAACAATGTGTATTTAGAGTAATGCAGCTCCATACGTGGTAAGTGCTTGTCTAATGAACAATGTGTATTTAGAGTAATGCAGCTCCATACGTGGTAAATGCTTGTCTAATGAACAATGTGTATTTAGAGTAATGCAGCTCCATACGTGGTAAATGCTTGTCTAATGAACAATGTGTATTTAGAGTAATGCAGCTCCATACGTGGTAAATGCTTGTCTAATAGAATACTATCTATTATTGATCATCTTTGAGTTAGTAACATTCTATATTATTTTAGTAATAACATGAATTATACACTCTTGTTATAGCATATTTAAATTGTTTTAAATGTGAAACATTCCAGAAGACAGACACAGCCTCAAAGACTCCTCCGGCTAACCATGAAAACGCAACCCGATGTGAGAATATATCATGCGTGCATCAAACATGGGTATGTTCCTGTGGAATCAATTGGCCAAGGAGCATATGGCACTGTGATACTAGCAAGAGTGATGCCAGACAAGTTGGCCAAATTCCCGACAATGGCTGATCAAGTTAATAGTGATGGGAATGTCCAGGTAAATATTTATATCAAATGTATGGATGTACATCATATAAACCTATTAGAATATCGTCCAAAATTAACTCGACCCCCGAGTATTTAGATGTTTCATTTTACATTTACAGTATTAGTAGTTCAAGGCATAGTCCGGCAGAATGTAATGTGAAATAGGCACTACCTATCAACGGGGAAAGACAATAACGGTCAAAGTCAAAAACAATAACTGAACTAGACATTGTAGACAGTATTTGAATAGTCCACTATGGCTGCAGATTAATTAATTTCATGTTTCATAACGATAACTGGAATAAGACACAACTGACAAAGAAATTCCCCTAAAACACAACTGACAAAGAAATTCTCCTAAAACACAACTGACAAAGAAATTCCCCTAAAACACAACTGACAAAGAAATTCCCCTAAAACACAACTGACAAAGAAACAAGTTCTTACAACTTATATTAATCACTCTCATAATTCCTGATGGAATCCATCGCAACAAGCGAGAGAGAAGAGGCAATGTGGAATCTAAATTCCTTGCATAACAGCAAAATCGTAACGGCTCCAGAGAGGCTCGAACTCCGGGCATTTCGCACCTTACGCGTAAGCTACCACTGCGCTATGCACACACTCCCCTAAAACATAATTAAAAACGAAACTCAATATTGTATTCCACAGATCAAAGAATGGAACTGGGTGCGAAACATGTTTGCGTGATTGTTTGTCGTGAAGATGCCGTACCGTACCGTGTGCTATATATATATTAGATTGACTTGTCGTGAAGATGCCGTACCGTACCGTGTGCTATATGTACATTAGATTGACTTGTCGTGAAGATGCCGTACCGTACCGTGTGCTATATGTACATTAGATTGACTTGTCGTGAACATGCCGTACCATACCGTGTGCTATATGTACATTAGATTGACTTGTCGTTGAAGATGCCGTACCGTACCGTGTGCTATATGTACATTAGATTGTCTTGTCGTGAAGATGCCGTACCGTAACGTGTGCTATATGTACATTAGATTGACTTGTCGTGAAGATGCTGTACCATACCGTGTGCTATATGTACATTAGATTGACTTGTCGTGAAGATGCCGTACCGTGTGCTATATGTACATTAGATTGACTTGTCGTGAAGATGCCGTACCGTATCGTGTGCTATATGTACATTAGATTGACTTGTCGTGACGATGCTGTACCATACCGTGTGCTATATGTACATTAGATTGACATGTCGTGAAGATGCCGTACCATACCGTGTGCTATATGTACATTAGATTGACTTGTCGTGGACATGCCGTACCATACCGTGTGCTATATGTACATTAGATTGACTTGTCGTGAACATGCCGTACCGTACCGTGCGCTATATGTACATTAGATTGACTTATCGTGAACATGCCGTACCGTACCGTGTGCTATATGTACATTAGATTGACTTGTCGTGAATATGCCGTACCGTACCGTGTGCTATATGTACATTAGATTGACTTATCGTGAACATGCCGTACCGTACCGTGTGCTATATGTACATTAGATTGACTTATCGTGAACATGCCGTACCATACCATGTGCTATATGTACATCCGTATTAATACGATACGTATTTTATTGCTGTATGACTATGAAACTCCATTCGCTGATAGTTTTGTAGGATTTAAGTTATAAATATGTTCATTTAAAACGGGACAGGACACGTTTACAGTAATAATTAGTTCTATGTACAGCTAGATGTACCATCTGAACTATGCGTTAAATACATGTAGTTAGTTTAGGAGGCTATATACGGGAGGTAACATTGCCATACATGTATATTATAAAACTTGTTATTTTCTTACAATGTTCAGGTCGCGATAAAGGTGATCGAAAGGCAGAACGTACCGCCCATCATCTTGACCAACTATCTTCCGCAGGAATTGGCAAACCTCTCTCGTCTGCCACGTCATAAGAATGTCGTAAGTTTGTCTTTATTTTATCTATATATATAAGCCGAACACAGTGCTAGTATTTTACATATTGGGTCCGTTTGGGGCTTTTATCTTACTTAAAACACACGTGACTTATATAACACCAGATCGTGGTTGCATGTGTCGGTTTCTCACATTGCACACCTGATCGTGGTTACACGTGTCGGTTTCTCATATTACACACCAGATCGTGATTACATGTGTCGGTTTCTCATATTACACACCAGATCGTGATTACATGTGTCGGTTTCTCACATTACACACCAGATCGTGGTTACATGTGTCGGTTTCTCACATTGCACACCAGATCGTGGTTACATGTGTCGGTTTCTCACATTACACACCAGACCGTGGTTACATGTGTCGGTTTCTCACGTTGCACACCAGATCGTGGTTACATGTGTCGGTTTCTCACATTGCACACCAGATCGTGGTTACACGTGTCGGTTTCTCACGTTGCACACCAGATCGTGGTTACATGTGTCGGTTTCTCATATTGCACATCAGATCGTGGTTACATGTGTCGGTTTCTCATATTACACACCAGATCGTGATTACATGTGTCGGTTTCTCATATTGCACACCAGATCGTGGTTACATGTGTCGGTTTCTCACATTGCACACCTGATCGTGGTTACACGTGTCGGTTTCTCACATTGCACACCAGATCGTGGTTACATGTGTCGGTTTCTCACATTGCACACCAGATCGTGGTTACATGTGTCGGTTTCTCACATTGCACACCAGATCGTGGCTACATGTGTCGGTTTCTCACATAGCACACCAGATCGTGGTTACATGTGTCGGTTTCTCACATTGCACACCAGATCGTGGTTACATGTGTCGGTTTCTCACATTGCACACCCGATCGTGGTTACATGTGTCGGTTTCTCACATTGCACACATGATCGTGGTTACACGTGTCGGTTTCTCACATTGCACACCAGATCGTGGTTACACGTGTCGGTTTCTCACATTGCACACCAGATCGTGGTTATATGTGTCGGTTTCTCACATTGCACACCAGATCGTGGTTACATGTGTCGGTTTCTCACATTGCACACCAGATCGTGGTTACATGTGTCGGTTTCTCACATTGCACACCAGATCGTGGTTACATGTGTCGGTTTCTCACATTGCACACCAGATCGTGGTTAAATGTGTCGGTTTCTCACATTGCACACCAGATCGTGGTTACACGTGTCGGTTTCTCACACTGCACACCAGATCGTGGTTAAATGTGTCGGTTTCTCACATTGCACACCAGATCGTGGTAACATGTGTTGGTTTCTGATATTTCAGGTACATATGTTCGAACATTTCGAAACGAAATTATGTAACTTCATAGTAATGGAATACTGTGACGTAGGGAGCTTACACGGTATACTCGACTACATTGGCCGCACTAGCGATAGCCAGGGGATGGATGAAAACAATGCCAGAAAAAATGTTCCGCCAGATTGCCGAAGGCCTACACCACATGCACTCTAATGGCATCGTACATTGGTACTCCTTAATGTTCCCCTCTCCCGTCCTGCTCGCCATTGTCATTCCTTAAGCTATAGATTAATTACAGCAACTACAGACTACTACAAGTTTTCCTTTTTTCCAAGAACAATCTACCATTGGAACCATCTCCCGCCTGACAGTGTCCATCTCCCTACCATAGAGCAATTCAATACGGCAGTTTGCCATATTGATCATGCCAGTCCCTAGTTGTTCTGCGTAGCTGCTTTTAAACTTTTACCACAACTTAGTTTTCATTACTTTTTAACGTATGTTTTTAACTACTCATACTTTTAACTTCTTTGAGGATTTTGACGCGCAACATGTCTACATCCCCGCGAAGATAGATACATAGATATATAGATATGATCGAATACAGCGGTAACCTTATTACTGTAGAACACTACTTATTCGCGAGATTTTATATTTCGCTAATTTTCGCGATCTAAGTTTATCGCTAATTCATGATTCTCGTGAATAATAATGTGTCCGAGTTATATCCTTCATTTTATCAACATTTTGAGAGTCAATACAATTATAAGCAATCTACATAAACAATCACCCGTCACCCAATTGCCCGTCCACAATGACACTTGCCCGTCCACAATGACCCTTGCCCGTCCACAATGACCCTTGCCCGTCCACAATGACCCTTGCCCGTCCACAATGACCCACGCTCCTACGTGTTAACCGCTGAACTACTGACTCCTTTAAATGTCAATTGATTTGAATTATTTATCGTCTCTACTGGTTGCCCATTTGAGCGACGGACAGTTTACATAACAATACCTTATGTGGATAATAGAACAATAAATATATTGTCTAGTGATCTAGGGTTAGTCCTTATGTGGCTATAAATGCTCTTGCATGGCTAGGAGAATAATATATATATTGTCTAGTGATCTAGGGTTAGTCCTTATGTGGCTATAAATGCTCTTGCATGGCTAGGAGAATAATATATATATTGTCTAGTGATCTAGGGTTAGTCCTTATGTGGCTATAAATGCTCTTGCATGGCTAGGAGAATAATATATATATTGTCTAGTGATCTAGGGTTAGTCCTTATGTGGCTATAAATGCTCTTGCATGGCTAGGAGAATAATATATATATTGTCTAGTGATCTAGGGTTAGTCCTTATGTGGCTATAAATGCTCTTGCATGGCTAGGAGAATAATATATATATTGTCTAGTGATCTAGGGTTAGTCCTTATGTGGCTATAAATGCTCTTGCATGGCTAGGAGAATAATATATATATTGTCTAGTGATCTAGGGTTAGTCCTTATGTGGCTATAAATGCTCTTGCATGGCTAGGAGAATAATATATATATTGTCTAGTGATCTAGGGTTAGTCCTTATGTGGCTATAAATGCTCTTGCATGGCTAGGAGAATAATATATATATTGTCTAGTGGTCTAGGGTTAGTCTTTATGTGGCTATAAATGCTCTTGCATGGCTAGGAGAATAATATATATATTGTCTAGTGGTCTAGTGTTAGTCCTTATGTGGCTATAAATGCTCTTGCATGGCTAGGAGAATAATATATATATATATATATTGTCTAGTGGTCTAGTGTTAATTCATATATGGCTATAAATGCTTTTGCATGGCTAGGAGAATAATATATATATTGTCTAGTGGTCTAGCGTTAGTCTTTATGTGGCTATAAATGCTCTAAAAGAGAGAACACTTACGTACCGTCTCCTGGGTCTGTCCGTACGTTCGAATCATTATTTCATTGTAACTTCTTCGGCTGTGGCGGGACATTCATCATCTACTGTGATGTGTCTTATTTATTCTGTAATATGTCTGTATTTGTACAGTCATTTATACTGTAATATGTCTGTATTTGTACAGTCATTTATTCTGTAATATGTCTGTATTTGTACAGTTATTTATACTGTAATATGTATGTATTTGTACAGTCATTTATACTGTAATATGTATGTATTTGTACAGTCATTTATACTGTAATATGTATGTATTTGTACAGTCATTTATACTGTAATATGTCTGTATTTGTACAATCCTTTATTCTGTAATATGTCTGTATTTGTACAGTCATTTATACTGTAATATGTCTGTATTTGTACAGTCATTTATACTGTACTATGTATGTATTTGTACAGTCATTTATACTGTAATATGTCTGTATTTGTACAGTCATTTATACTGTAATATGTCTGTATTTGTACAGTCATTTATACTGTAATATGTATGTATTTGTACAGTCATTTATACTGTAATATGTCTGTATTTGTACAGTCATTTATACTGTAATATGTCTGTATTTGTACAGTCATTTATACTGTAATATGTCTGTATTTGTACAGTCATTTATACTGTAATATGTATGTATTTGTACAGTCATTTATACTGTAATATGTCTGTATTTGTACAGTCATTTATACTGTAATATGTATGTATTTGTACAGTCATTCATACTGTAATATGTATGTATTTGTAGTCATTTATACTGTAATATGTCTGTATTTGTACAGTCATTTATACTGTAATATGTCTGTATTTGTACAGTTATTTATACTGTAATATGTCTGTATTTGTACAGTCATTTATACTGTAATATGTATGTATTTGTACAGTCATTTATACTGTAATATGTCTGTATTTGTACAGTCATTTATACTGTAATATGTCTGTATTTGTACAGTCATTTATACTGTAATATGTCTGTATTTGTACAGTCATTTATACTGTAATATGTCTGTATTTGTACAGTTATTTATACTGTAATATGTCTGTATTTGTACAGTTATTTGCACTGTAATATGTCTGTATTTGTACAGTCATTTATAGGACATGTCATTATAATAAAATACTTATCTACCTATTTAATATTTTGCTAAAAGAGAAACACACTAACACTATTGTATTCTGTTTCAGGGACCTTAAAAGCGACAATATTCTGGTACAGTTAGACGGGGATATAAAAATTGCAGGTATATAGGCACACTACAATTTATGATTTACTAAAACTTATTTTATAAGTAATTATAAGTTATTAAAGCACTTGTCTAAAGGTATTAATACAAGCATATTATAATAAAGTGAGTGACAGATTTAAAGTGAACTATGTAAATATACACTACAAGTACTATTACAAAACAGCGACCCTCATACATATGTGTGGAAGTTTTCCTAAATTAAAATCAATACTGTCTCATATCTGTACTGCTATTCAAGGATTGCAATACGAACGTTATTGTCTATATATCTATCATCCTTGACTGGGTGTCGTCTGTATACATACACCAACCATATCTGTACTGCTATTCAAGGATTGCAATACGAACGTTATTGTCTATATATCTATCATCATTGACTGGGTGTCGTCTGTATACATACACCAACCATATCTGTACTGCTATTCAAGGATTGCAATACGAACGTTATTGTCTATAGATCTATCATCATTTACTGGGTGTCGCCTATATACATACACCAACCATATCTGTACTGCTATTCAAGGATTGCAGTACGAACGTTATTGTCTATATATATATCATCATTGACTGGGTGTCGTCTGTATACATACACCAACCATATCTGTACTGCTATTCAAGGATTGCAGTACGAACGTTATTGTCTATATATATATCATCATTGACTGGGTGTCGTCTGTATACATACATCAACCTTGTTCGCCTTGTCATAACGTTCCATATGTTGTTTTCAGATTTGGGATTTTCCGAGAGATTTGTGTCTGGAAAGAGCGACTTGTTGTCTGCGCAGTGTGGGACTGTTGGCTATATGGCCCCAGAGGTTATCAACAACCAGCCATATGACGGAACAAAATCCGATATATGGAGCCTGTAAGTGATTCATACCTGACTATATCAGTGGTATAATTCTGTTTGCAGTACTGATCCGTTGTCTTGCATATATGTGGCAGATGGAAATATATATGGATTTATAATGCTGGTGTAGGGGCTAAACGGCCATCTTCTTTTTATATGGATTTATAATACTGGTGTACGTGCTAAACGGCCACCTTGTTTTTATATGGATTTATAATGCTGGTGAACGTGCTAAACGGCCATCTTGTTTTTATATGGATTTATAATGCTGGTGTACGTGCTAAACGGCCATCTTGTTTTTATATGGATTTATAATTCTTATTTCCATGCTAAACGGCCATCTTGTTTTTATATGGATTTATAATGCTGGTATACGTGCTAAACGGCCACCTTGTTTTTATATGGATTTATAATACTTGTATACGTGCTAAACGGCCATCTTGTTTTTATATGGATTTATAATGCTGGTATACGTGCTAAACGGCCACCTGGTTTTTATATGGATTTATAATACTGGTATACGTGCTAAACGGCCACCTGGTTTTTATATGGATTTATAATACTGGTATACGTGCTAAGCGGCCACCTTGTTTTTATATGGATTTATAATTCTTATTTCCATGCTAAACGGCCACCTTGTTTTTTTATATAGATTTATAATTCTGGTTTCCGTGCTAAACGGCCATCTTGATTATATTTGATTTATTTGTTCGGGTGTATAATTCTGGTGTCCATGGTAAATGGTTGTCTTTCTTTGTTCGGGTGTATAATTCTGGTGGCCATGCTAAATGGTTGTCTTTCTTTGTTCGGGTGTATAATTCTGGTGGCCATGCTAAATGGTTGTCTTTCTTTGTTCGGGTGTATAATTCTAGTGTCCATGCTAAATGGATGTCTTTCTTTGTTCGGGTGTATAATTCTGGTGGCCATGCTAAATGGTTGTCTTTCTTTGTTCGGGTGTATAATTCTGGTGTCCATGCTAAATGGTTGCCTTTCTTTGTTCGGGTGTATAATTCTGGTGTCCATGCTAAATGGTTGTCTTTCTTTGTTCGGGTGTATAATTCTAGTGTCCATGCTAAATGGTTGTCTTTCCTTGATCGGGTGTATAATTCTGGTGTCCATGCTAAATGGTTGTCTTTCTTTGTTCGGGTGTATAATTCTGGTGGCCATGCTAAATGGTTGTCTTTCTTTGTTCGGGTGTATAATTCTGGTGTCCATGCTAAACTATCGTCTTGTTTCTTTTCCAGGGGTATCACCATGTGCACCTTGTTAGCCGATGAAACACACTTCGCAGATTACATGCTCAAGAATCTGGAGATGACACTGCCCTTTCTCAGAGAATTTCCTTCAACCGGTAAGCTACACAATCTTTATTTATTTTATCAAAATAAATGTTTTTTGTTTAGTTTGGGTTAGCGTCGCATTAACAATAATGTCAACTAACGACTCTAGCTCTATGTGGACGTACATGTTTGAACCACTGAAACTATGCGTTAGAGGAATACCACAATCGCAATAGTGTATGAGGCACGGATGGACGTACGTGTTTGAAACACTGAAACTATGCGTTAGAGGAATACTACAATTTCAATAGTGTATGAGGCACGGATGGACGTACATGTTTGAACCACTGAAACTATGCGTTAGAGGAATACCACAATCGCAATAGTGTATGAGGCATGGATGGGCGTACGTGTTTGAACCACTGAAACTATGCGTTAGAGGAATGCCACACTCGCAATAGTGTATGAGGCACGGATGGACGTACAGGTTTGAACCACTGAAACTATGCGTTAGAGGAATACCACAATCTCAATAGTGTATGAGGCACGGGTGGACGTACGTGTTTGAACCACTGAAACTATGCGTTAGAGGAATACCACAATCTCAATAGTGTATGAGGCACGGATGGACGTACAGGTTTGAACCACTGAAACTATGCGTTAGAGGAATACCACAATCGCAATAGTGTATGAGGCACGGGTGGACGTACGTGTTTGAACCACTGAAACTATGCGTTAGAGGAATACCACAATCTCAATAGTGTATGAGGAACGGATGGACGCACACATGTGAACTGACCTTCCACAAGCAAACGAGATAGCTTCCTCACTTATAGAGAAGTGTGTGCAGATAGGACTCGAACCCACAGCTGCCATGATGGGACTATTGATTTACAGTAACTGTTAACGATGCCACTCGGTTGCTGATGGCCCTTAAAACAAACATAGCACATAATTAAACGTGCATACAAACATAAGATACACAAACATGTACATACTTACTTAATACATGTACATACTTACTTAATACATGTACGTACTTACTTAATACATGTACATACTTACTTAATACATGTACATACTTACTTAATACATGTACGTACTTACTTAATACATGTACGTACTTACTTAATACATGTACATACTTACTTAATACATGTACATACTTACTTAATACATGTACATACTTACTTAATACATGTACGTACTTACTTAATACATGTACGTACTTACTTAATACATGTACATACTTACTTAATACATGTACATACTTACTTAATACATGTACGTACTTACTTAATACATGTACATACTTACTTAATACATGTACATACTTACTTATACATGTACGTACTTACTTAGTACATGTACATACTTACTTAATACATGTACATACTTACTTAATACATGTACATACTTACTTAATACATGTACATACTTACTTAATACATGTACATACTTACTTAATACATGTACATACTTACTTAATACATGTACATACTTACTTAATACATGTACATACTTACTTAATACATGTACATACTTACTTAATACATGTACATACTTACTTAATACATGTACATACTTACTTAATACATGTACATACTTACTTAATACATGTACGTACTTACTTAATACATGTACGTACTTACTTAATACATGTACGTACTTACTTAATACATGTACATACTTACTTAATACATGTACATACTTACTTAATACATGTACGTACTTACTTAATACATGTACATACTTACTTAATACATGTACATACTTACTTAATACATGTACGTACTTACTTAATACATGTACGTACTTACTTAATACATGTACATACTTACTTAATACATGTACATACTTACTTAATACATGTACGTACTTACTTAATACAACTACTTACTTAATACATGTACATACTTACTTATACATGTACATACTTACTTAATACATGTACATACTTACTTAATACATGTACATACTTACTTATACATGTACATACTTACTTAATACATGACACACAATACATACTTACTTAATACATGTACATACTTACTTAATACATGTACATACTTACTTAATACATGTACATACTTAATACATGTACATACTTACTTAATACATGTACATACTTACTTAATACATGTACATACTTACTTAATACATGTACATACTTACTTAATACATGTACATACTTACTTAATACATGTACATACTTACTTAATACATGTACGTACTTACTTAATACATGTACGTACTTACTTAATACATGTACGTACTTACTTAATACATGTACATACTTACTTAATACATGTACATACTTACTTAATACATGTACGTACTTACTTAATACATGTACGTACTTACTTAATACATGTACGTACTTACTTAATACATGTACGTACTTACTTAATACATGTACGTACTTATTTAATACATGTACGTACTTACTTAATACATGTACGTACTTACTTAATACATGTACGTACTTATTTAATACATGTACGTACTTACTTAATACATGTACATACTTACTTAATACATGTACATACTTACTTAATACATGTACTTACTTACTTAATACATGTACGTACTTACTTAATACATGTACATACTTACTTAATACATGTACGTACTTACTTAATACATGTACGTACTTACTTAATACACATGTACGTACTTACTTAATACATGTACGTACTTACTTAATACATGTACGTACTTACTTAATACATGTACGTACTTACTTAATACATGTACGTACTTACTTAATACACATGTACATATTTACTTAATACATGTACGTACTTACTTAATACATGTACATACTTACTTAATACATGTACGTACTTACTTAATACATGTACGTACTTACTTAATACATGTACGTACTTACTTAATACATGTACGTACTTATTTAATACATGTACGTACTTACTTAATACATGTACATACTTACTTAATACATGTACATACTTACTTAATACATGTACTTACTTACTTAATACATGTACGTACTTACTTAATACATGTACATACTTACTTAATACATGTACGTACTTACTTAATACATGTACGTACTTACTTAATACACATGTACGTACTTACTTAATACATGTACGTACTTACTTAATACATGTACGTACTTACTTAATACATGTACGTACTTACTTAATACATGTACGTACTTACTTAATACACATGTACATACTTACTTAATACATGTACGTACTTACTTAATACATGTACATACTTACTTAATACATGTACGTACTTACTTAATACATGTACGTACTTACTTAATACATGTACGTACTTACTTAAACACAATACATGTACATACTTACTTAATACATGTACGCACTTACTTAATACATGTACATACTTACTTAATACATGTACGTACTTACTTAATACATGTACATACTTACTTAATACATGTACGTACTTACTTAATACATGTACGTACTTACTTAATACATGTACGTACTTACTTAATACATGTACGTACTTACTTAATACATGTACGTACTTACTTAATACATGTACATACTTACTTAATACATGTACGTACTTACTTAATACATGTACGTACTTACTTAATACATGTACGTACTTACTTAATACATGTACGTACTTATTTAATACATGTACGTACTTACT
>CM026387.1:37508934-37526347 GCA_014843695.1 Archivesica marissinica
CGTCTTAAACGAAGATCATAATTTGTGTTCTCGTACGATGCAAAGGAGATAATTAGTTTATACAAATTTATTTTGGCTCGATTGCGAAACAAGTTATTTCAACTTATGTAAGTCACTCTCGATACCTCATTCCTGATTGGATCCATCGCCACGAGGGAGAGAGGTGGCAACGTGGAAGTTGAATGCCTTGCCTGGGGTGCCTAGGTCGTGGCGGTTCCGGACCGTTCGCGCCTGGGGCGGGCGCGCATCCACTGCGCTATCACGACTTCCCTCGATAATTACGTTAGCTGTATGAACTTCCAAGGCATTTTAGTTTATATTATTTAACTTTCTATTTGTCTTGATGTTGCAGGTACTTGCGATAATTCCGGTCTTCCGGGCATGTACATGTTCTTCAAATAATCATTACGCCAGTGATAGCTTTGTTTTGCCGATCTGCTGAGAACCACTACACCTTCCAACATTTGGAGTGAAACCGCATAGATGCACGTTTTGGAGAGTAGTCACGAAGGTGCACTTCACATAGAAAGGAAACTTGGTATTACTGTACGGCGGATTATTTGCTTGCAAAGTTAAGTTTCAATCTACTTGGATTTTTCTATTACATTATACTTCTGTCTCACAGCAGTTCAGATTTATTTAATGAATTCAATGATTAGTTCTTAGTTATTGTATTTGTAATCAAAAATATCTGCCACCGACCGGTTGTGTAACAGTCTCAATATTTCGTGATTTCTAAGTAATCGTAACGAAAGTTCAATTGATAAATATGTTTGTATCTATTTTCGTTGTCTTACGAGCCGTGATATTTACGTGGTAGAGCGACCCCAATTATGCGTTTTAAAGTTTTCGACGTGTAATCTTACAGGTAAAAAATTCGACTAATCTAGACTTTGCTTATTATGGAGAAATAGGACGTTTTCCAATGAAAACAATACGACAATTTATTATGATTAGCTACTGGCTAAAACTATTAAAAACTACTAACAACCCGCTATTAGAAAATGTATATAAAATGTTAGTAACCGATGCAAATAATAATATTACATACAATAATACAAACTGGGCCTATCAAATAAAAATGATTTTAGATAGCATTGGTATGTCCGATATATGGATTAATCAATTTACATCGACCATCAATGTTGCTTCTATAAAGCAACGTTTAATAGATATATATAAACAATCTTGGCATGCTAGAATCAATAATTTAAGTAAACTATCTACATACTGCTTGTTTAAACATGACTTAACATTAGAAAAATACATGTCATGTATAAATGATAATAAGTATAGAATAGCCCTCACTAAACTAAGAGTTTCGGCACACGATCTAGCAATAGAAACAGACAGGTATACTAATGTTGACAGGCAATATCGCAATTGTTTATACTGCGATATGAATGTAGTCGAAAGTGAATACCATTTCATTCTAGTTTGCCCCAAATATAGAAATCTTAGACTGAAATATGTCCAACCATATTTTTGTAGATGGCCCACTACTAACAAATTTGTATCTCTTATCAAAGCTAACAGCGATAGAGTTATTAACAGTATAGCTAAATAGAGTTATTAACAGTATAGCTAAATAGAGTTATTAACAGTATAGCTATGGTTTTGTTGTTGAGTTATTAACAGTAAGCTAAATAGAGTTATTAACAGTAAGCTAAATAGAGTTATTAACAGTATAGCTAAATAGAGTTATTAACAGTAAGCTAATAGAGTTATTAACAGTATAGCTAAATAGAGTTATTAACAGTATAGCTAAATAGAGTTATTAACAGTATAGCTAAATAGAGTTATTAACAGTATAGCTAAATAGAGTTATTAACAGTACAGCTACATTTGTATATCATGCTTTCAAACTTAGATCACACATAGCGTAATATATATTACTATGAAGTTTCATCCCATGCAGCATTATTTGATTATGACTAGTATATAATGAGTTCTTCCTTGCTAATGCTAGTTATACTTGCGAATTTGTGTTTCACCATATTAATTGATGTTTAAGGCTATAAACATGTAAATGTTTTATGCAAATAAACTTTATGTTATGTTATGTTCATTTGTATCTCGATTGATGCACCGTGACTTCACCTCAGCGCTTTCCTGAAACAATATTTAAAAATTATCTTTTCGCGAAGCTTCGATGACGTAGTCGTTTTGTTCGTGATGACACGAAATATCGCACATTTGTTCTCGTAATGCCGCGATGGCTAGCTCATTTGGTTTCGTGATGCCGTGGCGGCTGGCACATTTGTCCGGTGACGCCGTGATAGCTCGCACATTTGTTTTTGGTGATGCTGTGATAGCTCACTTGATTGCTTTTATTGCGTGGCCGAGAAGGCGCACTGTTTTTGTGATGCCGGGATGGCTCACAGTTAAGTTCGCTACGACGCCGTGATGGCTCATTTGAGACTTTCGCTCTTGTAGTGTGTTTTGAACTGCGCCTTCCTTGTTATAACATTTACATTACAGATTCTCTATTGATGTACAATGGTATGCGAGCTATTCCTTGTAACCAGAATTTTGTTAAGTAGAAAATTTATCATATATTTTTACGTTCGAAAACAGTAATAAATTAGAATAAATATAGTAAATCGTATGTTTCTGACATTGGTAATGTCACAATCATTTGATTTAATATAACGCAAGTTAAGCATTTTTATATATAATATGGTTCTCCTTCTTTGTTTTGCTCGATTGAATGCTGTCAAATACAAATGCCTGAATCCTATTTTGTTTCTTTATTGTATTTGTAGTTGGTAGGAACATGGGATAAGTGAATAATTGATTTACTCACGATGCAGAGTGAGTAAATGAAATTATTCACGTTTACCATCGTTACTCTATTCTAGTCCATCTTTATTCATGCCATCAGTATAATGAGTTTGCTCTATGCCTTCTGTTCATGTTTTGAACGTAATTTTCGTGATTATCATCTGCGTACCTATATACAAGCGCAGTTTACACAATATCTTCACTCGAGGCATATTTTGACAGCAGTGAGGAACTTTCTAGTTATATATGGTTATTCCCAGCCCGCCCTCCCAATACATGATATATGACTCATTAAACAAGGCTGTTGTTTTTCATCGATCTTAAACTTAATTTTGATAGTAATCTTCTTGAATATTTATTTATTACTTAAGACACTTTCAATATGCTTTTACTTTAAAGTATGTTAATATTTTTCAGGTTTATCAAGATCCGTTCAAAACGTTCAATCTGGATCCACTTACGTTCTATATTGTGCTTCCTACCATCAGTGTTTAATGATTGAGAATTCGATGGACAGAATTGAGTCGTGACTATAATAACAAGTTAAGACAGAGTGTTGTTAATGATTAAGAGCGTGATATTGTACAAAGGAGTTGGAACTAGTCTATAGATGTTAACCAGTTTTATCGTTATGCTAGTCCCTGGGAAGGTCGCGGGGCAGCAAAGAAGGCCTTTTCACACTGGATAGTTTGCGTGGATTCTTTCTACTTCCCCCTCCTCCTCCTTCACAAAAAAGAAATAATAGAAAAAGATTAGGAGATTATACTTCATGTATAATTAGGGGAGTGGGTTGGAGCAGCCGGCACTACAGTTTAGTATTTACGTGATTTTCTGAGGGATTGGCTTACGCTAGAATATATGGTGTAACATCGTAGACATATTTATTCCACGAGAATCTTAATCATTCGCACTCTGGTTACTTTGGGGGCATGTACAAGATATTTGCTACCAATGCATACATTATAAATATTGAATGCTGTCAAATACAAATGCCTGAATCCTATTTTGTTTCTTTATTGTATTTGTAGTTGGTAGGAACATGGGATAAGTGAATAATTGATTTACTCACGATGCAGAGTGAGTAACTGTATATATCTCACAAGTGTAGATGTTCTGTAGCACAGTTAGAACTGTATACCTCTCACACGTGTATATGTTCTGTGGTACAGTTAGAACTGTATACCTCTCATAAGTGTAGATGTTCTGTGGTACAGTTAGAACTGTATACCTCTCACAAGTGTAGATGTTCTGTGGCACAGTTAGAACTGTATATCTCTCACAAGTGTAGATGTTCTGTAGTACAGTTAGAACTGTATACCTCTCACAAGTGTAGATGTTCTGTGGCACAGTTAGAACTGTATACCTCTCACAAGTGTAGATGTTCTGTGGTACAGTTAGAACTGTATACCTCTCACAAGTGTAGATGTTCTGTGGCACATAAATCTTTATAAATGTATTACTCACAGCAATATGTTAAGAGTAGATTCGTTACTGGATGCAATGAAGAAAACAAACCACAAATAGTTTACATATAAATACATTGTATTTAATAGATAACACCATTACTTGGAATAAAACAAAGCTACCATATGTACAATAAATAAATATAACCTTATCCTACATAAACCTCTATGTACACTGTCCATCTTATTTATCATAATTACTTCCAGTCATTTTCACATCTTCTATGCTGTTATCGTATTGGTCTATCCGTAAATATTTGAAATGGCTGACTTTATTCGGAAGTCAGAATAGCGTAGTGGCAGCGCGTTCGATTCAGGCCCGGAGTTCGTGCCCCGCTGGAGCCATTACGATTATGCCCTTAGGGATGGCATTTAAATTCCATGTTGCCTCTTCTCTCACTCTCGTGGCGATGGATCCCATCAGGAATGAGGTCTCGAGAGTGATTAATATATAAGTTGCAAGAACTTGTTTCGCAATTGAGCTAAAATCAATTTGTATAAACTAATATCTATATTATTATACCAAATACAACGACACAGTGACATATTTCACACATTCAACTGCCTCAATTGCGTAATTTCATGAATGAGTGATTTGGGATCCCATAAATGTACAATAGACTATTATACCAAATACACAACGGACCTTCGGTATCATCAAAATAATTAAAACCTACGATCAACGTGGAATAAAATTAACAAACAAGAGTTTACATGGTTTTCCATCATTTTGATCCAGTGAATATTGTATGACATGGATAACTTCAAATCACTGGTCCCTTACAGCTGCATATTCGAATCCCACTGGGAGTGTCAATTTCTTTTGTGGCAGGAAGCTATCCAGCTGGCGCGCAGAAAGGTCAGTGGTTCTACCCAGAGATGTTGGTCCGACTTTAAAACCATGAACAACAACACACTCTCTTGCATTTCTTAATCTTCATACTTTTATACCTTAAACGTCTCCCTTGTATACCTTACACCTCTCCCTTGTATACCTTAAACCTCTCTCTTGTATACATTAAACTTCTCCCTTATATACCGTAAACTTCTCCCTTGTATACCTTAAACTTCTCCCTTGTATACCTTAAGCTTCTCCCATATCCACATTAACTTCTCCCATATTCACATTAACTTCTCCCATATTCACATTAACTTCTCCCATATTCACATTAACTTCTCCCATATTCACATTAACTTCTCCCTTCTCTAAATGTTGATGCTTGATTTACAGGTGTATGTTTTACAGTAGGATCTATGGATGTGTGGATACAGTAGGATCTATGGATGTGTGGATACAGTAGGATCTATGGATGTGTGGATACAGTAGGATCTATGGATGTGTGGATACAGTAGGATCTATGGGTGTGTGGATACAGTAGGATCTATGGGTGTGTGGATACAGTAGGATCTATGGGTGTGTGGATACAGTAGGATCTATGGATGTGTGGATACAGTAGGATCTATGGATGTGTGGATACAGTAGGATCTATGGATGTGTGGATACAGTAGGATCTATGGATGTGTGGATACAGTAGGATCTATGGATACAGTAGGATCTATGGATGTGTGGATACAGTAGGATCTATGGGTGTGTGGATACAGTAGGATCTATGGGTGTGTGGATACAGTAGGATCTATGGGTGTGTGGATACAGTAGGATCTATGGGTGTGTGGATACAGTAGGATCTATGGGTGTGTGGATACAGTAGGATCTATGGGTGTGTGGATACAGTAGGATCTATGGGTGTGTGGATACAGTAGGATCTATGGGTGTGTGGATACAGTAGGATCTATGGGTGTGTGGATACAGTAGGATCTATGGGTGTGTGGATACAGTAGGATCTATGGGTGTGTGGATACAGTAGGATCTATGGGTGTGTGGATACAGTAGGATCTATGGGTGTGTGGATACAGTAGGATCTATGGATGTGTGGATACAGTAGGATCTATGGGTGTGTGGATACAGTAGGATCTATGGATGTGTGGATACAGTAGGATCTATGGATGTGTGGATACAGTAGGATCTATGGGTGTGTGGATACAGTAGGATCTATGGATGTGTGGATACAGTAGGATCTATGGGTGTGTGGATACAGTAGGATCTATGGGTGTGTGGATACAGTTCTTTCAGGCACAAACCAGACAATATGAATACATGATAACACTGCACTTTCTACATGTAAACTGTCAGTTTGAGTATCACAGAAAACAAAGAATTAAGCTGTCTAGTTTTGCACACTACACCATGTTTTCGCCTTGTTGAGGTGCTGTGGATGCTTGTTCATCAACGGATATATTGTTGTCTCCGGATGCTGCTGATATATCATCATCTTCTTCCAGCAATGGCCAGCTTGCAGACGGCTCAGTTGCTTTACCCAGCCGCTCGTTTAAAGCTTTTAATGCCAAATTTCTGGAATATAATATGTGCGATAACAAAATACTGCACGACTCTCAATTGATATGAAATGTATTGTTACTATATACCGGTATCAGGGCGCGACAAGAAATCTATTGTTACTATATACCGGTATCAGGGCGCGACAAGAAATCTATTGTTACTATATACCGGTATCAGGGCGCGACAAGAAATCTATTGTTACTATATACCGGTATCAGGGCGCGACAAGAAATCTATTGTTACTATATACCGGTATCAGGGCGCGACAAGAAATCTATTGTTACTATATACCGGTATCAGGGCGCGACAAGAAATCTATTGTTACTATATACCGGTATCAGGGCGCGACAAGAAATCTATTGTTACTATATACCGGTATCAGGGCGCGACAAGAAATCTATTGTTACTATATACCGTATCAGGACGCGACAAGAAATCTGTTGTTACTATATACCGGTATCAGGGCGTGACAAGAAATCTATTGTTACTATATACCGGTATCAGGGCGCGACAAGAAATGTATTGTTACTATATACCGGTATCAGGGCGCGACAAGAAATCTATTGTTACTATATACCGGTATCAGGGCGCGACAAGAAATCTATTGTTACTATATACCGGTATCAGGACGCGACAAGAAATCTATTGTTACTATATACCGGTATCAGGGCGTGACAAGAAATCTATTGTTACTATATACCGGTATCAGGGCGCGACAAGAAATCTGTTGTTACTATATACCGGTATCAGGGCGTGACAAGAAATCTATTGTTACTATATACCGGTATCAGGGCGCGACAAGAAATCTATTGTTACTATATACCGGTATCAGGGTGCGACAAGAAATCTATTGTTACTATATACCGGTATCAGGGCGCGACATGAAATCTATTGTTACTATATACCGGTATCAGGACGCGACAAGAAATCTATTGTTACTATATATCGGTATCAAGGCGCGACAAATCCAATTTCCCTGACGCGCAAGGCCAGTCTAAACCATGTAGTGGCTGTCAACCAGAATTTAGTCCCGGACAAGTCAAATTTCCACAGGTGTGATAATTGGTCAAGTGTCCAAAAAACAGATCAATTAAATCGATCATAAACACCACCCTCTACATATTAATAATGACAGGCATCGCAAGAAACGATTGTGAATCAAAGCTCTCGTTACGCTTCATTTGTTTCTATTCAGCCATAGAATATTGACCCCCCCTTGCGGAAAAATGACCCCCCTTGCAAATAGCAATATATAGTGGGAAAATATTGAATTTATTATAATTAAATGTTAGTTAGCACTGTTTAAGGCCTAACAACATATATTTTGATTTAACGATGTACAGAATAACATAAATATATTGAATCTGAAAAAGAAGTATGCAGATAATTTGTCTCTTATCAATTTCTAAAGATGATCATGAGGTGGTGGGTGCTGTATAACTAGGAGGTTCACATAATGCATAATATTTACACAGACAAACATAAAACAAATAAGAACAATGACCCCACCCCCTATGTATACACTGAACATCGATGCCATAGAATAATGGGTCACTGGAATTACCGGAAACCTCTTATTTACCGAAAACCACCGAAATACCGGAAACCCTTGTAAATCTTAGGTATGGTATAATAATTATTATAATTACTATAATGATTAAATATTATGTTTCAAATATGATTCCAGATTCCAGATTAGCGTGATATATATTACCGAAAAACACATTCGTGGACTCGATTTACTGGAAAACACCTTCGCTGACTCGATGTCCGTGATTTACCGGAAAACACATGTGTGTGTACAGTATATGTATGCAAGGCGTCGTAATCGGCCAGTCATATTATAATGATTAAATAATTTGTTTCAAATATGATAAAGATATGTTGACTTTTGATGACAAATTTTAAAAAATAAATAAATATGACTTACCTGTTTCGGAGACTTCAACTTATTTCGGTTACAGGTTGGTACGATTTATCCCGGCAATTCTTCCATTCCAGTGTCACTGTCGCCGTCATCCATATTTATATCGACATAATAATGTTGGGTATCTTACTGACACTAACGGAATGTAACGAAAGAGACGGGACGAAGTATATGATTGAAATTGTATTTTTTTATTATACAATATGAACATGTTGTAAGATTGTTTTTATAAGTGTTATGCTAGCACATGTTATATAGAAATTATTGTATAGCATTTTATAATATATGCAAATGCAATACCACCTCATAAGAGGCTTCCAGATAATGGATTCGCGGCGTTTGCATTACAGCTATGTTAAAATGACATACAATAGATAGATGGCATACATACAATTAAGCTGTTATGCTAGCACATGTACAGTGGAACCCCTCTACCACATGTAATATAGAAATTATAGAATATATATAGAAATGGTTCACTCTTGAATTTTCCTACGCTTAGCAGTAGTCGTCCTTACGTTTATTTTTCTTGTCCGTTGTCCTGGTTTTCGTCCGTGTGTTCGTGGTGCTACAATGGTTGACTGTCCGTCGGTTGATGTTATAAACCCTGGGACCGTAGGAATTAATTGTCGGAACCTGGTGTAAAGCTTAACGCGCTGCTGTTCAGTCATCGTGATCCATTCTGTCTTTGTCACCTTAAATTGTATATGCGAGTCAGCCAGTCTGTATTCCCCAGTCCCCAGCAATGCACCACGCAAGTCTTTGTATTGACCAGCAACCAGTCCTTGTAAACCGTCAACCAAGTCTGTCAGTGGTCTCGACTTCCAGTCAATCGTCTGTTTCAGTACTTGATTGATCGATTCGCAGTTGTTGTTCGTCCAATGAGCGTCATCAATGATTTCGTGTCGGACGGGCTTGTTAACTTTCGTCAGTAGGAGTGGTCGAAGTCGTGTCTGAAAATATCGCAGGAAAGGCAACGAGATGTCAGTGCAATGTCGCTCTAGTTCGTCACATTTTTCGACGAAACATATACTGTCGTCTGCGTCGATGATTCCGCCGTCACCGTATATCATATCCAGAATGTCATTACGTTGTGTTATCGTCAATGCGTCGTCTGTCAGTTTATGTTTTGTGTTTTGCTGTAGATGTCGTGTGCATAATATGTGTGTTGATTCTGGAAATGCCGTAACTATTGCTCGTACTAGGGCGCGTTCGTCGTCACTACCGATTACTAGTTTGTCCAACGGTGAGTTGATAAGTTTCATTTTAAGGTGGTGAAAGAAGTTGCAGTAAGATTCAAAAAAATTGGTGGTGCTTTTTTGTTTTGGGTTGAATGTCTTGTCTACACCCAGAATCGAATTTCCATGACAACAATGGTTACGTATATCTGAAATTTGATCGTCCGTGTACATGATGATGAATGGTGTTTTTGCGCTTGTCCTAACGATTGATCTGACGAATGGGTGATTCTGAGTGACCATATTTTCAAGTACCAGTATTTGATCAGATATGTTATTGACTGCGTGTGTGTGTGGTCTGCTTTTAGATGTAATGTGGTTTTTTTTGTCATTAATTTGTGCAAGTCCAGTAGGTCGCGTGATTTCGTCATGTGTCGATCATTTTGTCATACACTTGTTTTGGTTTGTTTGTCAGTAGCATGTCCGTCATCTCGTCCATAACATATGCGGGTGTCCTAACGCATTCACTACCTGATGTTTGAGAATTGCCATGTGGTGCTAGACCCGGGTATTTCCCTACATATTCAACAATAGCCAAATTGCTTGGCAGACCTCCATCCCCTAGCCATGTGACTTTTTTTGTAATTTGGATCAAGTTTCAACGAAGTATAATACCTATGGACAGCCACAATTTGTGTCTCTGAAGGTTGGGGGTCCATAGGTACATAATTCGTTTTCCCTTGAATACGCTTTTTTTTACAATATCGTCCCTGTTTAAAAAAAATTAGTGACAAATCACCATGGCTGTCCAAATGATAAATTGTTTTCGGGGAGGTGCCTTTCGATGCATCCCACGTCCCACAGTCGTCAGAGAACGAACTCCTCTTACTGTGTGAACGTTTTTCTACGTTCTTGTCATTATTGATTATAAAAAAACAGTTTTCTTTCAAACCTTGGGGGATTTTACCAAGGCCTGACTTATTAGTTGTTAATAATTTCACAGCAGTGTTTGTGTCTACAAACCCCGAATCTAGCGACCCACGGAATTCGCACTCATTAGGTACCTGATCATCTACAGTGCATGGCTCAATAATAATAGTGGGTAAATCGTTTGATACATTGTTGTCGACTTTCTTAATAGAATATCCAGGAATCAAGAACGTGTCACTAGGTAAGTCATCGTTAACTGCTGAAGCGGGTGGTGGTGATAATGGATGTATCAAAGTGTCATCTGTTATTGTTATTGCTGCTGTTTGTGGGTTTAATGAACGTGAGACCAAGGGCACAAAGTGGTTCGGCACGTATGATTTGACTGTGTTTGAGGGTGCCTTAATCATGGACCACATTACACATATACTCGGTGATGTATCGGATGTCATACGTCCTACGATCCTACGGGTGAACGGCTCCGATGTGTATTCGGGTTCCAACTGTGGCGGGTAATACGATCTAATTGGTTTTGACAATGCCGCACTTAAAGCTGACACGTGTCCAATCTCACTAAATTGGCCGACAACTATGCTATCGTGTAGCAATTTGTTGTAGTCACTGGTCACCAGCCGCACATCCTTCAAGAATTCTGATTGGTAACTTTTTTCATTATCAAGTAGTTCTAACGATGTTAAAAGTCTTAACAGATAGTGGTTATTTTGGTCTCCTGTTATTGCTGTAGACACCGCCCTGTATAGGCAATTACCATCACCAATTGTTGTGACTGGCATGCATTGTTGTCGCATTGCGGGGTGAAACGCTTCAAAATCAATTGTGTAAGTGGGATGTACGTGTGATGAATAATTTGGCGATACACTGTATGTTGCTAACAACTTTCTTTCCGACTTGGCAGTGTTGGTCAACTCGGTCTTCTTCTTCGACAGAAGTGCAGTCTGGAGTCTGTAAAAATGCGCAACTATATTACTGATCATGATCTACACTGGTCACAAGCCGATCATGATCTACATCTGATCTATACTGGTCAAAAAGTGATCATGGTCTAGACGCGTGCCAAGATAATACCGTATGACACTTTGTACCAGCATAGCCACAGAACTGCACAGCACAGAAGAGCCACATAACTGCACAGCACAGAAGACACAACGCATACTGTGGTTGCAAATGTCATATTGTTTCTATTCTAACTTATTCTAGCTAACATAGTATCTAAGCTGGTGATAAAGATGGTACAACTGGTTTAACATGTGTCATGATTAATGCCTTTAGGCGGCGATATTCGCTAAAGTACACAAAGACGCGTGCCCAATAATAAGATTTCACAGTAGGTGGTACCTGGTTAACAAATTCCGGGTTACACAGAGATTAACTAGTGAACAATGTAGACACTGAGATATCGCATACATTATACAAATTGTCAATTATGGTACAAATATTACAAATTCTGCACAGTTGCATGTAGACCGAGATTGTCAAGATTTAAAATGCTCATTATCTACATTGTTCACAAACTGGTAAACAATTCTTACCTGGACAATGCAGCTTTCGAATCGTACATGTCCCCATCAAAGGCACAGCAATGGCATCTGAACTTCAACGAGTGGAAGGACCACGACTTAAGATCTCCGCCAGTTAAATTGGCACAAGAAGCATGAACCCAATTCTTACAATTGGAACACTGAATTGTGTCGTTTTGACATTCGTTGGCACAAATTACGCATGGGAACTCCATTGTGAAACAGTAGAGTTATGATACAAGAACATTTTCAACTTTCTCTTTTAAAGACTTGATTGGATTACTCATCCTAAATGTGTGATCATGTAATTAACACCTTCTTTGTTAATTAATTGACAGGAATGGGGAAATTCAGCCATATCGTCCACATCAAAGTGGTTTGAGAAGAATTACGAATAATAGATAATAAATCAAAGACTACTGATCCTACGAACGAACGATGTAATTTTGTTTATAGTCGCCACCGCATAAATGCATTTGGGCGACTGTATTTTCTAAGATGGTTATGTCCTAGGGTGATTGTTCTTGTCTAAGGCGATTCTTCTTGTCCTAAGGTGATTCTTCTGTGATGATTATTCCTATTCTTCTACGGTGATTATGTACGTGTTCTGCGATGATTCTTCTACGATGATTCTTTCTGTTTTCGCTGACGAGTAGGGTAGACTAAGATGATTATGTACCAGGTGGCTGAAGGTCTGGTCGCTGACTGGATGAAGAAATGAGGTCATCCAGTCGCTGTGAAGGTGCTTCTTCATCGTTGACCCAGTTATGGAGCGATGCCAAACGACAGGGCATCATCTCCCCGACAACAGGGTGACAAGCCCCGTGCTGGTTTCCTGGGTCGGCTCACAGCAGCAGAATGTTTCGGTTGTTTCGTCGTTGTCCACCCCGTTGACGCATCCGAGGTCGAGGTCGCATCCCTCCGTCCCCAACGGACTTCATTGGTAGACGGATAAAAGAGTTCGAGGGTGTGCCTCTTCAGCGCCCCAGTGTTAGCTGTCGCTGATCTAGGTAAGTGTTGATACTCCGAAGAGTCGATGCGGGTCCTCGTCTGTATGCGCCAGCGGTGTGGATTGGTCACTTCGGGACGGTGACTCAATCTCCCGATGTGAGCTCAGGATGACATCCCCAGGAGGCTTCTTGATTCCGTGGCAGGGTGACAAAGCCTGGTCTTTCTGTACTCGGTCCCTTGTAGGGCCACACTCCTCACTGTTGGTCACCCCGCAGCAGCATTAATACGGATCTGACAGTTAGACATCTGGTCGTCGATTGTCACTCAGGGGAGCGTGGATACCACGACTATTGCCGCTCCCTCAGGTCCGCCGTCTCGTCTATCCGCCGGAGAAGTAGAAGAAGGAAGAGAAAGTGTCGAAACGAGCCGGCGAAGATATAGTGCCAAAATATCACTATCTAGAGTGCTCGCTATCTAGAAGAGCTGGTGGATCTGTCCTGATGTGCTGTAGCCATGGATCCACATGCTGGCGAGCCTCCCCTTCACAAGATCGACGACCAGAAGATCCCAGAATCCTACGCTGCTGCTGCGGAATGTGCCCCGGTCACGACGTGCACGTCGTGAGGAGATCGACCGGGTACTGATCCTAAATATGTGATCATGTAATTATACCTATGCAAACAATAAATTGACAGGAATGGGGAAATTAAGCAATATCGTCCACATCAAAGTGGTTTGAGAAGAATTACGAATAATAGATAATAATAATAGAATACGACACCAAACAAGAGGATAATAACTCATTTTATTTCACACAAATAGTTTTTAATTAGTGCATATATATCTCATAATATAGTAAACAAACCATTTATCACAGAACAAACACTTATTTATGTTATTATATAGTGAATTACAGGGGTTTCCGGTATTTCGGTGGTTTTCGGTAAATAAGAGGTTTCCGGTAATTCCAGTCGCCATATAATGACTCCCTATGTGTAGACTATATGAGCGAGAGGGTCACTTTTCGATGCCATGGAATAATGACCCCCTGGAATGGGTCTCTCTCTGTATCATTGCACTATACTCCAAAAATATAAAATGACTTAATCTCTTCAGGAGGCGTCGCTCATATGGGCAACCAGTAGTGACGATAAATAAATGTAAAACACACTCACACTATGGATGCTTCTTCAGCAGAAATTGATGCATATTTCTTTAATTTATTTAATTAATATGTTATCCACTTATTATAGCAAACTATTCTTATCATGTTTATTCATATTCTCTTAATCTTTCCAGAAAGTGTGCACAATTATGTAATATGTTGTTAACAATTGTAATTCTGACTATTGTGGTTCATATTAAGCCTTATCTTCTTTGCCACAGGTGTGAAAAGCAATAAAACCTTATTTTTAGGGAACTGCAACCAACTTCCTGTGTTCCCAATACACTGGTTAAATGCTTTATATCATTCATAATAAGTAATATTTTAATATTGTATGAGCAATGACAGACAACATTATATTTTATAATATGTGCCTCCCTATCTATTCAGTGCAAGAAACTGTTCCATGCATACATGTAGAATGTGACCCCCACAATGTAGATTATCTGATTGAGGGTAGGTCACTTTTCCATGCCATAGAATTGTGTCCCCCCTATAATTATGTAAACTATATGAGTGAGGGGGGGTCACATTTCCATGCCATAGAATAATGACCCCCTATGTTTACACTGTACGAGTGAGTGAGGGGGTCACTTTTCCATGCCATAGAATAATGACCCCCTGTATATAAACTATTATGAGTGAGGGGGGGGTCACTTTTCCATGCCATAGAATAATGACCCCCTGTTTAAACTTGAGTGAGGGGGTCACTTTTCCATGCCATAGAATAATGACCTCCCTGTGTGTAAACTATACGACTGAGGGGGGTCACTTTTCCATGCCATAGAATAATGACCCCCTGTATATAAACTATATGAGTGAGGGGGGGTCACTTTTCCATGCCATAGAATAATGACCCCCTATGTTTACACTGTACGAGTGAGTGAGGGGGTCACTTTTCCATGCCATAGAATAATGACCCCCTGTATATAAACTATTATGAGTGAGGGGGGGTCACTTTTCCATGCCATAGAATAATGACCTCCCTGTGTGTAAACTATACGACTGAGGGGGGTCACTTTTCCACACCATAGAATAATGACCCCCTATGTTTACACAGTAAGAATGAGGGGGGTCACTTTTCCATGCCATAGAATAATGACCCCCTGTATATTAACTATATGAGTGAGGGGGGGTCGCTTTTCCATGCCATAGAATAATGACCCCCTATGTTTACACTGTACGAGTGAGTGAGGGGGTCACTTTTCCATGCCATAGAATGATGACCCCCTGTATATAAACTATTATGAGTGAGGGGGGGGTCACTTTCCCAATGCCATAGAATAATGACCCCCTGTATATAAACTATTATGAGTGAGGGGGGGTCACTTTTCCATGCCATAGAATAATGACCCCCTGTATATAAACTATTATGAGTGAGGGGGGGGTCGCTTTTCCACACCATAGAATAATGACCCCCTATGTTTACACAGTAAGAATGAGGGGGGTCACTTTTCCATGCCATAGAATAATGACCCCCTGTATATAAACTATTATGAGTGAGGGGGGGTCGCTTTTCCATGCCATAGAATAATGACCCCCTATGTTTACACTGTACGAGTGAGTGAGGGGGTCACTTTTCCATGCCATAGAATAATGACCCCCTGTATATAAACTATTATGAGTGAGGGGGGGGTCACTTTTCCATGCCATAGAATAATGACCCCCTGTATATAAACTATTATGAGTGAGGGGGGGTCACTTTTCCATGCCATAGAATGATGACCCCCTGTATATAAACTATTATGAGTGAGGGGGGGTCACTTTTCCATGCCATAGAATAATGACCTCCCTGTGTGTAAACTATACGACTGAGGGGGGTCACTTTTCCATGCCATAGAATAATGACCCCCTATGTTTACACTGTACGCGTGAGGGGGTCACTTTTCCATGCCATAGAATAATGACCCACCTGTGTGTAAACTATTCCATGCCATAGAATAATGACCCACCTGTGTGTAAACTATTCCATGCCATAGAATAATGACCCACCTGTTTGTAAACTATTCCATGCCATAGAATAATGACCTCCCTGTGTGTAAACTATATGACTGAGAGGGGTCACTTTTCCATGCCATAGAATAATGACCCCCTATGTTTACACTGTACGCGTGAGGGGGTCACTTTTCCATGCCATAGAATAATGACCCACCTGTGTGTAAACTATTCCATGACATAGAATAATGACCCACCTGTGTGTAAACTATTCCATGCCATAGAATAATGACCTCCCTGTGTGTAAACTATTCCATGCCATAGAATAATGACCCCCTGTGTGTAAACTATTCCATGCCATAGAATAATGACACCCCTGTATATAAACTATTATGAGTGAGGGGGGGGGGTCACTTTTCCATGCCATAGAATAATGACCCACCTGTGTGTAAACTATTCCATGCCATAGAATAATGACACCCCTGTATATAAACTATATGAGCGAGGGGGGGGGGTCACTTTTCCATGCCATAGAATAATGACCCCCCCTGTATATTAAGTATATGAGTGAGGGGGTCACTTTTCCACACCATGTATGTTGAAATACTTGCTGGGTGGTTTTCTCAAGTGTTGGATACAACTGTAGTGTATTGAGAGGTGTGATTTCACCAAATTTGTTTACATGTGTTGTTTTAAGACAAAACAGGTGAGACATCATGATAGTCCCCAAGATGCCAACCTGGAACTCGCATGATGACATGTTGTTTCAGTACCTCTCTAACTCATTGGTTAAACAATATTAGTAATGCTCCAGGTACATTCATAAAATACAGACCCTAATCAAATTTCCTTAGTCTGTCCTTGTAAGTTATGTAATACAATCTATGTAATTACTTCAAAATTCCAACAATGGATGAAGAAGACTACCTGGATATATGTGCATTTCTAAATAGTGATGACCATAAAAAGGTTTGGCCCGAAAAAGTATCAGGCAACAGTAATTCAAAAAGAAACTTTAGGCGAAAATGTGGGAGCTTTTTACTTCTGGATGGCACATTGAATTACAAACATAAAACATATGGATTAATACATGTGATAAAAGACTCTGAGAAGAAAACAATTCTGTATGCATGTCACAAAGCTCCAA